>OW052080.1:1285000-1885000 GCA_932526445.1 Phragmatobia fuliginosa | reverse complement strand
AGAGCTTGTACTATGGGTACTAAACAACTGATTTAAATACATACATATTAAACATAGAAAACAGCCAGACTTCGAAACAAATATTTGTGAATCACAATGCACCGATTTCGATGAAATTTCATGTCGAGATATATACTTTGATTCTTGAATAAGGACATACACTACTTTTACCGTGATAATCGACATACAAGCAAACGGAGCCGCAGGCAGAGCTGGTACTTCATAAAAATAGAGCATTCAATGTAACGTTTGAAAATTTGACATCCCTTTTTCTATTTTCATTTAAACTAACAATTAACTTTAAAGTGATACATCAAAATTAAAGTCAGTCACAGATTTTAAATAAAAACATTTTGAATGTATTCTAAAATATTTTATAAGGATTTCAATTCATTTAAAACGTTATTCTTTAGATCACAACATAAATATCGTCCATATTTTTCAGCATGCATAAACTATCAAACTAAATGAGGTAAATTTATATTCATGAAACATATTTTCCAGAATAGGTAAATCTCGAACCGCCATAGATATATAAGTTTACGACTCCAGGGAGTTAGAAGGGGAAAAATCCGCAATCGCCCGCAGCCACGGACAAATAATTTAATAAAAATACCGCATCATAGTATTATTTACCCGCACCACCTGTACCCGAGGGCTTCATTCCAGAAACAAGCTCTCAAAAAATGGAGAAAAATGCAATTAAAACATTATAAATACGTTAATAATTCAAGTTAAACATTTTACGATGTCGAAACTCCAAATAGCCGCCATGACACTTATTTTCCCGCGTACATATTTAATGGCGTCGACAGGTGTCAGATATGCGCAAGGTTTGTTTTATTATTTCTAATGAATAGTTCTTTCAACCCACAAGTAATAGAAGTGTGGGTTCTTAATTATGGAATCCGAAAGAGAATCTGAACATTTGAATTTACATATCAATCACAAACACATTTACACAAACACAGAAATTAATACGAGCACATTTATTACACACAATAGCAATGCGCATTCGTGATTGCTACAAGTTTGTAGGTACAACGTCCCCTTATTAATACGATCGATAAAATACTGTTTGGATATTTTTTAATTTGTAGTACTTACCCCAAGGTCGTCATAGTCACGATGGTGTACCAGAAGGCGGCCGGGATGGAAGTGAAGTTCGTGTCCTGCTCGTTCTTCTCAGCGTAGAACATAACAGTGGCGAATATGATAATAGCCATAGCCAATGAAAAGACCAGGAAACCGAGTTCACTGGCACAAGACTTAAGCGTGTAACCCAGGATTCTCAACCCCTGAGAGTGCCTGGAGAATTTGAATATACGGAACACTCTGAACACTCTCAGAGTAACGAATGCTCCAGATACGTCGTCATTGTCAGTGATACCTAAACCGATGTAGTAAGGTAAAATAGCCACTACGTCGATGATCGACATTACGGATCTGACGAACTTGCAGCGATCCGGCGCTGCAAAAAGTCGCAGTAAATATTCTGCTGTGAAAATCATCACACACGCAGTGTCCAAGCAAAAGAACACGATTTTGTATCGTTCGCCGCACGGCAGCGTGCCGGCGCGTCCAGGCCGATGGCCACACGGCACCGTCTCCACAACGTTCGCCATCACCGACACGGCGATGAAGAACCCAGTCACATAATAGAACACAAGAGCTGCAGTCGAAGTGTGCGGGTTCTCAAACGCCCGCCACATTTTTTGTCTCAAATCTGTAAGCTGAGGTAGACTCTGGTCTCCAGCTTCACTTAATTTATCATCCATAAGTCGTTCTGCGTTCTCACGCTTTCTGTCCCTGTAGTCCTCATAACAACAGTCTCCTATCACGTCAGGAAGGATTCCAAAGAAAGCCAACTCCTCGTCGTATCCCGTCAAGCATTCGTGCTTGGGATAATGTAATTTTCCTGTTCTGTAATAATTTAATATGTGTCGGAATATATCTGGATCTCTGTCGAAGAAATACTCTCTGCTCTCCTCGTCGTAAAAGAATTCTCTTTCGGTAGAACCGAGGAGTGAGTCGGGGTATTTCTCTAGCGTGTTCCGCCATGTCTCGAATCGTCGTCCGGAGACGTTGATGAGGAGTTTCTCGTCCTCAGCGCGGCGACGGTCTTTCGGGACCGGTGGGGGCGGGAGAGGGTGAGTAGCGATGGGAACCCATCCTATGGCGGCTGCTCGGGCGAACGGCAGCCAAGCGGCGACGGACGCCATGGCGCGGGCGGCGTGAGCGGCACCGCCGCGACAACTGACGTCCCCCCTCGGGCCACTATTTCGGGCCGCCCAGATGAGCGCGGGGTTGCCACTCGCGATCTCTAATTATGAATATTTTATATTGTTTTGTGTGATCTATTTTAGCGCGTGTTTAGTGTCGCATTGTCTTTGTTTACGCTCTTTGAATGCATCTAATGCACAATACTTTAATACCATATGCGAGTTATTTTATTATTGCTCACCAAAATTTACTGGATAATTTAACATTTATACAACTTATAAATGAGTAATAAAATTACACTTTTTAAGGCACACAAGAAAAAATATTTTTAGGGATATAAATTGACTACAACACACTAGGTCGTCTATAATGCAACGTTATTGAAATTGCTCTTAACAAAATTATTGTTGTATTCAGAGATTTCGACAAATCCCGAAAATAAGATCACATAACAACTTCAAGGAACAATGAAAAACAAATATAAATTGTATATATAGAATAAGGTATATTTCTTATTTTGATCAAATATTTTACCTCAAAACTTGGTAAATTTTCCAATCGTTAGCCACCCTCTCCCGGGAGCATCACTAATGCGCTTGCGTGAACCGTGACGTCACTGCCTAATAAATTGATTTTCATCTAGCCATCTCTGTCTTGTTTGCAACGCGACTCATAGTGCCATCACGCTCACAAACTTTTAAGCTTTGCTGACCTTTTGTATATTTTTCAGTGGTCCGAAGAGTTTTGTCAAAGACTTCTGTCTTCAGCGCCTGAAAAGGTCTGAATTTAGCTGTGGGCTAGTTCTTTGACATGACATCTTAGAGGTGTGGTTGATAGCCGTTGCGTGTCGCGGTTTGGAAAGCGATGGGTGGGCGGGAAGATGATCGTCTGACCCCAGCAGACTGTTGCAGTAGCCTATATTTTGTAACCTTCGCCTATTTTTAGTATGTCCTTGGATATTCGACCAATAGATGTAATACACGACTTTTATAATAAGGCTGTAATTAATATTTTAATTTATTGTTCATTAATATTCTTAATACATTTATGTTCATTTTAAAAGCTTTTTCCTGAGGCTTTGCTTGCGTATTTTCCGTTTTTTACAGTCTTTTTTATGGAACATATTATTGAGCTTTCGCTATATTCTTATCAGTATGAACTAACAAAAAAATTAAATCAGTATAATTATTTATTATTAAAATATATTTAAAATATTATCATTATTATTTCTTGTTTTTATTTTATTTTTTGTTTATTTATTATTTTTATATATTTTATCATTTATTTAATATATTTGACTGCCTCGTTGGTCTAGTGGTTAGCGTATACGGCTGCTGATCAAAAGGGTCTCGGGTTCGATTCCCGAGTCGGATCAAATGTTTGTGCAAATATTTGTTTCGGAGTTTGGATGTATATATTTACAAAAAAAAGAATGTTTATGTATTTATATCAGTTATCTAGTTACCCATAATACAAGCTCTGCTAAGTTTGGCGACTAGATCGGGTATTGTGTAAAAAAATTACCGAAATGTACGAAATTGTTCCCAAGATTATTAGTGGTCTGCTACTAGGTCAACTGGTTTTACGTGAATATTAGTTTTTCCACGGAGCGACTGGCATCAGACCTCCGCAACCCTGTTCGAGAACTGACATTCGAAGGTTGAACTAGTTGTCATTAAATTTGCTGCATCAGGGCCGCACTCCAATACCACGGAGTGCCAGGGTACCTGAGGCGGCTGGTGGCAGACTATTTAGAGGAGCGTACCGTCGTGTACGAGGATCGAGGTGGCGCCTTGAGACGCAGGGCCATGTCGTGCGGTGTTCCACAGGGGTCTGTCCTAGGACCACTCCTGTGGAACATGGGATACGACTGGGCCCTACGACGACGTCTCCCCCCCGGGCTGGGTGTAATCTGCTACGCAGACGACACCCTAGTCACGGCCCGGGGGGCAAACTTTGAGGAGGCGGCGCGCCTGGCCACCACTGGAGTGTCCATGGTGGTCGGGCGCATAGAGGCGCTGGGTCTGCGGGTGGCCCTGGACAAGACGGAGGCCCTATTATTTCATGGGCCCCGTCGTGGTCCGCCCGCCGGCGCCTCGATCGAGGTCAACTCGGTCCTCGTACCGGTCCGGGCCCAGATGAGGTACCTGGGTCTGGTCCTCGACGGTAGGTGGCTCTTCGACGAGCACTTCCGACAGCTTGGCCCTAAGTTGGTGGGCACTGCCTCCGCCCTAGGGCGACTTCTGCCCAATTTGGGCGGGGCCAGTGTCCCCACTAGGCAGCTGTACACGGGGGTTGTCCGGTCAATGGCACTTTATGGTGCACCGGTGTGGGCGGCGGCTCTGTCCGCCCAGAATAGGGCGCGCCTCTGGCGCCCCCAGAGAGTATTGGCGGTCAGAGCCATAGAGCCATACGCGGATACCGCACCGTATCTACCGAGGCGGCGTGCGCCTTGGCCGGAACACCCCCGTGGGATTTGGAGGCGGAAGTGCTCGCCGAAGTTTATCGGCGAGTGGCTGACTTCCGGGCGGAGAGCGGATTTCGCCCTCCGCCCGAGGACGTGCGCGAGTGCCGCGAAGCCGCTCGCCGAGCCACCATGCTGAGATGGTCGCTCCGGCTGGAGACCCCACGCGCTGGCTTCGCCGCCGTGGAGGCTCTTCAGCCGGTCATCGAGGAGTGGGCAGGGCGGCAGCACGGGACCCTTTCCTTCCGGCTGACGCAGGTACTTTCCGGGCACGGTTGCTTCGGAAAGTACCTGCACTCGGTCGCTAGGAGGGAACCGAGTCCCGCCTGCCACCACTGCGACTGCAGTGAGGACACGGCCCAGCACACGCTGGCGGTCTGCCCCGCTTGGGCGGCGCAGCGCCGGGTCCTCACTGCAGTCATCGGAGGGGATCTCTCGCTGCCGGCCGTCATAAGATCGATGGCCGGCAGCGACAGTTGTTTTACCGCGGTCGCAACCTTCTGCGAGGACGTAATCTTGCAGAAGGAGGTGGCGGAGAAGGCCCGGGAGGACGATATCCACTCGGACCCGATCCGCCGCCGGCGCCCTGGGCGGCGGAGGCGCGCATACCTGCGTCTCATGCCGCCCTGAGAGTGGCCGCGGATGGGCGGGACGGGTTTCCCGTCCGTCCGCAGTAGTGGCCAACCGCGAGGGGGTGGCGTCCGCGTGTGACCGGACGTTGCCCAATTAGAGAGTACACGATAGAGGTGGTGCCCGCAACAGTGCGGGCAGGCGCCGGTTGGAGTCCAGAAGGAAATCCCCTCCCTGGACTCCTTCCAATACAAAGGCGCAGAGAGGGTCACACCGTGTGGTTTTAGTCGGTTCGAGTCCGACACACCACCCCGCCGTAACCCCCGACGGGGTGACGGTCCGCGGGGATTTCCACACGTAAAAAAAAAAAAAAAAAAAAAGTTGTCATTAAATTTGAGGGCACTGACTTGCCAATAACGATTGCCATAGATTTTGCCATAACTTTATTGTAAACTGTATCATTCCATCGTTGCTTCTGTATCCAGCTTAAACTGATTTGCATATATAGGTGATGCCCGTGGCTCCGCTCGCGTCTCAGAGATATGAAAAATAGATGTTGGCTGATACTCAGACCTTAGTACAAATCAACAAATACAAATCGTAGAAATATAATATATATGTACTCACAAAATAGTAGATATGTTTATGTATTTATATCAGTTGTCTAGTATCCATAACACAAGCTCTGCTTAGTTTGGGACTAGATGATGTTGTGTGTAAGATGTCCGAAATATTTAATAATAGGCGCCCGGCCGGGCTCCGCACGGGTACTTAAAGGAATTGAAAAAAACTAAAAAACAACTCAGAAACCTTTGTGGGCACAACACTTTGCTGAAGATCAGCACATGATCAAATGCATAGTTTACGATTCTACACAGGACATAGAGACAAACATTAATTTTCATATATATTATAGTATAGAAGATTTAATCTGTAAAAAAAACAAAAATCTAAAACATCAATTTTCCCCCAAACTGCCAATTCAATATATCATTCAGAGTCTGTAAGAGCCACAGCACACTAGCTACTTTTAGCATCGGCGATCGGCAACTAGTCGCTTTTTAGGGTTCCGTAGCCAAATGGCAAAAAACGGAACCCTTATAGATTCGTCAAGTCTGTCTGTCTGTCTGTCTGTCTGTCTGTCTGTCCGTCCGTATGTCACAGCCAATTATTTCCGAAACTATAAGAGCTATATTGTTGAAATTTGGTCAGTCGATGTATTCTGTGAACCGCATTAAGATTTTTACATAAAAATAGAAAAAAAACAATACATATTGGGGGTCCCCATACTTGGAACTGAAACTCAAAAATTTTTTTTTCATCAAACCTATACGTGTGGGATATCTATGCATAGGTGTTCAAAAATGATGTTGAGGTTCCTAATAACATTTTTTTCTAAACTGAATAGTTTGCGCGAGAGACACTTCCAAAGTGGAAAAATGTGTGTCCCCCCCCCTCTAACTTCTAAAATAAGAGAGTGATAAAATTAAAAAAAATATATGTTGTACATTACCATGCAAACTACCAACGAAAATTGGTTTGAACGAGATCTAGTGAGTAGTTTTTTTTTAATACGTCATAAATCGTAACACGCAATTTACCTTTCATCCAATCAATAAACTAGTGTAAAAACATCGATGAAAGTTACAACGAACTACAAGAACTTTTATATGATGTTACTTGCTGATACGGAACCCTTCATGGGCGAGTCCGACTCGCACTTGGCCGATTTTAGAAGCTAAATACGGCGACCGAACGCTCCACACCGCACACTTAAAAACGCCAAACGCGGAGATTGAGTCGCTTTTTAGAAGCGCGACACAGCAGCTGAACGCTACTCTCCGCACTCATTCGGATGCCGGTAGCATCGATTTGGCATCTGAGCAGTCGCTAAATCGCGCGTTTCCGATACCGCGATCGAACGCAGGAAGTCGCTAAAACGCGATGCAGCATCGATGCAGTCGCCAAATCGCCGATCGCCGATGCTAAAATAATCGCTTTTTACTAAATGCATATGTATGAGTACACGTCCGAAAATGTTATTTTTACAATTTTTGTCTTCCTGTCTGTCTGTTTATTCCGGGTAATCTCTGGAACGACTGGACCGATTTCGACGGGACTTTCACTTGCAGATAGCTGATGATATAAAGAGTAACTACGCTACCTTTTTTGAGTTCCGTTGCCAAATGGCAAAAAACAGAGCCCTTATAAATTCGTCATGTCTGTCTGTCTGTCCGTCCGTATGTCACAGCCACTTTTTTCCGAAACTATAAAAGCTATACTGTTGAAACTTGGTCAGTAGATGTATTCTGTGAACCGCATTAATATTTTTCCACAAAAATAGAAAAAAGCGGCCAAGTGCGAGTCGGACTCGCCCATGAAGGGTTCCGTATCAACAAGTAGCATCATATAAAAGTTCTTGTAGTTCGTTGTAACTTTGATCGATGTTATAATAATAGTGTATTGATTGAATGAAAGGTAAATTGCAGTTTACGATTTATGACGTATTGAAAAAAAACTACTTACTAGATCTCGTTCAAACCAATTTTCGTTGGTAGTTTTCATAGTAATTTACAACATATATTTTTTTTGGTTTTATCAGTCTCTTATTTTAGAAATTACAGGGGGGGGACACACATTTTTCCACTTTGGAAGTATCTCTCGCGCAAGCTATTCAGTTTAGAAAAAAATGATATTAGAAACCTCAACATCATTTTTGAATACCTATCCATAGATATCCCACACGTATGGGTTCGATGAAAAATTTTTTTTTTAATTTCAGTTCCAAGTATGGAGACCCCCAAAATGTATTGTTTTTTTTCTATTTTTATGTGAAAATCTTAATGCGGTTCACAGATTACATCTACTTACCAAGTTTCAAAAGTATAGCTCTTATGGTTTCCGAAAAAAGTGGTTGTGACATACGGACGGACAGACAGACAGACATGACGAATTATAAGGGTTCCGTTTTTTGCCATTTGGCCACGGAACCCTAATAAATTTTTGGGGTCCTCATACTTAGAACTGAAACTCAAATTTTTTTCATAAAATACGTGTGCTGTGCTATGCTATCTATGGATAGGTCTTCAAAAATGATATTGAGGTTTCTAATATCATTTTTTTCTAAACTGAATAGTTTGCGCGAGAAACACTTCCAAAGTGGTAAAATATGTCCCCCCCCCCCCTGTAACTGCTAAAATAAGAGAATGATAAAACTAAAAAAAATATATAAAATATATGATGTACATTACCATGCAAACTTCCAACGAAAATTGGTTTGAACGAGATCTAGTCAGTAGTTTTTTTTAATACGTCATAAATCATAAACCGCAATTTACATTTCTTTCAATTAAAACACTATTATTATAACATCGATGAAAGTTACAATGAACTACAAAAACTTTTATATGATGTTACTTGCTGCTACGGAAAACCCTTCATTTTTTAGGATAGCTTCGCCCCGCGGCGTTGCCCGCAGTTACAACAACAAACACGAGTACCACCGCGGGGCTCAGCTACTTATAAATATATGTTAAAGCTCCTTTTGCTGGTCGAACCCACAAACCATTTTATTCCCAACATATTCTAGTCACTTTACGTTATGGACTAGGAACTGCTCAATATAATGTCGACTCTGAGTGCATTGTGCAATAAAACTATACTATACTATATAATAAAAGCTATATTATAAGTAAGCCCGCAGTATAAAAATGGAATATACTGTGGCGAATTCCACATACAGTTACTACAGTGCCATCTACCGAAGACACGCTTAACTACGAAGTAACTGTTATTCCTGTATCAATCAATCACCATCCCATAATGTCCCACTGCTGGGATCGGGTCTCCTATCAGGAGAGGGTTAATTAAGGCCATTAGTCCCCACGCTGGTGTGTGGGTTGGGGATGGGCAAGACACGTTCCGCGAGGGGGCGGCGTGTGCCGGACGACAGGGAGTCCAGAAAGAGATATCACTCTGGACCCCTCCTAATACAGAAGCGCAAGGAGGGCACACCGTGTGGTTTTTAGTCGGTTTGAGTCCGACTCACCGCCCCGCCGCATAGAAATCCCCGGCGGGGTGATGTTCCGAGGGGATTTACACACGTAAAAAAAAAATAATGGGCAAGACACGTTGCAGCTACGTAATCTTGCCGTTGGATTTGTTGTTCTTAAGACACCCGAAGGCCTTCAACTATGCTTCACTGCTGCTATCTTATGATAACAACCGGATCCGACTGCGACCTCCGAATCATGGAAACGCACATAACATATCATAAGACAAACGGTCACCCATCTAGGTCTGACCGCGCCGCCGTTGCTTACCCTCAGTGATTGTTTCCAATCACCTGAGGCCACTCGGCTATGAGTGATTCACGATAAAGAAATTCTCGTGCCGTGCCGTAGAGGTACACAACTCTAAAATATTAATCGTTTGGAAGTACCTGCACAGGGTGAACTCCTCGGCTGGATGTGTCCTCACATAACACCCCTTCATTCACAATGATGTTGCTGGCCATTGTATGATCGGGAGGTTGATCGATTAGGCCTCCGTAAAGCTACTATGCTTCATCGAATGGGGAAGCTACTGCATGAAAAGCAAATTTTCTCTCTGAAACTGTCTGTCTGTCCGTCTGTTTGTCCGGGTAATCTCTGGAACGACTGGACCAATTTTGACGTGATTTTCCCTGGCAGAAAGCTGATCACATATAGATTAACTTAGACTGATATCTTTAGCTAGCGTCGCTCCGCGGCGTTACTTACGATTTCACCGCGGGACCCAGCTAATTGTCGATAAATAAATAGATTCAAGTCTCCTTTCTATAAATCCCAAGTTCGAATTTAAATCCTATCAAAAGGTATTTAACCCTGCCTTACTTAACCGACACCTCAACTTCGAGGCTTAGGCAGATTAAGTGTTAAGCCTTTTTTGGTTAAGTCTCTGCTCAAGAGGCTCTCGAGACGATCGCAAATCGTTCCCAAGAGTGTAGTGGCAATCGAGATAGCAGTAAGTCATTTTCCGTAGCCAAATGGCAAAAAACGGAACCCTTATAGATTCGTCATGTCTGTCTGTCTGTCCGGCTGTATGCCACAGCCACTTTTTTCCGAAACTATAAGAACTATACTGTTGAAATTAGGTAAGTAGATGTATTCTGTGTACCGCCTTAATATTGTCACATGAAAATAGAAAAAAAAAAACAAAAAAAATTGGGGGTACCCCATACTAAGAACTGAAAATTATAATATATTTTTTCATCAAACCCATACGAGTGGGGTATCTACGGATAGGTCTTTAAAAATGATATTGAGGTTTCCATTGTCATTTTTTTCTAAACTGAATAGTTTGCGCGAGAGGCACTTCTAAAGTTGTAATATGTGTGTCCCCTGTAACCCCTGTAACTTCTAAAATAAGAAAACTATAAAACCAAAAAAAGAAAATGTTCATTACTTACTATGCAAACTTCCACTGAAATTTTTTTGAACGAGATCTAGTTAGTAGTTTTTTTTTAATACGTCATAAATCGTAAACCACAATTTATCTTTCATTCAATCAATACACTATTAAAAACATCGATCAAAGTTACAACGACCTACAAGAACTTTTATATGATGTTACTTGCTGCTACGGAACACTTCATGGGCGAGTCCGACTCGCACTTGGCCGCTTTTTTAATTTTATCGCGAATAAGTCCCGTACACAGTAAAAACATGAGTATGTGTAAAAGTCGCGAAAACCTAAAACCAGTTGACATATGACAGCTTTCTGGTTACCATAGCACAGACTTTCTACAAGGACAATTTGGGATCGAAGGACCAAGTCATCGATCATCAATTATTATTTACAAAAGGATAGCTTATATTCCTCCCAAATAATCCAAGTATTTCCATGCCAAATGTCATTGGAATCAGTGGAGCGGTTTAGCTTTGAGAGGAAATATTCAGACTGACAGACTTTAAGTACAATATTATAGTATGCATTAAATTTACCTTAGATTACGTACACTAACGGCTCAATTGATCCTAGGCCCAGTTATTCAGTATATGCTTCATCTAAATATTTGGTTCAGTATTTAGCCGTATTGGCCTGTGTCCAGCAAATCTTCTTCCGGATGATATGATTGCTGATATCCTAGTAACAGTTACTATGTCGTAAATAATTATAGACATTTTAGTTATGTCTCAAGGTTTCACGAAGCCACGCTGTTTGTTTTTATATATTTACTAGATGACCCAGCGAACTTTGTACCGCCCAACTTTAAAATTCCATAACTTGATCGCAGCGCCACCTACCGGGTCCAATTGCGAATCTAAACCATTCCAAGATCCTCTTGAACACACACAAAAAATTTCATCAAAATCGGTCCAGTCGTTTGAGAGAAGTTCAGTGACATACACACTCACAGAAGAATTATATATATAACTAGTTGACCCAGCGAACTTCGTACCGCCCAACTTTAAAATTCCATAACTTGATCGCAGCGCCACCTACCGGGTCCAATTGCGAATCTAAACCATTCCCAGAGCCCTTGAACACACACAAAAAAATTCATCAAAATCGGTCCAGTCGTTTGAGAGAAGTTCAGTGACATACACACTCACAGAAGAATTATATATATAAAGATTAACCTACCAAAGTACCTTACTCTGTCTGATGGAAAACATGAGTAGAATCCAGGAGTAAGAGTCACCATCCTCATTGTCATTGTGTCAGGGTAGGCAATGCAGCATGGTGACACATAACCATGACGGCCTTGTCATATATTTCTTCATCATTCTCTCGGCCTCCAGATTGGGCCTCCGGTCACACACTCTTCAACGAAATACAACGGCAAGAATGCTGTCATTAGGATGGTCTTCTGTATGAAGGTACTACTGCAACGGTCGAGCCGAAATCAGCGTGGCTCCACTATTTATCAAGGTAAATAGAGATATGCTGATTTCGTTTGGCTATATGAACCGGGGTACTACCCTTTCACATAAAATACAGTATTTGTACTGTCGTGTTTCGTGGTTGAGTGCGAGAAGTCCAATGATACGTCATCATCTTTATTGGCCGCCATAGTCTGGGTCATGATGCATTCTCTGCATTCGCAATGAGATGGTGATCAAGACTCCTGGATTCTGCTCTTGCTCTCCATCAGGCAAAGCAGAGTCATTTTAGCAGGATTACATGTTATTTAAACAAGCTGACGTCCCTTGATAATAAGTGACAACCATCTCTCATGAATACCTGCAACTCAAAAGTTACAAACACAATTCTTCATAATATGCCATGCCGTTATATACATAAATTTTATCGTTCCAGTGGTAACTCTCGAAATAAAAGATTCAGCTCTTCCTCTGCCAATCAGTCCAAGCTTGGACCATAATACCAGTACACGTGCGTCCCTCCATCAATGAGTCCCTTAAGCGGGGCCTGAAAGTATATCACTAGGTCGGAACAATGCAGCTTACCATGCTGTATTGTTTGCATTTACAGCGAGACTTCTGAGACTGGAATGCTAAAAATACTTTTTGGGTCTCCAGGATTGAAGAAGGCAATGGACTAAAACTCACTTAATATACTAACAACATTTTCATTCAAACCCCATGAACACGACACTAATATATATTTTCGATAATTTAAGTTCATCAAGGTCTGAATCTGATGAAGAGGAAATAAAGGCATACTGGGCACCCACATTCTCCCAACTCCACTTCATCCCGCTCACTTAATAAAAGACAATTGTCTGTTGTATATTGAAGATGGAAATATTAGGACTATGTTTGAAATGGAAGGCAAGAATCTACTTGCTTAGAAGGATTGGAAGCAATCATTCGAGCATTTATGTTCCTACGGTCAATTTGGCATAAAAATATAGGTCATGATCAATCCACCTGTAGTACGAACTGGCTGTCGCCCCATCCATGAAGTCTAATCTCTAATTCAACCAACTAAATATTCAGTCTGCACTTTCAAAGTTAATTATTTTCAAACATTGAAAATCTGACTCAGGAATTGGACTGAATTGACTAAAACGAAGCTAAGTAAGCACACGCAATTTTTGTAAACCAATAATTGCTGATATTAGAAACTATGTAAACCTGTATAAAGTAATTCCTCCGGTGCTTTTCACCGCAGGAGTAGGGTTTATCATCATCATTCTATCGCAGTCCACGGCTGGACATAGGCCTCTCCAGACTCAAGGCATTTGGTTTGATCATCATTCTCCTATCCAGCTCCTGCCAGCCTTTTCGCGCAAAATTGAATAAGAATGGTTTACATAGGGAACTATGATTAAAAATAATACAAACGTAATTATGTAAAATGTACATATAATCTTACATGTAATCACGAACTATGTACATCAGAAAGCGCACTATATATTACTATACATACACAAAAATATTTTTTGCATATATCCCATCGTAATAATGCGTCAATAATATTAAAGCGATAGAACTTTGACAGTAACGAAATAAATAGTTTCAAACGTCAATGATATCAGGTTTTTGACTTGTGCGCAATTTTTAGTATCTTTTTTGTAAGGACTTGTACACGTTGTAGACTTGTACATTTGAAAAACTAGAATGACAGCGTAAGATATTCATATATTTCGATAAAGGAAATATGATGTACAATGTCTTTACAAAATTTAAATAACATTAATCATTTTTGTAATTGGGTAAATTACTCCGTTATAATAATATTTATAAGTCAAACATTTAAGAACTATTATAATACGTTATGTTTTTGAACATTAATTATGAAAAACTAACTTTTTGTAAGGTTTCAAATCACATTAGATTTAAATATTTTCTTGTTTTCGGTTTACAAATTTAAATTTTTGTTTAAAAATAAAATGGTTAAACAATGCAAATACTGTGAGTAGTTTTAAGCTTTCATGAGTTGCTATTATATTCTAACTATTTTGTGAACTATCTTATTTTTAAAAAAAGAACTGATACAAAATGATCTTATTTTCGTGCCGAAAAACGTGTACAAGGCCTGCTCAAACATAATAACTGTTTACAACATTAATTATTTACTATCTTCAAAACGTATGCGCATTTGAAACTCTATTAACATCACCATTACTGAATATAGCGACTTGCGATAACTGCCCAGCTGCCCTTCTCGTGCATCTAACACAATAAAACTTATTATTGTCACCGTGAAATTGTAAACAAGGTTAGATTATAATCTATGTCGCGAGATTTTAAACTGTCGAAAAGTTGTGAACTGTAATATAAACTAATTAAACTGTAATAGTGAAATTGTAATCTAACGGTATTTAGAATTTTACGGTGACTTTATTATTATAACCGTTATTGTCAGTTATCTTACTGAATAAGATCATAACTGACAATAACGGTTATTCTGACAGAAGCTGTTATCAAAATCAAAGTTATTTCATAGGTTTTTTTGGTTTCATTTATAATGATAATGTGAAATACAAAATGCGTATAATTTACCTCAATCATTATTTTGTTTTTCATATTAAATAGACTTATATTATGCAATCTGTTTTTCGTTTGTTGTTATGGATATAATAAACATTCCAACCACAAAACGTATCAACAATTTCTAATGGTATTTTCAGCGATGAGCACACAATCTACAGATAATATTGTTTTCAATATTCCTTCCCCTTTTTGCAAACATATTTAAACATATTTTTTTGCAATTTATCTGACAATGTTTATTTATAGATTATAATATGGGCACCTCATTTATATCACCAAATTTATACATATTTGTGTGACATTCCATCTAGCTTGGTAGCTCTTCTGCTTCAAGAATCAAACGATTTTGTTAGTATTTGCTATATGATAATTTAATTAATAGATTAAAGATTGTTAAAAATTAAAGCATCACTTTTTCTCTACTTTTGGAATGTTCATTTGAGTCGATCATGGAATGTAATGATTATTTTAAATAAAACTTAAGTTACTAAAGTCATTATGAGGATCATTCAACTTCAGTAACATGAATACTACCTTTCAAGTCAAAGAACAGATCATAGCTGTAACAAGTTTGTAAATAGCTTACAAATGAAATATTTTCTATAAGAACTGTGACATATAATATGCACACACAAAAATTAACGTAATCACATATCAGGAAACCAATGATCTTATCTTGGTGGTCAAAACATCAGACAATTTGAACATATGTCATCACGTTAATTTCCATGTATATACATTATTCGAAACTTATCCTTCATAATGAAAGTCTTCGCACAATATGACAGCAAAAAGATTTAGATATAAGAACATTTGATACTATAAAAAATTATACTACACTTTAATTTCATAACAAAACTGCAAACTAGAATCATTCTGAAGGTCTAGTGTGAGTTCACTTTACATCAATTTCCTTTCAAAGGCGACTACTTCAGCGTTGCGATTGAACTGAACTGAACTATTCCACATGTGAAACAAACTATTTCTAGGCTTCATACTTGGCTTTCACAAAAATTGTAACAGTACCCATAACTAATAACGAGTACTATCAGTGCTCTAAAACCGATATCAAATACGTTATTGCTATTAACAAACACGTTATTATCGAAACAAATATTTTAATCGTCAAATAACTACATTTTGTTGTATTTATATTTTAGAAGTTCTTGTGAGTGCATTATTTTACATGTTGCTACCTAACCTGGAGATATTTAGTCATCTGTAACATTTTTACACTAAAAATGGGAGGGTGGCTTCTGATATGAATTTTTTACTTTAATTTCTCAACTAAACAGGTAAGTCGACACGACATATAATTTTTTAGATTATAAATGTCTGATACACGAGAAACTTAGTAGACAAAAGAAATCTCAGCGAGTATTCTAAGACAATGCTATACATTTAAAATACAGGAATGTTAAATCAGGAAGAAACCTGTGGTGAGCATGCAACTGCCATTTATGTAAAGCAAAATAGGAGTGTTGCAGGAACAAGACTTAAGAATTGCACAAATATTCTTTGGTTAATAATACAAATGATAAGACTAGCAATCAGATACAAAAATAAATAAATTAATAAATAAATTATCCTTAATATAACTTAAACATTTACTCCTGAACTAGTTTTTTTTTTTAAAACAACAACTTAAGTATCGTTTGCATTGCAAGTTTCTGTTAAAAGTTAGATTATTTTATCGTACGTATAACATTTCGTGTACAAACTTATTAAGTATTTATCTTATTTAATACTGCATCAATGATTGCAATAACTCTCACAATTAAAATCTGCACATTCTTTACACACTGTCTTTAGAACTTAGAATTTACACGTAAACATAAAAATCTGAATAACCTTCTGCAAATCTTTCTTCTTAAAATTATAGAACCTTCTCAATCAATGCAACACGAACCTAAAATACAAACTAGTAGCTTTTCTTAGCTATATTTGCACAAATCAGACTAGACTTACAATAAAGCGGATCCCTTAAATAAATACATTTTAAATCTAAGTTATAACTAGTTAATATCACGCTCAAATTTGCTTTTAACTTCATTAGCTGTTACTTAAATAATATGGAATGACTATATAACGTTGACTAGGTAACGAAACATCACATGACTATTTAGAAATACGATATTTACTTGCAACGTAACGGAAAATAATGTTACGTAACAAAACAAAACTAGTTATTGTGTCATTGGGAAACGTTAAAAATCTATTAAATTTTGATGAATAATCGTAAATAAAGTAATTTTATATCTCATAGTTATTCTTATTTGACAACATGACATATTTAGAAATTAATATCTTACGAATTTAATGACTATTAGACATATGTGTTGTATATATATATGTATATAGTGAAATTTCTCGCTCTCTCGTAATCATACAGAATATTAATGATTATGATAAAAAAGACTTACATTATGTATATAATGCAAGGCTTTTTGAATTATATGTTAACAAAGTACACATGTTTTAGATTTGTAACAGTTATATCGGCAAAAGTTCAATTTTATGTGCTCTATAAAAATGACTTCCTCTCCATAATGACACTATCTTATTGAAGTTGTATTTTTACTGATAATCATGTGATGTATTCGCAAAAATAATATATTATGACGATCCGATTTTATCGGATATTTTTGCTAATTTAAAAACATCCGAGGTGCCAATTTGTTTATTATTACCTAATTTACCAATTACTTTTGGATCAGGCGCCACAACACTAACTTCAAAATAAATTGATCTATGTAGATAAAAAATATTTTAAGTGTAAAAAAAAACAATATTATTGCACTAAAACTATCTATAGCAGTTATTCAAAAACGATTGATTCAGTTTTGATTGATAGTTCTGAATCAATCAGACTGCCATATCCAAAGCAATTGTGATACACTAAAATAGATATTGTCGTTATAAAATAAAAACTAAAGGGTACTATTTTACTCACATTTGACTAGTAACGTTTGATAAAGAGATCAATCTGGGATATAACATCGTACCTTTGTCGATAGCCATATCAACCTACAGAAAACATCATCTTAGATACGTATTTTATCCTTTAATCGAATACAGACATTACTTACCGTAACAAATACAAATTTTACATAATTATCTCCATGAATCGATTGTACTGACTATTTATGCTTAATTAACATACCTATCGACAGGTGGTAACTTTTCAACCCAGTGGCTAATAACTAAAGATTATCTAACCAGCGTTGCACTAATCACGTTATTTGAACTGTACACATATGTTACTCATACTTTTCAAGGGCTCCAAATATAATTGAAAGATCTACATATACATATCATCAAATTAAAGAACTACTACAGATTTCAAGACAGAAGATTCTTATAACAATAGAACCTAATTTTTTAATCATTTCTTGCCATCACTATTCAACTTTCATTGAAATTTGATTCAACACTTTATTAATTGTCAAAACTGTATGATTCAAGGAGTCGTACTATTGAAGTTGTTATTAAGCAAATGTTTATAGAATTGTCCCAAAACTTAGAATTCCGGCTTTGGGGTGGACACTGAAATTGTACATTCAGAGCCCACAAGAACCGTTTCTCAGAGCACTAATAGCTGCTGCTGAGGAATATGGCGTCACAACAGGTGGTCGTCGGTATCATCATGGTCTTCTTCAGATTCTGCTGAATCTAGACTTCCAACTCTATCAAGTTCCTGACCGTCGTGACCTTCGAGACCTTCGTGACACTGTGATTCCAATTCTGTTGATGGTGCGTCGTCATCTTTCCATTTGTCCATTGATCGTCTGCGGGCATTCATAAAGAAATTTCCTACTGTAGTCGGCTCCAGGCCGAGCTGTCTCGCTATTGTAACTTGCATTTCTTTTGATGGTCGTTTTGTTTCCTGAAATTCAAAGAAAAACATAGTCAGTTGTGATGTCTTTGCTCGCTTATGTCACGTTGATATAAAAGAGGAATTTAAGTCAAGTTGTTTTATCTGGCCTTACTATGAAAGACAGAAAAATATAGACCCCGTTATGTTATCGACGCCTATAGTTATTAGAAAAGATAGTAAATAGAAGTAGCTTAGGCTAATGTATGTCGCTGTCTATCTATTTTCAGACAGACAGACTTTTACTACCTTTTACTGAGGCAATAGACAGAGAGACAACCATGGTAATTTTCACTGAATACATTTTCTCATTTGACTCACTTGACTTTGACATTACTATATTGTAAGATGTATTCTTCCTAGCCTTATTCCCAATATTATTTGTGGTCGGCTACTAGTTCAACCGGTTTACCTGAATATCAGTTTTTCCACGGAGCGACTGGCATCGCAACCCTAAGGGAGAATTGAAATTCGAGGGTTGAACTAGTTGTCAGTAAATTTGAGGGCATTGACTTCCCAATAACGATTGCCATAGATGTTCATGACAACCGGGACCGACGGCTTTACGTGCTCTTCGAGGCATGAATCACCGCCAAACTTCCAAACTCCGGGCAGCAATTAGGAATTTCCTAAGAAACCCCCCAAAAACACTTTTTTGACCAGATCCGGGATTTGAACCCGAGTCTGCTTAGCAGTCGCATACGCTATCTACTAGACCAACGAGGCAGTTATATTGTAAGATGTATAAAACGAATAAAATTTATAATCTCTTGCACTCAATAAATTATAATTTTCTTATATATTTTATTATTTTTACTTCTACATTAGATTTTTATGGAAAGTATTAAAAATAGAATTAAAAACCAAGCTTAGCGTACGCCCAACTCAAGCCAAGTTGACTTCGTACAAATATAAATGGTTACATAAAACCAACAAATGTTCTGACGTCATCTCTAGGATAAGTCACGTGGTCAAAACAAAATTTTAGTCAATAATAATACGAGGGAATAAAGACGTAAAGGCCACTGCACACTAGCTACTTTTAGCATCGGCGATCGGCAACTAGTCGCTTTTTATAAGCTAAATACAGCGACCGAACGCTCTACACCGCACACTTAAAAACGACAAACGCGGAGATTGAGTCGCTTTTTAGAAGCGCGACACAGCAGCTGAACGCTACTCTCCCCACACATTCGGATGCCGGTAGCATCGATTTGGCATCTGAGCAGTCGCTAAAACGCGCGTTTCCGATACCGCGATCGAACGCAGGAAGTCGCTAAAACGCGATGCAGCATCGATGCAGTCGCCAAATCGCCGATCGTCGATGCTAAAAGTAGCTAGTGTGATGTGGCCCTTAGATATTGTATTTATAAAGAGAACCCACGCGAAATACTTGTAACTTGACAAGAAGCTATGAATGGTTTTCTTTGTTTAAGTCTGCCAATGTAACTCTTCTCTGCCGGATGAAAAGCAAGAACAGTATTCAAGAGCCATAATCAGCATCCTACTTCTGAATACAGTCAATACAACATATGGGCCTTTCCAAAGAAAACCGTAAGTAAAACGATGTATGTTTATATTATTTGTAGCCTTAATTATTGCCAAGAGTATCTGGAGTCGGCTACTAGTTCAACCGGTTTTACCTGAATATCAGTTTTTACACGAAGCGACTGGCATCGGACCTCCGCAACCCTAAGGGAGAACTGAATTCAAAGGTTCAATTAGTTGTCAGTATATTTGAGGGCACTGACTTCTGACACTTAACGATGGTCATAAATTTTCATGACAACCGGGACCGACGGCTTAACGAGCTCTACGAGGCACGGGCGTAAAACACCGCCAAACTTTCACACTTCGGGTTGTTTTTAAGAATTTCTAATGAACACTAACTACACTTTTGGCCCGACCCGAGATTTTTCTCGGGTCGGGCCAAAAGTGTAGGCCAAAGGTAGGGTTAAAAAACCCTGGACCTTTTGATGGACAGTCGCATTCGCTAACAAATAAGGCAGTTATACAAAAATGATGTATGTATGTATCATACTAACAAATAAATACATACATAAATAAATACATAATTTGGACATTTTAAACACAACACCATCTAACTAAGCAGACCTTGTACTATGGGTACTAAACAACTGATATAAATACATAAACATACTTTTTTTTGTAAATACATACTTATTACACATAGAGAACACCCAAACTCCGAAACTAATATTTGAGGATTACACAAACATTTGGTCCGACCCGGGAATCGAACCCGAGACCTCTTGATCAGCAGCCGCACACGCTAATCATTAGACCATCAAGGCAGTTTAATGAATGTACATATATCAAATTTACCTTAAAAATAGCCTGTAGAGTACGCCGCTGGAGGTCTGTGAAAACCAAACGCGGCTTCTTCGGGGAAGCCATGGTATCCAAATCCTCCCTGCGCTTGCAGCCTGCAACAGCATAACCTATACTTGAAGTGTTTTCCATCATTCCTCCAACTGAATCTAGATTATAAGGTACATACTATAAAAAGTGACAAAAAACTAAAAAGTAGAAAATATTTTTAATGTAACAAAGCGTGGGGTGACGTTATTAAATCTATTACATTAAAATTATTTTCTTCTTTTTAGTTTAAAAGCGTGTTTGTTTAGTTTTTTTAAACTATTATTTCTAGACTACTAAATGTTACTTTTTTTTTGTTTTTTTTTTCAAATTAGTGTATTGTCATCGGTCCTCGTTAATCAACAAAGTTTGAACGAAATCTGCCCGTTTAAAGTGGGTCAAAATCGCACCTAAAGGAGTCGGTTACAAACAAACATACAGGTGAAGCTAATATTTACATTAGCTTCACCTGTATGTTTGTGCGCTTTAGCGCGTAAAAAGTAGGCTATGTCCTTCTAGAAGGTAAAATCAATCTCTATCGAAAGTGATTCAAATCAGATTCAAATTGATTGAAATCACTTTCAAATTGATAATATGTACTTGCGTCTGCCCGTGGCTCCGACCGCTTTTTATATTGGTTATCGCGGTGATAAGTAACCTACAAATGTACTTTCTCAATCATCATCATCAACAGCCTTTAACAGTCCACTGCTGGACATAGGCCTCTCCTTAGAAAGGAGGTATTGGCCTACTCTACCACGCTGACCAGACGGGTTGCTATAGGGTTGGTTTTAAGTTTTCCTTCTCTTTGCATTGATTTTGTCTTGCGTAGTTTATCACTTAGTCGCCTTTTACGACACCCGCGGGATGAATAGGGGTTGGTGACACTCTGTATTCTTAATCCGTCACCACACGGACAATCTCGGACTTTCTCAATAATGAAATTATTTGTTTAACCGTCAAAGTCTGACATACAGACAAACTGACAGGGTTACTATTAAATTTATAATTTAATCAAAACCAATACCATTCATATTATTGTTATGATTTTTCTTCTAAATCAAACCACGAAATTTGATATTATTTTCTTTCATGAGGCCAGCAATTTTTCAAGAAATTTATATGTAAAAACCTATCTTATAAAACTATTTAAATAATACCAAATTTTACTTTTTGTTATGAAGGACAACTCCCGCATTAGTAATATAAATCTTGTGTCACGAAGAACATTACAAATATACTTAAAACGTACACAAATAACACCCAAAATATCAATTTGTGAGTTACACAAAGTGTTGTCCCACATGGGATTTGAACCCACGACACTTGGCGAAGTGGAAAGCTTAAACCACTAGGCCAACCGTGCGATTAAAGTCAATATAATTTTTATACTCACTGCCTCTCTGTGGAATCTGGGATGCTGAAACAAAATAAAGAAAAACATCGTTAATCATATGAAAATTATAAGGTTCTAGTTAACATGAAAAAAAAATACATCTATAGCCGCTTGATTGCTTTCTATCAAGCTTGTCATCTATACACAATCAACATGCTCTAAACACATAATCACAACAAGGTTTCACTTTTACGTTGCTATTGTCTATAACATATATGTAACATATAATATATGTATAATGATCCCAAAAAAACATTAATAAAATATTATACAATGACAAGAGCATCTATAAAAGCTACACGACTGTTGTGAGGACATTAAAATAATTATGTCTAAATAAAAATGTCTAAACAGTTTTAAATTTTCTACAATTTGGCGCCCAACGTGAGGCTTTTAACTTTTCTCGGATTGGCCATTTTTATTATATTCCAATATTCAAAATATAATACTTGAAAGAAAAAACTTTAATCGGCTTTTTAATATACATTTCATTTATCTAACATAAAATATACTGGCATTGTTACTATGAAATTATTGACTTTCAATTTTAGATTTATTGTATTAAAGTAACTACGCCAACATATTTTAATATAATCTATACACCAAACGTATTATATAAAAACGCATACCTGGCGACAATGTAAACAACATTTAATAAAGGGTTCTGTAATCTCGCAGGCACCTAAAAAATCATATAATGAAAAACTATTGCAGCCCGGGCACGGAGGAAAATAAAAAGGGAGGGATGAGGGCGCGTTAGCAGTCTAACATTCATCTTGGCCTCTTTAAGCTAACAAAATAACACTTACCTACAGCTAATGTTTTATAAACATTATCTAATAAACAATCATTAGACAGTATCATTGCTGAGGAAACATAAAAGCAAGGATACTGCCTATTCAGAAAAAAATTACATCTATGAGCAAAATCTCTATACATTTTACACATTTGGCTGACAGAAAAAAAATCCATTCAGACATTATTCTCTCAATCTAAGTTGGCTTGTCACAAAGATGTCTGCGAATCAAAATAAAATTATTTCTTCTGTAATGTATTATTAATAAAGTTTAGTTTTAACCTTTGCGACAAGCTATTAACATGTTTATAATACCTATGAGAACCAAGTCCACTGCTACGCAGCCACGGGTAGGGGTAGGGAAGGTAAGTATGGGGTAATGGGGTGACTTTAAATAAAATCTTGACGCATTGTATTATGGAGACTACAATGACATCATCTATATAAACAAGTTGAAAAAAAAAGACTAAGATCAGTGTTAATTTTGAAACGAATCCCCTAGCCTATTCTGTATCTCTATTCTCTTATTTTATTGTCAATTTTTTTTTTGTTCACGTGACTGTATTACATTAGCCAATGAAACACGAGAATAGTCAAATAGAATAGAGAATAGATTAGAAAACAAAAAACAGTTACAACTTCGCTAGAGGGGAGGTTATGACTTTTTATTAAATGTATCTTTACATATGTATACATTATGTGTTGCACAATGCAACTGTTAGATATTATTATTCAAGTATGAGGCTAGTATGAAATTCTGCACTTTTACCTTTTACATTACTGTCGTGATAAAAAAAATAAAGAAAAATATAACAAATAATAAAGTTACAAAAAATATCAAGAAGGAGAAACAATCAGGAAGAAAGGAAATTAGAAAACAGAAGATAATAGGATTTTTTGGTACCCAGGAACGAAATCCAAGATGAGGGAGGACTCACAAGCAAGAAACATCGCCTGCTGGTTCATAGGGTGCATCCCAGGAGGGCGTAGGCCCAGGGTACGTTGTTGAGCTGGGAGGCGCGGGCGGGGCACTCTGGTAGTCCCCTGGCTGGCAGTAAGGCTGTTGAGGCATGTTGTTTACATTGTCGCCTTTTATCGTTTGATGTTGGTTTGGCGTGTCTGGAAATTGAAGGTAGAGTAAATTTCGTATTGAATTATTATTATTATTAAACTTTATAAAGGATATAGGATAAGCAATAGTAAAAGATGTCCGTGTGGTGACGGATTAAGAATACAGAGTGTCACCACTCCTATTCATCCCGCGGGTGTCGTAAAAGGCGACTAAGGAATAAACTACGCAAGATAAGATCAATGCAAAGAGAAGGAAAACTTGAAACCAACCCTATACCAACCCGTCTGGCCAGCGTGGTATAGTAGGCCAAAACCAAAGGAGAGGCCTATGTCTAGCAGTTGACTGTAGAAGACTGTTGATGATGATGATGAATAGCAAAAGAATTGATATAACGACTGGAGATGAGTTCATTTATTCATTAAAAAAGAGAGTTTTATAATAGGTAACTTGTTACATCTAATTGTAAGTTTAACTATGAAAAACTAAAAAGTGGGTGACTGCCTTGTTGGTAAAGTGGTTAGCGTATGCGGCTGCTGATCTCGGGTTCGATTCCCGGGTCAGACCAAATATTTGTGTGATCCTCAAATATTTGTTTCGGGATGTTTTTCTATTAATTTGTATGTATTTACAAAAAAAAAGTATGTTCATGTATTTATATCAGTTGTTTAGTACCCATAATACAAGCTCTGCTTAGTTTGGGACTAGATGACGTTGTTTGTAAGATGTCCGAAATATTTATTTATTATTATTACTTAATTAAAATACCTTTTTTCTGGTGTAATAAAAACAGCTGTAATACTAAAGAAATGGAGCAACAGAAAAATTTAAATAGTTTGGTTTTCGAGATACTTTCGCTCCAAAATTGAAACACAACCCATAAAACAAAGATAATAATAGTAAGTATTCAATTTTCGTAGGCTGTTAAAAGATATATAAGAGAATCATCCTAAATGTTAATACAAATGTATAAATGACCAAGAAACCCCCATATAGGTACATATAAATGCCGGCGGCGGGTGCCGGTTCCCTCCCCCCCCCTACCTCTCAGTGGATCGATAAAACGAGGTAGCCTGACGTCACGCGAGGAGGGCGGGGTAAGGCGGTGAGGCAACATCGCGGCATCGCCTCGTTTGCGGTATTGCTGTACTGCTTAGGAACTTTTTCGAATAATTTCTTTCAGGACAACTGATATAAGTACTTCATAGTGAACATGGTAATGTACCTTTGAATGTATCTGTGAATATTTCAAATTTTGGAATAGGACCTTTACCCAGAAGTCGTAAAGTTCATTGAGGACAATGTACTCGTACAATAGAGGCAATGGTGTTTTAGTAGCTGAATAGTAGCTGATTAATTTAACTCTTTATAAAACGAATACAATACATATAGAATAATGTGTGGATGTAGAAGCTCGCGAAACTAAAACACTGAAACGAAATGTACTATGAGGTTAAAGTTGAGCAAAAACGGCTAGATAAAACTTTACATGTTTAATATATTTACATCTCTCATGGTGAAAATCTATCTGAGTAAAGTAGATTAAGTTACACTGGTCGAAATTCCATGTAGAATTTAATTAAAATTAGATTTTATGATGTACCTACATATTTTCTAGTTCCCAGTGTTGTATAAATATGCTCACATAATGGAAGGCTTTTTTTCAGGGAACTGCGATGCGGCTTTAAACTAATGTGTTAGAGGAGGGACCTGTTTTAGACCACTCTCCTTATCTTCGCGTACTACTCTAATTAGCAAATGGCATAATAAAAAAATATAGTTCTAAAAAAGTAAACAAACACGGTTTTTAAACTAAAAAGTAGAAAATAATTTTAATGTCACAAAGCGTGGGGCGACGTTATTGAAATATTACCAGAAAAAACCAGATCAGAAAGCGTTTGTTTAGTTTTTTTAAACTATATTTTTTTCTAGTGTTAAAAAGACAAATTTAAATTATTTTTTTTGTTTTTTTTAATTAGTATATTGTCATGGTCCTCGATAAATCTACAAAGTTTGAATGATGAACGTTTAAAGTGGGTCAAAATCGCGCCCAAAGGAGTCGGTTATAAACATACAAACAAACATACAGGTGAAGCTAATATAAAGCTTGTAAAAATATAGCTCTACATGGGTAAAAAATCCATGTGTATTCTTATAATTCTTATGCATTAAAATATAGGAGATGAAAACACATATTTAAGTGTTTCGAATTATGGAAAAGTAAAATTAGATCTTCCATTTGAGACACAAACTTCGTTATACATGTGCTAGACTAAAATTATATGACGGCCTTACAGAAACTTTAATTATTTTAACAAAAAGGAACCGACTTCAATGAAAAACTATTCCGAGTATGTATCGCGACATTGTGCCTATGATATTTGAGGAGTTCCCTCGATTTCCTTGGGATCCCATCATCAGATCCCAATATGGTGACGATGGGACCACCTGTAAGCTATGCCCATTCTAATGCAAAAAGATTTTTTTAAATCGGTTCATAAACGACGAAATTATCGCTGAATATACATAAAAAATAAAAAAATAAAAAAGATTCCGACGAATTGAGAAACTCCTCCTTTTTTTTTGAAGTCGGTTAAAAATGTTGTGTCGGTTCTGTTCTGAATCTTACTTGTCACTAGTTGGCGGTATCAATGATTCGCACAGAAGTCTCATAAGTTTTATTCCAAAAATACCGACAAATTTCAAACAGAACGATAAACAATTTATGTTCAAAAAAAATGTTGGAAAGTTGGAAGAAGTACGTCATCAATATAAAGAAGTTGTTAGCAGCATGACGTCATGTATTTCCATCGTCCTTTTTCCTGATAAGATATAACTATGAATACGATGTTTTTCTCAATCATTACTTAGTTTGTTTTGAAATATTGGTATATTATTCCTTCTTTTACCTTAACGAATGACTGGTCATTTGCGGTCAATAAATAAATATTTTTCGGTCATCTGACACACAACTTAATTAATTAATTAATTATTTTTCTTTCGTTGGATTTTATCATTTATTTATTTGTTAAAATTTATTGTCTTACATGATTTATTCTAATGTAATATTTTGATGTATAATTTATTGTCTAGGAATGCGTTTTGAACAGTAAAACAGATCCCAAAAAATACTGTTACTCGCATGGATGGGTGGAAGGCGGTGACGACTGTAACACAATTTATATTAGTACGGTCGTCGACGGCAACCTCTTATTCAGTGCTCACAATTGTTTTTAAATAAGATTAGTAGCTATAAGAGAAATTGTAAAAATTATTTAATGAATAAACTATTATTATAATTATTATAATAAAAAAACAACATGATCTAGTCCCAAACTAAGAAAAGCTTGTACTATGGATACTAAGCAACTGATATAAATACATACGCGTATTTTTTTGTAAATACATACATAATATTATACATAGAAAACACCCAAACTCCAAAAACAAATATTTGCAGATCATACAATCATTTGGTGAATGAGTCCGTTCATCGAAATAATTGGAAAAATATCCTGTCTATATTCAACGTAGAATGTAACAAAGCTATGAGTATTTGTACATCTTACACGTGTCAGGATTAGCCTTTTTTTATATTATCTGCCAAAATGACTCTGCCCTGCCTGATGGAGAGCATGAACAGAATCCAGAAGTGGAGGCCACCATCCTCACTGCCACAACGGACAGTGCAGCACGGTGACCCATACTATGGCGGCCTAGTAAGATGCTTTTTCACGCCCGCTTGAAAGACCCGGGGTCATAGAAGGAAGGAAACACATGTGCTGGTAGAGAGTTCCAGGTTTTCACTGCTCGGCATAGAAAGGAAGAGCCGAACCGTTTAGTTCGAGAGCGTATGTCAACCACTCTGAAGTGCGATAGAGGAATGCCATGGAGGCGACATTCCTTCGCAGCTGCAGGGGCTCAACGGACTCGGTGCCTAACTAGGCAGAGTCTACGCTATGGTTACCAAACTGTTGTGATAGATACATTACACCCCAACAGAACCAATGATAGTGCTCATCACACAAAAATTTATTTATACATAGCCTAACTACAGTTGAATTCGTTGTTCTGTTTCTATCTCACATGTAAACTATATTTTTAATTATCAGTGTTTGAAAAAACATTAATTGTAATATCAGTATTGCAAATGGCATAAAGTTTTTAAGCTCTAAATGTGTCAACTACTACTCAACCCATCTTAAACTAGGCTGAGCTCGGACTTTAACAACTAAACTACCGAAAAACATACTGATAGATGTCTAAATAGGTATATGTTTTAGGACAGTTTTCATTTGTGGCAACCCTGTTTAGTGACGCGAAGCATTGACAGCGGAGTGAGCTGTCAAATAGGACTTAGAATCGATAAAGCAGCTGATATAGTCGATTATCATCGTCAGCGTTACTTAGGCAGTCAAAATCTCAATCTTTCAAAAAAGTATTGCTGATTTCTTTGCGCCGATATTATGACGATGGTAATAACGGGATTTTCTTAGAGATCAGGAATTTGTTTTTTTTATATATGAGCATGCCAAAGTGACTCTATACTAAAGTATGAACAGAATCCAAGACTATAGGTCATCACTGTCCACCCATACTATGGCGGTCTACTGAGATGCTTTGCATCATTGGGCCCTGGTACCACCAACGAAACACGACAGAACAAATACTTTCATTTCAGATTGGTCTTCTATGAGAGGTTAGTACAGCGCCGGTCTAACCGGGACGGACCTTGGATGCGTGCGTATTCAGCTTGATAACCAACAAAATGATGGCTGCCTTGTTGGTCTAGTGGTTAGCGTATGCGGCTGCTGATCAAGAGGTCTCGGGTTCGATTCTCGGGTCGGACCAAATATTTGTGTGATCCGCAAATATTTGTTTCGGAGTCTGGGTGTTTTTCTATGTATAATATGTATATATTTACAAAAAAAAAGTATGTCTATGTATTTATATCAGTTGTTTAGTACCCATAATACAAGCTCTGCTTAGTTTGGGGACTAGATGGCGCTGTGTGTAAGATGTCCGAAATATTTAAATATTTAAAAAAATATTTAATATTTATAGTGGTTCAAATTCTGCTAAATTTGACTCTAGAAGACTGTGTCTATGTACATGCAAAAATCAAAATCCACGACCAAAACAATCAATTAGATTTATAGGAGTGCGACCCTGACCTACGGAGTATAGAAACCTAAGACCTTGTATTCGCAATATCTATTTACTATATTAACTTTCTCTTTTAATCTAACTTTTCTTTCAATACACTTAAATTTTTCCATCCAATCCCTAGTGGGCACTAATACTATAATCGACTAATACGCTGCTGATTTTCCCTTTCGTAGTCGTCGGGAGTATAGTAAGTAAATACAAATTAAAATCTCTCTGTAATAGCGCCTCACTTGTACTACTACGTCGCCTCCCTATCTAGTGACGTACTCCATCGACCGCGCAGTGACCCGCCGCATCGAGCGGAGAATCGATAAAGCAGCTGACGTCTTGTTTGTAAACCCTATGCGTTTTTACCGATATCTCGCCCGTGAACATTTGAATAATAGTGAAACACCACGCGGATAGCGGTGTGTGGAACCAAGCGGGTTTTTCCTGTAGAGAACTGTCGTAATTTGTAGGCATTGTCTTTTCGCAAAGAATAGGCATAGTACTAAAATGTATGGTAGTAAATAAGGATCATAATATAGTTCTAGTAAAAAACATTTTCGTTTTAAATATACGTATTGCTAAAGCATTTGGACTAGATTAAAAAATGGTTTATTTCTGAATATTTTATTTTTGTTCTAAAACACCGCCATTTATGAAAAGATTCAAACATTTTTTTCATTCGTTTTTGATTTGTTCTTTTTTGAGTTTTTTTTTCAATTATATTACTGTACTTTTGTGATTTAGGTTACGTTTGCTAGGTATTCAACTTTAAAGCGCATTTTTTTTTGTTTAAACTGGGCTCAAAAATGTGAAAGTAAAAAATCATGATGCTACCATGATTTTTCAGTTATTTTAAGCTTTGTGATAAACTTTAAAGAAAAACTATAACGGCTTTAATAACTTTGTTAGTTTAGGAGTTATAGAGCCTAAATTTAATTTCCTAAAATCATAACGTAATAGGAAGTAAACATAACAAATATCTAACTTCTTCCTAGCCTTAACTCCCAATATTATTTGGGGTCGGCTTCTAGTTCAACCAGATTTAGCTGAACATCAGTTTTTCCACGGAGCGACTGGCATAGGACCTCCGCAACCCTAAAGGAGAACTGAAATTCAAAGGTTGAACAACCGAAACTGCTGAACGTGTAGGAGATTAGAGGTACCCTTGAGGAGCATAGGCAAGCACTAACAGAGAATTTAGGAAAATTCCATCCCTGAGGCACGTGTAACACGTGGGTGAAAGTCAAGCAAATGGTAACATCTTTATACCAGACATCACCTCTTACAATTGTATTAGGTACTAGCTGCTCCCTGCGGTGTTACCCGCGTATTTTCGGGATAAATTAGCCATTAAAAACTATCATTATGGTTGCTATGCAAGTGTGCTATGCATAGCAACCTGTGAAGTTTTGAAAGGAAATAAATAGTGATACATTTTGACATCCTCTATTTATTTATTTTTATAATCACCTATCGCTGTGTATCTCGATTATTCCAGTAAATAGTAGCCTATGTGTTATTCTGATTTATAAGCTATATTACTGTAAAGTTTTATCCAAATCCGTTCAGTAGTTTACGTGAAAGAGCAATAAACATACATACACACATATATACTCACAAACTTTCGCGTTTATAATATTAGTAGGAAGTAGGACTACACAACAAAATCGTGACCAAACAAAATACCATGTACTTTCGCGTTTATCGGATAGTGGTACGTTTCCCACGCCGCCTACAAAACTGAGGGTAAAAATCATACAAGGGGTTAGGGGCTGCGGCCAGACACATAGGGTAACCACTGCGGCTTACGATGCTAATTTAATACCACTAGTTTTTTGTTAACCGACTTCAAAAATGGAGGAGGTTCTCAATTCGACTGTAGTTATTTTTTGTTTCTTTTTACCTCAGAACTTTCGATATAAAATTCTCGTGTCACGGTGTTTGTAATTAAGCAGCTCGACCTGTTCTCATAAAATTTTGTTTGCATATCGGTTAGGTCTACGAATCGGGAGACATCTATTTTTCATACCCCTAGAACGCGAGTGGAGCCGCGGACAGCAACTATTAATTTAAATAAATCATCTGTTCGTGTGTTTGCAATTGAACTCCTTCTAAACGGCTGGACAGATTTAGATGATTTTTTTTTGTGTGTTCAACTGGGTTCGAGAATAGTTTATATTTGCAATTGAATCCGATATATACGCTTTTACTTTCTATCAGGCAATGATATCACTCCAGTTTCACCGGCACTCTTATGGTCAGAAACTTCACGAAAATATCAAAAGAATATTTGATTTTTATCTTTTGTGTAACTTTATAATATGAAAGTAACAAGCTAAAAAGTTAATATCTCTGTCGGTCTCTTATGCTTTCACTGCCATACTGTTGCACTGATGATAATGAAATTTGTCATGGAGAGACTTTGATTCTTGAAGAAGGACATAGGCTGATCTTCACCACGAGAACCGAAGGCAAATGCGTTGTTGAAATAAAAAAACTAATCTGAACTGCAGAGAACACGTAAACTCAAATTAACAAACCGAAGCGATAGAAAAGCGTCTCGCTTCTATGGAGCTCACACATCATCATCAACAGCTTTTAACAGTCCACTGTTGAACATAGGCCTCTCCTTAGAATGGAGATTTTGGCCTACTATACCACGCTGGCCAGACGGATTGGTATAAGATTGGTTTCAAGTTTTTCTTCTCTTTGCATCGATGTTGTCTTGCGTTGTTTATCCCATAGTCGCCTTTTACGACACTTGCGGGATGAATAGGGGTAGTGACACTGTGTATTCTTAATCCGTCACCACACGGAGAGGAGGGAACTTACACATCAAAATATACTTTCTAAGTCTACCTACGAGGTACTAGACTCCTTGGAGTCTAGTACCTCGTAGGTAGACTTAGGTACGTAAGACTACTTTTATTGGAGTTTACATTACACTTGTGTAATGTAAACTCCAATAAAAGTAGTCTTTTGAACCACTGAAATACATTTCTTTTAAGCCTATCAAAGTGACTCTACTCTGGCTGATGGAAAGCAAGAATAGAATCATTGTGAGGGTAGGCAATGCAGCATGGTGACCATGACGGCCTAGTCAGATAATTCTGCATTATTCTCCCAGATGAATGATGTAGAGTGATTGGACCTCCAGTCTAACACTCACCAACGAAATACCACAGCAAGAGCGCTGTCATAACTAAAAGAAATTATATAACTTACAGAAGCTTTGTCTAAGTTATCATTAACTATACAGAGAATGTAGATAAAAGGCACCCCATTTTTATATATGTACCCATGACTACGTCGGTAGTTATGGCGAGGAAATGCAACAAACAAACAAAAATTAGTATTCTTATTATTAGTTGAAACTAAAGAATTGTTAATGCGACAAACTTGAATACTTGGACCTGCTTCGCATTACACAATTAAAAATTCACAAAAGACTGAAGTGGGTGTGTCTGGTAGTATGTGTGTGAGTACATATATGTATACGGACACACATAACCTGACATGTAGAAGTGTGTGTACTTATATTATATACCTGTAAAATGTGTTAATTAGAGAATCATATCAGTCAAGTAACAATGCTTACTGAATTGTCTTGTTTTAAAAGACATTTATTGTATAACACACAACAACCAAATTAAGAATCTCTTTTTTATGGGTTTTTATATTAAATGGGTACTGAACCCTCTTTAAAGTAGAGGTCGAGAGCAGTTGAAAACTCTGACATTTAGAATGAAAATGCGAAACCTCGCTTGTAGAGGTAGTAGATCGCACTCTGCTCTTATTTGTCGAGGCCTCTAGAGGAAAAATTTAAATGAAAGCTTTTTCGATGATTTTACTTCATAAATGTAGAAAACAGTTTACAAGGTAGCCCGATTGTCAGTATGTCAGAAACAAAATTGGCAATCTAAATAGCTTAATTCTAAGTTCACGTAAAAAACAAGGTCAGGCCACATTATGCAAAGTGTACTAAATTAATGCGCATAATTAGGTGAACCTATGTATCAAAAACCATTTTATTTTTCTTCATTATTCTTGTAATAAAGGGAACCAAAAAAAACCTTTCAAAACAATTTTTGAAATCTATGTTTGGAAATCTCATCGGTTCAGAAATTTTCAATAGTTCATCTACCATTTATCTGTAAGCATAATACTGAACACCACGTGGTACAGAACAATGTAAAATCGGTACCAAAAACTCAAAAAACTTACCTTTTCTCCGGCAAAAGCATGTTCTACATCTACGTTAACTTACATGACATGCACCACGTACCTGCCATTCTTAACGCAGACATCCTCGAGAACTCCGGCTCTTGTAACCATTTCCACATACGCCTGAACGTTTCCCTTCCAGACTTGAGCTTCGACCACGGTTTTGGATTTCTTAATAAATCACTCAGCGTCCCCTGTGATCTGCATAACACCCTCTGAGCAAAAATCGCCTGGGGAATCGAGTACCTCTTTAACTCCCCGCTTATTCTTTGCGCTAATTCTTTGGTATTTATTTCTTCCGTGTCACGGTGTATTTGTTGAGATGCTTGCTGTTCTTCCCTAGCCAGAAGTGCAGCGTTCAAATCTAACCCGGGACTCGGCAGTGGTGGCGTCGGAGACCTTCTCTCGTAGGATCCAGGTGACACACTTCGCCTACTATACGCCGACTGAGGTGACAGAGGCTCATTGTAAGCTGCCGGAGATAATGACGCATAGGTTTGCTGCTGTATGACAGTAAAGGTGCCCCCTGCATGGTATGCGAACTTATCCGAAACGGTGCTTATCGGGGGCAAAGGTAGCAATGGGGTAAGTGTTGCGTATGACGCTGGTTCCAATCCAGGCGGGGTGAGTCGTCCATTGACTGCGGATAAGGGGTGGAAGGCGGCGTCCCCATCAGGTAGAAGGTCTGCAGGTGATAATCGTGATGGTGAAACGTTGCTGGGGGCGACTATGACTGTGAGCGGAGCGCGTTCGCGCACTCGTACGTCGTCCATAGCGCGCGGCCGGCGGCTGCGGGGTCGCGCGGGCGACTGGAACACGCCTGCGCGACGCACCCTGCCCTCCCCTCGAGCCCCGCGTCCCTCTGCCTGCAAACACCCCTATTTCTTCACCCTCGTTTCAAACAACCTATCGGTACCCCTCACTATTGGAAAAACAACTCTACCTTATGGATACAAGGTTGGTTTTACAACAATATGTGTTACTTTGTCGGGCTATCTGACGTTAGCTGTATACAATGCACCCTTAACCTACCCTAGGGCGTAAAACAGTCCGTCTTTCCGACAGTACAGATTGTTTCATAACCAATACTGGTTTTCAACTTTACACCATTCAAGACTGAACTGGGAAAGAGCAATGAACATGGAATCAAATAACTTTTCAGATTAGAAGTTGATGTTTTAGTGAATGCTGTGCCCTCTTTCGAGCATTGCTGTCACTTGGCTACTTGCTAGCCAGGCTCACCTCACGGTGGAACCAACTGGGAAATAATTAACGCTACAAAGCTCGAAATATTACTTAGTACAGTTCACTTAGAGATGCGAGTATTTCGCTATTTTTGTAAATATTTCGGAAACTTAACTTTCTTATTGGATTCTGATATGTATTCATACTTCTATACTAATAAATTCGAAAGTATCTCTGTCTGTCTCTATGTCTGTGTGTTACGCTTTCATCGCTCATCATATTAAGATGAATTTCGGTAAGAGATAGATAAAGTACATAGGCTACTTTTTCTTGCTAAAACCGACATACAAGCGGGCAGTGCCACTGACAAAATCTAGTTATTCCATAAACTAAATTATTTAACAGTATTCTAAATTTCACAAATTATGGTATCAATATAATAATAATTATATAATATAGAAATAAATACATTTAAAAACATCTAATGTCGAACCGAACACACGGGTGAGCACTAATCATAAGGATTAGAAACCCAGTATTTTCAATGAGTCATATATCTTATAATAAAATTACTTTAATATAGAAAGATATTATTCATTCAACGAATTGTTATCTGCTGTAATATTGAATTATTATTCTATTAGATACTACCTTTCGCCCGTGGCTGCGCCCACTACCGTGTTGGTTATCGCGTTAAAAAGTAGTCTATGTCCCTTCTTAGGTTTTACACTATCTCGGTACAAAATTTCATTTAATTCGGTTCAGTACTTTTTGAGTTTATCACGAAGAGACGGACGAGGCGGACTACTTTAATTAACCGACTTCAAAAAAAAGGAGGAGGTTCTCAATGCGATAATTTCGTCGTTTATGAACCGATTTCGAAAATTCTTTTTGCATTGGAATGGGGATAGCTTACAGGTGGTCCCATCGTCAGCATATCGGGCTCTGATGGTGGGATCCTAAGGAAATCGAGGGAACTCCTCAGATATTATAGGCACAATTGTCGCGATTTGGGTACTCGGAATAGTTTTTCTTTGAAGTCGGTTTCTTTTTGATAAAATTATTTATAATATGTAGTGACTAAGCTACAGACATGGAAAATTGTAAGCTGCCAGAGTAAGACAGCATGCAGTCTAAAGGTGGAAACACATTATCGGACGCAGCTGACAGCCGTGATCTAGAGTATGAACATACACTGATCTGTGCAAACTATCGGACTTAAGTCGCGGACGTGGCCTTAAACTGACCTAGAGCGTTCGGATGTCCGAAAGAAATCTGGCACAAGACTACTGATGAGACTGTGCACACTTATCAGTCGCGGCTGTCAGCCGCGTCTGATAATATGTTTCCAGCTTTATGCAGACAATAAATGGTACGGCAGCTTGTAGCTTTTGAATGAATAGAATACAAAAATAGTGAAATAATAACTGTATACATCACTTAAGGTAGTTTTATTTCAAAATCGGTAGAAGGTAGCCATGTTGCTGATAAACATGTATCATATTTCGTTGGTGATTGGGAGACCAGAGCTCATGAAAAACTGTGGACATATCGCTTACCCTGGTATGGATATAGGTAACCGATAGCTAGCGATTTATATTTTTTTGTATGTGCGCCTACCAAAGTGATTCTATTCTGCATGATGGAAAGCATGAATAGAATCCAAGAATAGTGGTCACTATATTTTGTCTGTGTGGTGACGGATTAAGAATACAGAGTGTCACCACCTCTATTCATCCCACGTGTATCGTAAAAGGCGACTAAGGGATAAACAACGCAAGACAACATCAATGCAAAGAGAAGGAGAACTTGAAACCAACCCTATACCCGTTTGGGCAGCGTGGTATAGTAGGCCCATACCTCCTTTTCAAGGAGAGGCCTATGTCCAGCAGTGGACTCTTAAAGGCTGTTGATGATGATTGATGATGATATTCATTTAGAATCTAGACATTACAACAATGCAACATGATGACCCATGGTGTGGCAGCCTATTGATATGCTTCTGCATTTTTGAGCATCAAGTCCTTGTGGGGTAGGAGGTTAAAGAGACAAGTCTGACGGTAAGTGCCTACCATAGTGCGTCAACGTCTACAATACAAAAAGCCACAGGTGCTTTGGCTACCCTTTGTGCCTGACTCAGTTTTCAGGTACCCTATTTGTAACAAGTATAACCAACTAACAATGTAATGCCAATCGGGCTGTAGATACACAATGAAAATATCTCCACCAGAGATGAGAAGAAAAAAACATGTGTATTTAACTGTGGCAGACAGAAGACCACACATACACACAATCATGTTTCAATACTAACGCACACTCGTGTAAAAGGTAGCTTGAAATGACCCCGCTCACACCTGGCCCGTGACAAAGGGCTGTTAGTGAAGTGACTGCTATAACATCGATATCGATAAAACTTTAACCCAAATTTACTATAGCAGGTTCTTAATGCCAGTTTCATTGTTTCCAACTTGATAAATACCAATTTGTTTTTTACTGTTTTTAGACTTTCGCGAATCTAACACAATACTCATGTTTTTAGCTGTAAACGGTACTTATTCGCGATTAAATGTTAATCCTCACAGAAAACGTATCTAAAACATCTGCTCAGTCTTTTTTCTCAACTATTTTATAATTAAATAGTTTTTCCCAATTGAATTCTCCTACGTGTGTGTCAGTTATTACAGTAAAGAATTCCTCAAGAATCACATTATTTCCTTGTCAAAGTCCATTGGAATCTATGCAGCTTAGCTTAACAGGCAGGCAGACAGACAAAGTAACATATCAATAATAATATTAGTGTGGTGTGCACAAGTATTTATCGATATTAATATACACTTTAGGGCACATCACTAAGGGCTTACGCAGCCCTCATACCACGTCCTACCAACACTAACGTTACGTCATTACCACAAGTATACCTACTGGCATTAACCACACGAACTCAAACTCCGCTTTAAGCGAAATGGGAAAAAGTTTCTAAGCATAAATACATATATAGTTATAGTTTCATTCATTATCGTGATTATTTATTATTTTATTTAAAAAGGAATAACTTCTGTTTCTACACATTTTATTTTACTGCCTTAGTTAAAGGGAAATTTTCTCAATAACCTTTCTTAGTACATGCTTACAACATCAAAATCAACCTGTTATAGTTTCAAGTTTGTAGTTCCAGCGGTGTATGCACTACGTTGATGAAATGAATTATTAGGAATTACTTTGTATAGAAAACGTACTATTTTTGTTTCTAGTAATGATCGCGATATGAGCATAGAGTTTAATTATAAATTAATCATTAAAGTTTCAAATCTGTTTCTAGTTAAAGGGAATATTTCTAAGGTTCGACAATCTGCATGAAAATCCCTGAAAACGTCCATAGTCAACTAATATCCGCATAATACTAGGTGACTAGTATTCTTTTTTGTCACTGACGTGGTTTTATTGAACCACAGCTTGAATTTAGTTACGTAAATAAATTCTAAATTTTTTATTTTTTCAAGATTTTATCTATAATAATAATTATTTACCCCGTCGCAGTTCGGAAGCTAACACGCGCCGTCACACATTACGAACAACAAAAAACTAATAATAAAAGCAAAAAAAAAAGACATTTGCGTGTTACAAAACTGATATTGTTCATATAACCCCTATTTTCCGACCCTTCTTCATTAGCATACGTGACAGCTGCGCGCGCAGCGGCCATGTTGTGACGTCATTATCGATTGTGCCGACAAAATCGATATTATCGAGCGAACACCTGTGGCTCGTGGCACGCACTGTCTTCCGGGGGCAATGACCTGTTTCTCATAGGGATATCAAAAAGTACCAAGGGGTGTATCTTGCAAATTTTTTTTGGAATGTTTATATTTTATTGTATTTTTTTGTTAGAATTTCTAGGTAGGTATTGTGGGTGTGGTGACGTATTAAGAATACAGATTGTCACCACTCCTATTCATCCCGCGGGTGTCGTAAGAGGCGACTAAGGGATAAACTACGCAAGACAACATCAATGCAAAGAGAAGGAAAACTTGAAAAAATCCCTATAATAACCCGTCTGGTATAGCGTGGTATAGTAGGCCAATACTTCCTTTTCAAAGAGAGGCCTATGTCCAGCACAAGCGCGGATCCAGGGGGGTGGTCATGGGGGTCATGACCCCCCCCTGGGCGCGGTCCGGGATTTAGGTGTAAAACTAATTAAAATTGTTAAACATAGTTTTAGATTTTTGTCACAATATAATTTAAACATTGACACTGTGAAACAACTAGCAACCTTATACTACACCAGTTTCTGTTATTGTAAATGAATATCGGCTGTGGATGGTGAAGTGGCAGCGGTGTTAGTCCATACCACAGTCGATTTCTAATCTAATTTTAAATTTCGATATTGAGCTGTATCTTTTTTGTTTTTTTACGCGCAGAAAGCTTTTTGCACCATACCCTTCGTGGGGTAAAAGAAGGACGTGTGTAGCACTCCCGGAGGAACCGGTCTACCCACTAAACCCCACGGCAGCCTACCTCGGCAGCTCAGAGGAACTCTAGGAACGCATCAGCGGCTTTTGGAGTCCTCCTGCCGGACATTTCGACTGAGGTACATCTCGGAGTGACTAGTCTCACCCCCGGGGCAGGATGCTGTCGCGGCTCTCACCGCTCTACGCAGTAGGAGCCGCAACACCGACCTACCTTACCAGCCTACCTTAGACGACACCCTACGGCGGCACCAGGGCTGTCCCTTGTCTCGGGTCGTTTGCAGCGGTCACATCTCCCCAATAAGTGGCTGCAGCGACCCATAAGAGACGATTGGGGGACTAGCGACCTCTACCGCGTCCCCTTCACCGCCTCCTTCGAGCAGGATCGGCCCTTTCCCGATCCCTCTCAGCGGACTCATTCCGGAGCATAACGTTCTTACTCTTCCCACACTTCACATTCCTCGTCACTCGCCAGCATTGCGGCGATCAATGCTGACGGTGATATGTTTTGTCCGATCTCGATGTCTTCTACTCGACTGCAGAACGGCTCTGCAGAACGGCAGAACGACTCCAACAGCGCGTTAGCAAGCACAGCTCTGAGTTACGAGCCGTGCCTGCCAAGCCCGCAGACCTTGCCTATACGCGTTCAGCAGTAGCATTCCGGGCTCGTAGTCCAGTCGTAGTTTGGCGATGATTCACGCCCATAGGTCGGAGTGCACGTTAAGCCATCGGTCCCGGTTGTCATGAACATCTATGGCTATCTTATTGGGAAGTCAGTGCCCTCAAATGTACTGTAACCTTCGAATTTCTGTTCTCCCTCGGGGTTGCGGAGGTCCGATGCCAGTCGCTCCGAGGAAAAACTGGATTCAGGTAAACTGGTTGAACTAGTAGACCCCAAATGATGACTGGCTACTCGTTAGTATCAGTTAGTAGCGACAGCGGAAAGATCTTTCTCTAAGAGCTTCAATGGTTGAAGAACGTCTAACGTCTAACAAAACCGAACCGAATTTGTATATATTTGTTACCTGTTTACAAAAACTACATATTTTTGCAATCCTTGCAATTTTAACAATGTTTAATCTAAAATTCGTAGCCAGAGACAAAGCAGTAATCGTTCGGAGATTTGTTTGTTAGATTTTCGTGAAAATTTCAATAATATATAGTACGCCGACCTGAAATATAGTACAATACTATCTATTTAGTGTCGCTACCGGCCATCGAGCTTATGACGGCTGGTAGCGAGAGATGCTTTCCGATGACTACAGTAAGGGCCCGACGCTGCACTGCCTATGCGGGGCAAACCGCCAACGTGTGCAGGCCCGATGTCTCACTGCAGTCGCAGTGGTGGCAGGCGGGACTCGATCCCCTCCTAGCGAACAAGTGCAGGAACTTTCCGAAGCTACTGTGCCCGTAAAGCACCTGCGTCAGTCGGAAGGAAAGGGTCTCATGCTGCCGCCCTGCCTACTCGGCGATGACCGGCTGGAGAGCCTCCACGGCGGCGAAGCCAGCGCGTGGAGTCTCCAGCCGGAACAACTATCTGACCATGGTGGCTCGGCGAGCGGCTTCACACCACTCGCGTATGTCCTCGGGCGGTGGGCGAAAACCCTTCTCCACCCGGAAGTCAGCCACTCGCCGATAAACTTCGGCGAGCACTTTCGCCTCCAAATCCTACGGGGGTGTTCCGGCCAAGTCGCATGCCGCCTCTGTGGACACCGTGCGGTATCCACATAAGGCTCTGACCGCTAATATGCTATGGCGGCGCCAGAGGCGCGCCCTATTCTGGGCGGTCAGAGCCGCCACCCACACTGGTGCACCGTACTGTGCCATTGACCAGACAACCCCCGTGTACAGCTGCCTCGTGGGAACACTGGCCCCGCCCAAATGGGCAACAGTAACCCTAGGGTGAAGTGCTTGTCGAAGAGCCACCTACCGTCTAGGACCAGCCCCGAAACCTCATCTGGGCCCGGACCGGTACGAGGACCGAGTTGACCTCGATGGAGGCGCCTACGGGTGAACCACGACGGAGCCCGTGAAACAAAAGGGGCCCCGTCTTATCCAGGGCCATCCGTAAACCCAGCGCCTCAATGCGCCCGACCACCAGAGAGATACCTGTGGTAGCCAGGTGGGCCGCCTTCTGGAAGTTAGCCCCCCGGGCCGTGACCAAAGTATCAACGGCTTAACAAATTACGCCCAGCCCGGGGGTAGACGCCTTCGTAGGGCCCAGTCGAATCCCATGTTCCAGGATGGCAATGTCCAAGGACACCGCCAACACCACTCCGCTGCAGGTCACTGCCTCTTCGGTAACGGCCTTAAGGCGCAACACGGCATTGACCGTCGAACGCCCCTCTCGGAAACCGAATTGGGCTTCCAATAGGCCGGGGCCCACCTCGCAGAGGTTCCGAACGATGCGGGCAGAGAGAACCGTCTCAAACAACTTACCCGCCTCGTCCAGCAACTCGATGGGCCTATAGGACGCAAGGTTGGCAACTCTAACTTGAACACAGCTATGTGACCCCCCCCTGGCGCCAAAGCTGGATCCGCCCTTGGTCCAGCAGTGGACTGTTAAAGCATGTTGATGATGATAGGTATCTAGGTAGGTATTGCATTGTAAGAATTACATGAAGTACAACTAGCAAAGAGAAATTGTAATTTCTTCATCAACAACCTTTAATGTCCCATAAAACAAAATAATAGAGAAATATAGTAGAGAATAGAATAGAACACGAAAAACGTTAGTAACTTGGCTAGGGCTGTTTTCGGGACTCCAGAAAAACACACATTTAAAAAAACGTGAATGTTGGTAAGACTGTTTGGGAGTTCATCGTGAGCAACAACGTGACTCGATAATTATATTATATAAATGGAATATAATATTTAATTGTAGTTAGAAAATGTTACCTATATAAATAAATAAAATAGAAATGTTTGTATGTAACATCAAATCAGCAGTTTTTAGCAAAATGTATCTGAAAGTAAATACGGTATCTTTATCAAAAAAAGTATGAGGACCCTCAATTTTTTTTGTTTTTTTTTTCTATTTTCGTGTAAAAATATCAATGCGGTTCACAGAATACATCTACTGACCAAGTTTCAACAGTATAGCTCTTATAGTTTCCGAAAATAGTCGCTGTGAGATACGGACAGACAGACAGACAGACATTTTTTGCCATTTGGCTACGGAACCCTAAAAAGTAATTTTCCAAAAAAAATTACAATCTGTTTGTTTGTTCAGGGTTATCTCTTGAACATCTAAACTTGCTTTCACTAGCTACTAGGCTGGACCACCTTCGCTCCACAGCGTTACTCGCTATTCACAACCATAAACGCGGGTAATCCCACGGGACTTAGTTTAATATTATTAATGAAACCAAAGCTAATCTCAAACTCATTTTTATATTTGACCATTATTAAAAAAACGACTAATAATGTCCGTTGTCTCTGTACGGCTTCGGGGCTGTCGGAAATCGAGGGGGAACCTTTAGGGGTGCAGAAACGCTTGCGAAGGTAACTCTATATTGTTTTATCAACCCCTTTTAAAACATATCACGATTATAAGCATACCCTTTCATTGTAGGGTTCGATGTTAATATTTTTTTTATTTATTTTTTTCGAACATATTATACGCAGCGCCATCTAGTCTCAAACTAAGCAGAGCTTGTGTTAGGGGTACTATACAAGTGACATAAATACAGACAAAATCTTGTCATCACAATATATGTTTAGTAACAAGCAAACTTCTTTGCATAATGTACACAGTACAGTACAACTGATATAAATATATAAACATACATGGAAAACACAAAAACTCCGAAACAAATATTTGTGGATCACACAAACATTTGGTCCAACCCAGGGAATCGAACCCGAGACCTCTTAATCAGCAGCCGCATACGATAGCCACTAGACCTACAATTAGACCACTTTGTTATTTTCACTATCATAATAAAAGACTTGTTTTTTTAAATACAACTCCCGCGTTCTGTGCCGCGAGGAACTTACAAACTTTCATGAAAAGGAGATAAAGAACAACCAGACTCAGAACAACAATTTGTGGATCACACAAAGTGTTAGCCCCCAAACAAGGTTTTATTTAAATTTAAGCCTATCACAGTGACTCTACTCTGCCTGATGGAAAGCAAGAGTACAACCTAACAGTAGGGGTCACCAGTATCATTGTGAATGAAGACAATGCAGCACACCGACCCTCACTATGGCGGCTTAACGAGATGCTTCTGGGTTATTGGGCCTCCGGTCTCGTACTCACCAAAGAAATACAACAGCACAAATGCTACCATTTTTAGGATGGTCTTCTGTGTGAGGGTAGTACTGCTCCGGTTGAGTCTGCCCAGCGCGAGCGTGGCCATCTTCAAAATTTAAACCCACAACGTTTAGCGCAATAAAAAGCGGCGAGGCGACCGCTTAAACCTCTTGTCCAACCGTGCAGTTTATTAACCCACATAAGTCTTTGTACCTTCTATGGCTTGAAGTTTTCTAACTCGCTTACTAATAGGATGGTAAAACGTTGTTATAAATAATAAACTCCTAGACAGCCTACTTGCACTTTCCTAGAAAAGTCGATAAAATCGATAACTGAAAGAAAACCGTGTGGTGACGGATTAAGAATAAAAAGTGTCACCACCCCTATTCATTCCATGGGTGTCGTAAGAGGCGACTAAAGGAACAACTTAAGCAGCTAACATCACTGCCAGGAGAAGGAAAACTTGAAACAAACTCTTTACCAACCCGTCTGGCCAGCGTGGTATAGTAGGCCAAAACCTCCTTTCAAAGGAGAGGCCTATGTCCAGCACTGGACTGTTAAAGGCTGTTGATGATGATGATGATGAAAGAAAACCTATCCGTACTAATAGGTTTAATTCTATCTGCACTCTGTTTACGGCTAATGCTGCTGCACCAATTTCAATGAAATTTGCCATGAAGACACTTTGATTATTGAGCAAAGACATAAACTACTTTAGGCCGCGATAATTGACATACACGCGGGCGAAGCCGCAACCTAATCTTATATATAAAATTCTCGTGTCGCGGCGATTGTACATAAACTCCATAAACGTCTTGACCGATTCTCAAGAAATTTTGTGTGCATATTGGGTAGGTCTGTGAATCGGCCAACATCTATTTTTCATACCCCTAGGACGCGAGCGGAGCCGCCGGCACAGCTAGTTTTATGTATGAAATTCCCGTGTCACGGTGTTTTTAATAAACTCCTCCGAAACGGCTTGACCGATCTTTATGAAACTTTATATGCATATTCAGTAGGTCTGAGAATCGGCCAACATCTATTTTTTATACTCCTAGGGTGCGAGCGGAGCCGCGGGCATCAGCTAGTAATGTATATAATTCTAACAACATTGACGAATTCTATAAAACCACTTACCCTCATTGTTCTTGTTCTTGTTATTATAAAAGACGACTCCCGCATTAGGAATATTAATTCCTGTGTCGCGGGGTCTTTACAAACATACATACATGAAACGGACACAAAGAACACCTAGACTCAGAACAGCAAATTGTGAATCACACAAAGTGTTATCCTACGTGGGATTGGAACCCACGACACTTGGCGCATTAGGAAGTGGCGTGGTGACCGCTTAAGCCACTAGGCCAACCGTGCAGTCATTCCCACTTAAATAGTTTTTTTTTTCGTTTAGGTATTTATGAGGCCAAGCCAAGTGGCCTTAAGTGATTGGAAATGATCACCGAGGGTAAGCAACCACGGCACGGTCAGTACCTAGATGGTGGTTTGTGGGAAGATATGTATATGTATAATGGTATTCGTGATTTGGAAGTCACATTAAGCAGTCGGTCTTGGCTATTATCATAAGTCGTGAAGATTAGTTGGATGCCATTGGGCGGCTTAAAAAAATCCAACGGCAAGATTGCCCTAATCCTCTTCTGGCAGGAGACCCGTGCCCAGCAGTGGGACGTTATGCATTGTGATAATTTAGGAGCCCACCAGATGACTCTTACTCTTTTAAAAGACAACTCCCTCATTAATAATGTACACCCTGTGTCGCGAAGGACTTTACAAACATACATGAAACGGAGACAAAGAACACCCAGACTCAGAACAACAAATTGTGGATCATACAAAGTATTGTCCCCAAACAGGGTTTAAGCCTACCACAGTGACTCTACTCTGTAACTGCCTCATTGGTCTAGTGGTTAGCGTATGCGACTGCTAATCAAGAGGTCTCGGGTTCAAATTCCGGGTCGGGCCAAAAAGTGTTTTTGGGTTTTTCTTAGGAAATTCCTAATAGCAGCCCGGAGTTTGGAAGTTTGGCGGTGATTCACGCCCGTGCCTTGGAGAGCACGTAAAGCCGTCGGTCCCGGTTGTCATGAACATCTATGGCAATCGTTAGTGGGAAGTCAGTGCCCTCAAATATACTGACAACTAGTTCAATCTTCGAATTGCAGTTATCCCTTAGAGTTGCGGAGGTCCGATGCCAGTCGCTCCGTGGAAAAACTGAAATTCAGGTAAAACCGGTTGAACTAGTAGCCGACCCCAAATTAACTTGGGAATAAAGGCTCAGAAGAAGTGACTCTACTCTGTCTGATGGAAAGATAGAATATAGTGCAAACTAGAGGTCACCAGCCTCAATGATAATGCAGATAGTGTTGGAGTCCATGGAGTTTCTTGTCTGTTTTTCTCCATAGGCTCTACGAATTGGAACAGACAATCAGCTTCACGACTGACCAGTGACTGACTACTTGACGTTTCAAAAGTGCCGTTGTATTGGTTTATTTGAAATAAAAATGGTTTGATTTGAATGATTGGATTTGATTTGATAATGCAATACCCATACTATAGCGGCCTGACGCCTCTGCATCTTTGGGCCTCCGGTCTCACACTCACCAAAGTAACCCGAAAGCCAGAATGCTTTCAATTTAGGTTGACCTTTTGTGTGAGGGTAGTACTGCCCCGTTCAAGCCGGCCCATTCGCGCTGAAGTCAGCGTGGCTCTACTTCTAAGCATTCAAATATAATCCCCAACAATAATAAAGTTAAATAGATACTAAAAGAACAACTAGAAAAAAAATTGAACCGTTCTTAAAAACTTTTGATAAAATTTATCGATAGATAGATCTAATATATAAAATTCTCGTGTCACAATGTTCGTTCCCATACACCTCCGAAACGGCTGGACCGATTCTTATGAAATTTTTTATGCATATTCAGTAACGGCCCGTTTACGACCTTACCGCTCGGCGTTTCGCTCTTAGCTACCGCTCACAGCGGTAAGGTCGTAAACGGGCCGTAAGTCTGAGAATCGGCTACTATCTATTTTTCATACCCCTAGGACGCGAGCGGAGCCGCGGGCATCAGCAAGTATATTTATAGATAGATAGAAATAAATATGTACAATTGATGTGTCCGTATGTAATATAAAAATGACAGTTTTTTTAATAAATACAAATAATAGTATATCACTTACATCAAAAAAAATTTTTTTTCATAAAATATATACTAAGGGTTACCTATAAGTGACCTCTTAAATTTAGGGGATGCTGGTGAATACGACCATTAGTATGTTTCCACTTTCCGCCTTAGCTCGTACTTAAACTACTGAACCGATTTTCATGTAATAAGGTTTCAATAGATTCGTCGTAATCGACTGCACGGTTGGCCTAGTGGCTTAAGCGGTCACCACGCCGCTTCCTACTACGCCAAGTGTCGTGGGTTCAAATCCCACGTAGGACAACACTTTGTGTGATTCACAATTTGTTGTTCTGAGTCTGGGTGTTCTTTGTGTCCGTTTCATGTATGTTTGTAAAGTCCCCCGCGACACAGGAATTTATATTCCTAATTTATATGTTGTCTTTTTAAAAGAAAAGAAAAGAATGGCCTGAGTAACATAGATAAATTTAGAAACTAGCAAAGTCACTCGGTGATGTTGTAAATCGCGAGTGACGTCGCGGGGCGAAGGTATTCTAAAAAGAATTAGCCCATGTCACTCCGTATATCATCAGCTATCTGCCAGTGAAAGTCCCGTCGAAATCGGTCCAGTCGTTCTAGAGATAAGCCGCAGCAAATAGACAGATAAAAAAATTAAAAAATTGAAAATTAGATGTCAGCTACTCAATATACGAGTACTTTCATTATGCACTTAATTAAATGTTGTTAATTTGAAATCGCATATAGATACTTCATTTATATTTATTAATATAGAAGATTATATATTAAAAAACACATAAAATATAGGTATATTTGTCCATACAAATCCTACTAATATTATAAACGCGAAAGTTTGTGAGTATGTGTGTATGTTTGTTCCTCTGTCACGCAAAAACTACTGATGAAACTTTACAGTAATATATCTCATATATCAGACCAACACATAGGCTACTTTTTACTGCAATAATCGAGATACACGGACGAAAACTAGGTGATTATAAAAATACATAATTTATAGATGTCGAAATGTATCAAAACTTTTCTAAGTCCTACAGTAATTTTCACTGAGTGAAATATCGATTTTTCTATTAGAATATCAGTAAACCGATAATTTTATCTACACAACTGCTCATTAATAAAATAATACTATTACATGTTATCGATGTTGTCTAAAAATCAATAATAAAATGATTCGGGCGCCATATTATGACGCCACGCTACAAAATTCTAGTGAAAATCTTACCGAATCAATGTTAGAATCGTTTTTATCCAATGACATGATAATATTCTCGTTATCCGTACATATTTCTATTTTATTATCTTTTACAAATACTTTTATAATGATTTCAGACATTTTGACCTAAAAATATCGAACAATTATGTTAGAAATCATACCCTTGCTTGACCTGTAGTCATAGCAACGCCGCAGCGGCAACCCCAAGTTACTCTGCAACGAAATCGTATAACCGTTCCTTTCTATCGCGTGGTTTTGCCACTCAAGAGGAAAAGAGATAGCTATGATTTTGGTTTTTCGCTTCAGCAAAAGTGGCCATTGTCAAAATCGATATCGCACAAGGCTAGGCGTCGATTATCTGTTCTATAACTTAATATAGCGTAACGCCTTAACTCCAAAACAAGTTAAAGGTTATTTACTCCCTATTACAATGTCAATAAAGTTTAAAATCGTAGGAATGTGATGTGTATTGAGGTTCTTAAATTTTGAAGGGTTGTTTCTAGGGAAAATGCTTGCTTCGTACATCGACTATTGATTTTTACGATCCCTCTTGCCTATAGCTCTGTTGTATTTCGATTTATTGGATAAATTCAGGGGAGATTATTGCGGGACATATATTCAAGCTTTTTATTGCTCGAGGGGTGAACACAGTTGTAGTTGTACAAGATTTTCTTGTTATCTTTATTATTAGGGTATAATAGATTTTCAGTTTGAACTGGTTTAGCAAATGGTTAGAAAATCGAACTCGCTTCGATTGCAGATCTATGCTTACATAGTAAGGAAATTCAGATAAAGTACGTTTTATTTGTACTAGCTTTGCGCTAGGCCGCGGCTCCGCCCGCTTGTTTGTCGATTATTCTTATAAAAAAAAAACTAAAAACCCGTGACTACGTCTTTTCAAACTTGAATATATGTACTCTGTACACTGACAATTGTGTACGAATACTATGTTGTTTAAATCTTGTTTCATACTTTTTCAGCGTGGTTTTTTGTTGTAGTTATGTTTTAGTTTATACTTTCTTTATTTTTAAAAGGTTTTGATACCGTTATAATAATTATTAATTTATTTGCAAATTATATTTTAACTAACAAACCAAACTGACCGTAATAAATTGTCTGAACAGACAAGCATGCCGTAGAAATATTACAATCATAGAAGAAATACGGACAAAGTCAAGAGTTAATGCTAATCTTTATATATATAATTCTTCTGTGGGGTCATCCATAAATTACGTCACACGAATTTCATGATTTTTTTGCCCCTCCCCCCCCCTTGTCACAGCTGGTCACATTTGTAAGACTCCCCCCCTCCCTAGTGTGACGTCACATAATTTGCAAATTTACATTTAGAAATCATTGAATGAAAACAGGTTCATTTCCGTTTAAATTATTTTTTTATAAAATTAACATCAAATCAAACAATTAATAAAACAAAAATTGATTAATTATATATAAATTAGAAAAAATAATAAATCAAAAATTTTTCAGTGCGTGTCAGGTTGCGCATAGAATTCGGTTCTGTGGTCACCAATAATGATAGGTATATTTAAAATCGTGTCCAATAGATAATTGTTGTTTACTTATTATTTCTTAATTTTTGTAGGAAGTTTTCCAAGACAGTGCATTTTACAAGTTAGACCTGTACAACTCCTGACAAACATATATCAAAACCGCAATAGCTTTCCTTTAAGTTTTAATATATGGACTACTATCATGAATTTTTTCAGATTTTTCGAGCCATCTGTTTAGCTTTTAGAGGGGGGGATGCCCTATTTATACAAAAAAATGCGTTTGAAAGTTGAATAACTCGCAAACGGATAACTAAATCGAAAAATCGTTTTAACAACCTCGCAATGTTTTTAAAAGACGTATCCAATGATACCCCACACGATTGGTAGCCTCGAGAAAATGAAAACATAACCACTTTACGAATAGGGGTACTTTACGTACCCCAAATAAAAATAATTTTCATATGTTTATTGTAGCACTTTATAGACACACCAACTGTTTGGGCGGTAGGTCTAGGACGGACGAAAGGATTTGACGAATGGATAAGCGTTCCGAGTCAAGAATTACGGAACCCTGAATACGATTATATTAATTAAAGAAATTAACAAAATAAAAAAACGAATCCAAGTTTTATTGTTATTAATATCCAGTTCTCAACGTGACTCAGAGATTAGTTCGGTATAGGTTGCCTGGGAGTCCCACACACACCCTTCGTTGTCCCCAAGAAAGGTATGGTGCGAAAAGCATTCCCCGCGTAAAAAAAAGTGTAAATATATGAAATATCTTCAAATCAAATTCAAATTTTGTCACAAATATTTAATTATTTGTTCGACTATATTTTAGTAGAATATACTTTAATGTACACCAAATACAGTTTTTGCGATTTGACGAATGTATAAGGGTTCCGAGTCAAGAACTACGGAACCCTGAATACGATTATATTAATTAAAGAAATTAACAAAATAAAAAAACGAATCCAAGTTTTATTGTTATTAATATCCAGTTCTCAACGTGACTCAGAGATTAGTCGGTATAGGCTGCCTGGGAGTCCCACACACACCTTTCGATGTCCCCAAGCAGGGTATGGTGCGAAAAGCATTCCCCGCGTAAAAAAAAGTGTAAATATATAAAATATCTTCAAATAAAATTCAAATTTGTCACAAATATTTAATTATGTTTTCGACTATATTATATTAGAATATACTTTATTGTACATCAAATACAGTTTTTGCAGTTGAAAGTTTCTGTAAGATATTTACAATGGGCGGCCATATGGCCAGGCAACCTTTGGATGGACTATTCGACAGAAGAAAAAGGTGATTTAATGACAAAATAGGAGAACTAAGAACGACGTTGTTTCATCCGCGAAAGACAGTGTTCAAATGAAATAGAAACAAAGAAACAAATCACCGCTAGGTCCGCTAGGCACAATCAAAGGGTGCCTAGGTGGTCGGCGCGTAATACTAGTAGAGCGAGTGCTCACCAAAGCAATTGGTATCTTATATTTACACAGATATAGTTGTATATGTTTTTTAGGTTTTCGTAAAGTAAAAGTTTAAAGTTCGTGTTTTAAGACTTAGACTACAATAGATTTTAAAATGTGACGTCACATTATTTAGGACCCCTCCCACCCCCTTGTCACACAATGTCACACTTCGCCGACCCCCTCCCTCCCCCTTAAGGTGTGACGTAATTTATGGATGGCCCCTGTGAGTGTGTATGTCACTGAACTTCTCTCAAACGATTGGACCGATTTTGATGAAATTTTTTGTGTGTGTTCAAGGGGATCTGGGAATGGTTTAGATTCGCAATTGGACCCGGTAGGTGACGCTGCGATCAAGTTCTGGAATTTTAAAGTTGGGCGGTACGAAGTTCGCTGGGTCAACTAGTAATATATAAATATTTTGAAATGTACAGGTAACCCCCTTTCTAATGATGCTAAACACGGCATATTTATCTCAAATTATTTTTTTAACACGGTACTTTATTACCGCTAGAGGGCACCAAATTAGTTTCAATAATACGTCATATATCATAGAACCAGCGGGCGATCAAGACGCTTCTAACAATACCTCACTTGTCCAGTTCTAATGAGTAGTTGAGGAGTTATGAGGGAACAGACGAACATACATACATCATCTTCCTAGCCTTATTTCCAATATTATTTGGGGTCGGCTACTAGTTCAACTGATTTTACCTGAATATTAGTTTTTCCACGGAGCGACTGGCATCGGACCTCCTCAACTTCGGGATAACTGAAATGCGAAGGTTGAACTAGTTGTCAGTAAATTTGAGGGCATTGACTTCCCAATAACGATTGCCATAGATGTTCATGACAACCGGGACCGACGGCTTTACGTGCTCTCCGAGGCACGGGCGTGAATCATCGCCTAACTTACAAACTCCGGGCTGCTATTAGGAATTTCCTAAGAAAAACCTAAAAACACTTTTTGGCCCGACCCGGGATTTGAACCCGAGACCTCTTGATTAGCAGTCGCATACGCTATGCACTACACCAACGAGGCAGTAAATGAACATACATACATAGCCTGTCTAAATCATAACCATCCTGTGGCTTTTCCGTAGTCGGGTGAAATGTGGCCTAACTCCTTTCTCAGACCCTAGAGTCAGTTCGGTAGTTTTGGCACGGCACTACAGACAGACAGAATTACTTTTGCATTTATAACATTAGTAGTTAAGAACTAAAAATAATTTTTAATCTTAATCTATTAAATTAAGTAAATTTGAGTTTCTGTTCGCAATTTCAAAGTACATCACTACAAAGTATAAAACAAAGTCGCTTTCTCTGTCCCTATGTAATATGTATGCATAAATCTTTAAAACTACGCAACGGATTTTGATGCCATTTTCTTTAATAGATAGAGTTATATAAGAGGAAGGTTTTTATGTGTAAAACATGCATAATATAGTAGATAATAATTTTAGAGGTTTCCAATGTGATGTCGTAAGTAAACACATTTTTTACGCTTACATTGCAAACGCTGGCTGTACCCTACGAGATAGATCAAAATAATGTACTACAGTATTGTACATCTTGAAAAGGTCTACAAAATTGGTATATGTTAACAACATCATAATAACATCAATTTCAATTTAGCTGTCGCCAACGTCCATACCATGTTGAATACACCGGTTCTCGTCCGATCACCGAAGTTAAGCAACATCGGGCGTGGTTAGTACTTGGATGGGTGACCGCCTGGGAATACCACGTGAGGTTGGCTTTTTGTAATTTTTATGCTTTTTACAATTATTTTACTTCATTATAAAAAGTAATCAAATAGTGTGACGTGAACGTAATATTCGCTTAATGGTAAATTTAAAGTTTTTGTAAAGCCTTTGCCTGTTATTTTAATTAATTCTCCATAAAGATTTTGATTTATTTTATGTTCTGATTTTATGTGTGATATTTCTATGTATAATATGTATGTATTTACAAAAAAAAAAGTATGTTTATGTATTTATATCAGTTGTCTAGTTACCCATAATACAAGCTCTGCTTAGTTTGGGGACTAGATGGCGTTGTGTGTAAAAATGTCCGAAATATTTATTATTTATTTATTATTTACAATAAAACTTATCTATACAAATAAATAAAATTGGAGTGTCCATTTGTAATATTATATTAACCGCTTTTTACTAAATAGCATATTTATGCCAAATTATTTTTTTTTTCCAATTTTTGTCAGTCTGTTTGTTCCGGGTAATCTCTGGACCGATTTCAACGGGACTTCCACTGGCAGATAGCTGATGATATACGGAGTAACCTAGGCTACTTTTTAGGGTTCCGAAGTTCATGACTCGGAACCCTTAGAGATACGTCATGTCCGTCTGTCCGTCCGTCCGTCCGTCCTCGACTTACCGTCCAAACGGTAAGTGCTAGAAAGATGAAACTGTGCATGAATACGTGTTGTAATTACGTCGACAAAGTGCTACAATAAAATTATGAAAAATAATTTTATTTGGGGTACCTCCCCTACACGTAAAGTGGGGATGATTTTTTTTTCTCGCGGCTACCCCATAGTGTAGGGTATCATTAGATAGGTCTTTTAAAAACAATAAAGGGTTTGCAAGACGATTTTTTGATTTAGGTATCCGTTTGCGAGATATTTCACTTTAAATTGTTATTTGCACTTATATTAAACTACTTTACTTTATACTTATAATTGCAATTATATTGCATTTTTTTGTTAAAACAGGGCGTCCCCCCCCTCTCTAAAAGCTAAACGGCTGGCTCAAAAAAACTGGAAAAGAACGTGATGGTGGTCCATCTAATGAATTTTGAAGGAAAACTATAACGGATTAGATGACTTTGTTAGTTCTAGAGATAAAGAGGCTTATCTTGTAAAATGCGCTCACTTGGAAAACGTCATACAAAACTAACGTATTAATACGTAAACTTATCAATTATCTATTGGATACGATTTTAAATCCACGTACCATTATGGGTGACTGAGGAACCCTTTCCTGTGCGTGGCCTGACACGCACTTGGCAGATTTTTTTAGACTAGCTTCGTCCCGCGGCGTTGCCCGCGGTTACAACAACAAATACTGGTAACACCGCGGGGCTGGGCTAGTAAATACATATAATCACGCCTGTATCCCCGAAGGTGTAGGCAGAGGCTTTTAAAACCTTTTAGCCAGTTTATAGGTGGGGAGCTTATTGCCGTTTACCGGGATGTTTAGTTTGCCGGAGCTTAGTCGATCAGCAGGTGCAAAACTTGCAGGTGAGGTTGGCTTGGAGCCTTAAATTGTTGGTACCCTATCATCATCATCATCAACAGCCTTTAACAGTCCACTGCTGGACATAGGCCTCTCCTTGGAAAGGAGGTTTTGGCCTACTATACCATGCTGGTCAGACGGGTTGGTAAAGGGTTTGTTTCAAGTTTTCCTTCTCTTGGCAGTGATGTTAGCTGCTTATTTTGTTCCTTTAGTCGCCTCTTACGACACCCATGGAATGAATAGGGGTGGTGACACTTTGTATTCTTAATCCGTCACCACACGGACCCTAAACCTATGCACCCCACTAAATACTAAACGCATATAAAATGATATCCGGTACTTACTACCGGTAGTTCGGGTTTCCTTCAATGTCTTGAACGGCTGGATCGATTTTGACGGGACTTTCATTGTTCGATAGCTAATAATGTAAGAAGTAACTTAAGCTAGTTTTGTTTTAGACTAGTTTCGCTATACGCATGTTGTTGTTAAGATACAAAAGGGACAGCCGGTACATAAATAACACCCAGACACAGAGCTGCGTATTATCAGGTTTTATCTATTAAATCCATGTCAACTACCCTGTCTTTAAATGCATGAATAAGTTATAAATGATTAACTAACATTTTAAGCTTTTAAAAAATATCACCAACGTTGATGACCAAGGTAGATAAGGCCATTCGTCCGGCTTTTCCCGGAATTGTCCAAGTTTTGTTACTTACAATGCGAGTGGTGACCCCTAATCCTGGATGTTTAGACCCTACTCTTGCTTTCCATCAGGCTGAGTAGAGTCCCTTTGTTAGACATCAATATTTATAAAAATATGATACAGATTCCTTACTTTTACATACACATTATACATAAAAAACACTCTAAGTCCGTAACAAATATCTGCAGATCGTACAAAAATTTGGTCCTGCCCGGGATTCGAACCCCAAACCGTAAGTAGTGCAGTCGTATACGCTACAACTGCGCCACCTAGGCAATCTAATATGACTTTTGTTAATCTGTAAACGATGCTGTTGAGTAATGTCCATATTTTGGTTTATATTCATCTATCACTATACATTGTATCAATTTTCTTTTGTATTTAGCCATTCAAAGTGACTCTACCCTGCCTGATGGAAAGCATGAGCAGAATCCAAGAGTGGGGGCTACCACACTTGCTGCGAATACAGACAACAATGAATGGCGGCCCACACTATGGCGGCTTAGTGAGATGCTTTTTCAAGCCCCGTTTAAAGCACCCGGGATCATAGTGGGAAGGAAACACGTGAGCTGGTAGTGAGTTCCAGTCTTTGACTGCTCGGCATAGGAAAGAAGAGCCGAACCGTTTTGTACTGGTGCGTATTTCTTCCACTCTAAAGCGGTGACTTCTGGTCCAGCACGTGTTGTCCTGTAAAGGAAGGGAGAAGGAGGGATCAGTTGGAAGAGCTCTTCAGAACACTCCATGGTAAAGGCGATAGATGACCGCCATAGAGGCGATGTCTCTCCGTAACTGCAGAGGCTCAAGGAACTCGGTGGTTTCGGGACTAATTATGGTAATAACTGGCACTTTGGTCTAGTGGATCATCATCATCATCAGCCTATATCAGTCCACTGCTGGACATAGGCCTCTCCCATTGCACACCACTTTGATCGATTTTGGGCTTCTCGCATCCAGCTCCTGCCAGCCATCTTGCGCAAATCATCACTCCACCTGGCCTGTGGGCGTCCTACACTACGTTTGCCGAGACGCGGTCTCCACTCCAGAACTCTTCTACCCCAACGGTCATCAGTTCTGCGGCTAATATGGCCAGCCCATTGCCACTTCAGCTTGCTAATCCGGTGGGCTATGTCGATGACTTTAGTTCTCTGACGGATAACTTCATTCCTGATACAATCCCTCAGAGAAACGCCGAGCATAGCCCTTTCCATTGCACGCTGAGCAACTTTGAGCTTGTGGACCAACCGCACTGTAAGTGTCCACGTTTCGGCTCCGTATGTCATAACAGGTAGGACGCACTGGTTGAAAACTTTCGTTTTTAGGCACTGTGGGATCGACGATGAGAAGACTCGACGTAACTTTCCAAACGCCGCCCAACCCAGCTGAATTCTTCTATTCACCTCGTCCTCGAGGTTATTCCTACCCAACTGCAATGTCTGCCCCAGGTAGACATATTTTTGAACAACCTCGAGAGCGGTACCGTGTATTGCAATCGGTTCCGGTTGTACATGTTGATTGAACATGACCTTGGTTTTATCCAAGTTCATCCGTAGGCCGATGCGCATAGAAGAATCAGCTAGGTCGTTCACCATCTGTTGCAGGTCCTGCAGTGTCTCTGCCATTATGACGATGTCGTCCGCAAATCGCAAGTGAGAGATGTATTCGCCATTGATGTTAATGCCACGTCCTTTCCAGTTCAGCGTCTTAAACATATCCTCCATTGCATTAGTGAACAATTTCGGGGAAATAATGTCCCCTTGTCTCACTCCTCGATGCAATGGTATGGGCTTTGTCTGCTGGTTCTGTACTTGGACGGACATGGTGGCGTTATCGTAGAGACATCTCATCACTTGGATGTATCGCCAATCTACCTGGCAACGCTGCAGGGACTCCAGAACAGACCAGATCTCAACCGAGTCAAAGGCCTTCTCATAGTCCACGAATGCTAGACACAGTGGCTGATTATACTCTTCGGTCTTCTGTATAATCTGCCGCACTGTGTGGATGTGGTCTATGGTGCCATATCCGCTCCGAAATCCAGCCTGGTCTAGTGGATAGCTTAGTCTAATCTCAATAAGGTCTAGTCCGATTTTCATGGCAGATAGCTGATGTTATAAGGAGTAACTAAGGATACTTATTTACAGACTATAGACAGAGATCTCGGCTTGGCTTGTTGTAAAGTTATTGCAACAACCACGCCTAAGACTATAGGGCGCAAATTAATTTATTCTTTATTTTTATTTCATACATTTGTAGAATTATATATTTAAGAACAAAATTAAAACACAAAAAACAACCTCTTTCTTTATTTAACAGCCATGCCCTTGTTAGTAAAACAATCGCCACTCATCTGTTTTCTGCCATTTGTTTGACCTCTTGACAGACCACGACTCCCATCTTCTCTTTGACTTACTGTATGTATGTCAATCTACGCCGTCATCGTTTTCTATTGAAGACGGAAGAAGCAAAACGGTTGCCCATAATATGATAAGACACGGCAACTTCTTCAAAATAATCAATCAACAATCTATAAAGCCCCACTGCAGCGCTCAATTCTCCTCGGAGAAAAGGATTAAGGCGATACGTCCCCACGCTGGCCGAGTTCGGGACTGGCAAGACTATATTGTGACTATCTTGCCGTTAAATGCTTTAAGCCGCCCGCAAACCTCCAACTAAGCCCCACGACTGTTATCCTATAATAACAACCGGTTCCGAGTGCTTAACATAACCTGTAAATCAGGGAGACGCTCGTGTTATTATGCCACTAACGTCCACTCATTCAGGTACTAACCGAGCCCTTGTTTCTTCCCCTCAGGAATTGTTTCAATTCACCTAGGACAACTTGACTATAAGTGGCTCATCATCATCAGCACTGCTGGACATTGGCCTCTTTAATTTCAAGACACTTGGATCGATGCTCGACTTCTCCCATAGAAAACAAGACCATTATCTATGAATAATAATCTTCGTCATCACTAGCCTCTACTTTAATATTACTGCACCTTTTTTGAGACTGTTTGAACTTCAAAATAGTCTTCATTAACTCTATCCTCAGAAGATACTTCTGCTCCATACCGTACTCCTTAAAACTAGGCAGAAGGGAATACAAAAACGCCTCATCATCGTCTAAATATCTTCTACTACTACTTGCAACTACTTCTTCAATCTTCTCTCTAGATTCTGCATCAGAAGTTGTACTTAATTGACTTCTGCGGAGAAGACTAGGTTCTGATAGTGGATCTTTGGAGTTCGATTCCTCGTCTATATGGGAAGAGACTTCAATATTGGCAGAATCTGATGTGCCTAGCATGGAATGGGTGTGTGGTGCCAGGAACTGTAGTGCATCGAAAAACTTGTATTTCTTCTTTAAACTGTCGCTCTTTTGGATCGCCAGTTCTCTTCTGAAGCAGTCTCTTAATGATTGCCACTTTTTGCGAACTTCTTTGCCTGAAATTAATCAAAATATTTGTGTATATTGTGTGATGGCAACATTTTATTCATCTACTACTTCTCCCCCGATTACGGCGAAGCCAAAAGGTATAGAAATCTTTTATGCAGATTTCTACAAATAAATAATTTCGGACATCTGACGCGCAACGCCATCTAATCCCGAACTAAGCATAGCTATTAGAATTAATCTCGAACCTATATAAGTGTATATATTAATACACACACATGCGACGGTCGCGACACTCGATGACCCGATGTGTAAATGTGTTTCCACCTTTACTTAGCTAAGATATAGATGGCGCTGTATTAAATTTACCTAAATATTATTATCAACTTTCATTAAATCAGAATCATTTAGTCGTCCTAGCATAACTCAAGAACTTCTCATTGCAAGAATATTAGTTGCTTCATCATCATTATAATAGGCCTCTCTGGCATGCCACTTAGTTCGATTCTCGGCTATTTGCATCCGGCGCCTATAAGCCTATTACTCCACATGTCCACCTCCACTGTCCTATGGGCGTAGGTATTAAACTACGTTTGCCATTAGTTGTTTTTTTAATCTCAATTAGAACCAATCACATGGTCAACAAAATCACATACTTGGGTCAAGTTGTGCAGATAAGGGGTCATCCATAAATTACGTCACACGAATTTCATGATTTTTTTGCCCCTCCCCCCTCCTTGTCACAGTTGGTCACATTTGTGAGACTCCCCCCCTCCCTAGTGTGACGTCACATAATTTGCAAATTTACATTTAGAAATCATTGAATGAAAACAGGTTCCGAAATCAGTTTTATTTCCATTTAAATTATTTTTTAATAAAATTAACATCAAATCAAACCATTAATTAAACAAAAATTGATTAATTATATAAATTAGAGAAAATAATAAATCAAAAAATTTAGATACCCCACACGATTGCTAGCCTCGAGAAAAAGAAAACATCACCACTTTACGAATAGGGGACGTACAACACATAAAAATAATTTTTATATGTTTATTGTAACACTTTATTACAACACATACCTATTATAGCAAAGTTTCATCTTTCTAGCACCAACCGATTGGGCGGTAGGTCTAGGACGGACGGAAGGATTTGACGAATGTATAAGGGTTCCGAGTCAAGAACTACGGAACCCTGAAAACGAATATATTAATTAAATAAATTAACAAAATAAAAAAACGACTCCAAGTTTTATTGTTATTAATATCCAGTTCTCAACGTGACTCAGAGATTAGTCGGTATAGGTTGCCCGGGAGTCCCACGCACCCTTCGTTGTCCCCAAGAAGGGTATGGTGCGAAAAGCATTCCCCGCGTAAAAAAAAGTGTAAATATATATAGTATACTCTAGAAAAGTAAATGTATTGGCCCTATCTTCTTTAAATCAATTTCAAATTTGTCACAAATATTTAATTATTTGTTCGACTATATTATATTAGAATATACTTTATTGTACACCAAATACAGTTTTTGCAGTTGAAAGTTTCTGTAAGATATGTACAATGGGCGGTCCTATTGCTAAAAAAAACCTCTTCCATGCAACCTTTGGATGGACTATTCGACAGAAGAAAAAGGTGATTTAATCACAAAATAGTAGAACTAAGAACGACGTTGTTTCATCCGCAAAAGACAGTGGTCAAATGAAATAGAAACAAAGAAACAAATCACCGCCAGGCGCAGTCAAAGGGCGCCTAGGGCCTAGGCGGTCGGCGCGTAATACTAGTAGAGCGAGTGGTCACCAAAACAATTGGTATCTTATATTTACACAGATATACTTAGTTGTATGTTTTTGAGGTTTTCGTAAAGTAATAGTTTAAAGTTCGCGTTTTAAGACATAGACTACAATAGATTTTCAAATGTGACGTCACATTATTTAGGACCCCTCCCACCCCTTGTCACACAATGTCACACTTCGTCGACTCCCTCCCTCCCCCTTAAGGTGTGACGTAATTTATGGATGGCCCCTAACGGTCATGTGGTTACTTCGAGTTATGCAAAAACGCTTCTTAATATGTAAGCAATTTGACTCTTTTCTGCTTAACACAAAGTTTCAAAATGGCATTTTAGTCGATGCAATTTAACTTTATAAATAAAATCTGAAGAAGATAATTTATGAGAAGTAAAAAGAGTTATATAAAATTAAATAACTTACAATAAATTGATTTCTCTCCATCATCGTACGAATCCCAACATGAGTTCAGTTCAGAACAAACATTATCCCACACTAGCTTCTTCTTGCGTCTATCGTTATATTCCTTATTACTAGAGTCGTATAGAACACGATGTTTTTTTATCACTTTAATTAATTTTTCTATATCAACATACATTGTTTTGAATATACACACAAGTATCTTTGGTTGAAGTCAGCGGACGACTGTAATCGGTGGATTTGGACCGATTTTAGAAGAGCGGCAACGTTGCAATCGTTGCATGGTGAGTAGGAACCGAGTCGGTCGTCGAGCGTCGAGGCCGATTAAACGCGTTGCCGCTCCGCTGTAATATATGAGGCACTTGCAACCGACTATCGGAACGCTCTGTCTCGATAGATCGCCACATTGATAAATGACATGTTTCATCGTAATATGTAGGTTTGTACGAGTTTCTTGTCTGTTTGTTCGAGGTTTCGTCTTGAAGTCAATTTAAAATGACAACAGTAAATCTTGATTTAAAAAGAAATAGAACACATTGCTCAGTGCAGTCGGAAACGATTATTTAGAAATAATCGTTTCTGTGTTAGATATGTCGTCTAAGACTAAGAGTCCAAATCAAACATTAAATAGAAAGTTTATTAATATTAACTACAGTTTTACAAGTAGAGTAGGTACCTAGTATAATAAATAAATTCAAAATTTGAATACTCATTTTGTGTTCACAAATACCGATTAAAAATAACAAAATATTGTAATTTTGTTTCAGCGCCCTCTATTATCTAGTTGAAGGAACATTAGCACACTTTATCTTTAACGAATTTTATTATAAAGATGTAGATGGCATAACTATCACTATGTTTAAAAATAATTATTATGATAGTATTACAAAACAGACATTTCTGGAACTCCCCTGGAACGGTTCGCCACCGCGGGGGTTGTAGACGATGACCCTCCGAACAAAATATAGAAAAGAAAAATTACTTTAAACTACACCTGATCGGAACAGTAGTCAATATTCCCTGAAAATGAAAAGAGAAAGTTAGTCTTTTCCTTGATCTGAATAAGCGGGAGGAAAAAATGTATCAAAATCCATTTCTAACGTGTTTTAGCGGGAAAAGTTGTATGAATTTTCATTTCTCATGTGATAACTTATCTATGGCGCGCGTCTGCCCAAGGAGTTTTCATATAATTTAAATATGGATTCTCCGTGCCACTGATATCCTTTTATGAAGAATAAAGAAAAAACAAAAGAAGCGCGAAATATTGGTTAAATTCTTAGCTAAATTGTGTCTTACATGGTGTCTTACGTTTTGATTTTATTTTAAAAATACTTTAAATGTTCCTCACAGGTGTAGTTTAAAGCACTGTTTAGCACTCGGGTGAAAGTCCCATTCCTACCTCGGGAGTATTGTGGTCTGCTCCCTAGTAATCGGTCCCTTTCCTCCCTCGGTGAACAATGTACTAATACATCTCTACATTAAATGTCAGAATAGGAACCACGGGACAAAAAAATCGGTTGTCTGTAAAGTCGGTTTACTGTCGATAGTTGAACATCACAACCAGTGTTGCCAACCCGAATTTCAGAAAATCGGTAGATTATGTGCCAAATGTTGGTAGAAGTTGGTAGATGTAAAATGCAAAATTGGTAGATCTACCACCTCAATTTAGAAGATTTTTAGGGTCCCGTAGTTCATGACTCGGAACCCTTATAGATTCGTCATGTCCGTCTGTCCGTTCATCTGTCCATCCGTCCTCGGCCTACCGCCCAAATTATTTATTTTTGATTATTTTCAATCTTCATTCATTTTCTAACTTAATTTAATTTTTCTTTCTTATTTATATGCTGCTCGATTTATAGTTTATTTTAGTACATTACAGTAGTAGCTTGTGTATAATACGAATACATATGTATACTTACATATCTATTATCTATATTCCGCTTTATTTTAGGTTAGGTCTACCTGAAGTAGTCTTAGTGAGTACTAAGCCATTTTTCGATTTATGTATCCGTGTGCGAGTTATTCAACTTTAAAGCGCCCCTTTAAAATCCAAACGGCCAAAAAAATTTGAAAAACTCGTGATAGTCATCAACAAATTGACTGTCAAGGAAAACTATATCGGTTTTGATAACTTTTGTATTTCAGGAGTCATAGGGGCCTAACTTGTGAAATGAACTCACTTGAAAAACTTCGTACCGAAATAAAGAAATAGTAAGTAAACATAACAATTATGTGTTGGACACGATGTTAAATCTACCTACCAGTATAGGTGACTACTAACTCTATTCTATGCGAGGCTTGACACGCGCCTGGCCGATTTTTTGATTGTATAACACCGATATGATACTGATATTTTAATCAATCATATCCATTGAACGTGAAAACAATGACTGTTGCTGTTCAAAAGCTTCGTTTTAGTTAGTTTTTAGTACTTTGACTTTTATGACTCTTGCAACACATCGCAACGTAGCTTGTCGATATATAAAAATAATTCAAAGTGGTGATATGTCAAACTAATTCAAAAAAATAGGTAGTTTTTAGGTCTAGGGTGGTAGATAGGTAGACTGAAGTGAAAATTGGTAGGTCTACCAAAAAGTTGGTAGATATGACATCACTGATCACAACGTCATAAGATTGTGCCTCTTTGTCGCTCGTTCCGCGGTCTCGCTTGCACTTCAAGCTTTAAGGGCCACCGTAGACTAGCTACTTTTAGCATCGGCGATCGGCGATTTGGCGACTGCATCGATGCTGCATCGCGTTTTAGCGACTTCCTGCGTTCGATCGCGGTATCGGAAACGCGCGTTTTAGCGACTGCTCAGATGCCAAATCGATGCTACCGGCATCCGAATGTATGCGGAGAGTAGCGTTCAGTTGCTGTGTCGCGCTTCTAAAAAGCGACTCAATCTCAGCGTTTGGCGTTTTTAAGTGTGCGGTGTAGAGCGTTCAGTCGCCGTATTTAGCTTCTAAAAAGCGACTAGTTGCCGATCGCCGATGCTAAAAGTAGCTAGTCTGCGGTGGCCCTAAATGGAACGCCTCAGACCGAGGTAACGCAGTATGAGTCATGTTTTTTCGTGCGTGCAGCCGGCTCCATCGAATTTTATACCGAAAAAGGCGGTCCTTACATCGAAGAGCATTAACTTAAAAAAAAAATTTCGTAATATCCGTATATAATGAATTTGAACAATGAACCTAAAACTAAAAACCTTGAAAAATATAACATAATAACTAAACTATATTATTAAAAGTATCAGTATCTTCGGACCATGCCTGAAGGGACTCCCTTCAGGCATGGTCCGAAGATACTGGCAGCGTTCCCCCTTTGAATTGCTAAATATATGATTTGCATTACTATGCAAACTTTCACCGAAAACTGTTTTGAACGAGATCTAGTAAGCAGTTTTTTTAATCCCTACTAATATTATAAATGCGAATGTAACTCTGTCTGTCTGTCTGTTACGCTTTCACGCCTAAACCACTGAACCGATTTTAATGAATTTTGGTATAGAGATAGAACTGAACTTGGGAAAGGACATAGGATACTTTTTATCGCGATAACCGACATACACGCGGGCGGAGCCGCGGGAAAAAGCTAGTACATCATAAATCGTAAACCGCAATTTACCTTTCATTCAGGCAATACACTATTAATAAAACATCGATCAAAGTTACAACGAACTACAAGAACTTTTATATGATGTTATTTTCTGCTACGGAACCCTTCATGGGCGCGTCCGACTCGCACTTGGCCGCTTTTTAGTAAAATCACATCTACTCCTGGATACTTGCATTAGTTTGATGGCATCTCCAAAATGCAAGATATAAGAAGAGTTGTCCATCCGTCCCCCTTCTGATCAGAAATAAAAACAGTGGGCATAAGGTCGAGTAAGATATTGAAATAAAACTCAATTCGTATGTTTGTTTGTTTGTATTGCATCAACTGTAACACTTTCAGTTTTCATCGTTATTGAGCAAAGTTTACCTACATTATTATAACTGCTCACATTGTGGTACATAATCATTCATTTACTAACAAACAGAAGAACATACAAAATAAATAAGAAACTTTAAACCAGCCAACGATAAAATTCCACACGCACTAACCTTGCAGCGGCGTAATTTTACAACTTGGTTTTTGTTTTAAATAAACGATTGTGTATCACACGAAAGCATAACAACGCATGCTATGTCATAATGCTCTGACCCCTTCCATGACAATACACACACGACAAAGTGCCGTTTCATATTTTGTTTAAGCTTTAAGCACCAATTTTCTTTATAACAAGTCGTTCGAAATAATTAAACGACTAAAATTCTATAAATATCTTACTATGTATAGGTTAAAAATACATGTTATAACATTTTTACAAGTCTATCTTTAGTTTACTGCGTAGATCTAATGTCGTACTCCAACTTGAGTTATTCGTAAATCTGTTATTAGAGTACACCATTTGACTAGCATGTATCTATTTAAAAAATAAAGAAAAATTGTAAAAACCTATTGTAAAATATGAAAGCGCGGAGGACATAATGACAAACATAACATATAAATGAATCCTAATGTTAATTATATAGTTTAAAAAATATAAATACAATTCGGAACTTATTTACATACAATGCTCATGAATACACTCGATAAAAAAACTAAAATTATGAACAAATTCGCTAAAGAAATAGTTAAAAATAATTTCTTATAAGATGAAATAAAAAACAGATGCTAGGAGTACTTTTCTATTGGTTAATTAGCCTTATATTTATTTTCTATTTACGTATTAAGTATCAACGTTTTGAAATCCACAAAATAATACGACGGATCTTCGTTTCATTAGAAGGAAATAAAATTAACTCATTACACAAGTTCATATAGAATACATAGTTTTTTTTTTTTATATCAAAAAGCCATGCGAGAAATAAAGTCGTATCTACTTCGTAAAACAAAGCGTGGCTATTCCGTAGAATACGAATTAATATATGTCTCGGTAAAGTATGTAGGTACATAAAGGGGTACAATGTAGGTAGGTACTAAATTATACAGTATCATAGAAGTATTTTGTTATATTTCAGCAAAACTACGCATAAAAGCGTTACTTAATTGTATAATGTTTATTACATGAGGGTTAAAATTTATGTCTCTGGATTCGAAATCAACTTCCAGACTGCTGGGTGTCCAGGTTGTTACATTTTTATTCCAAAAAAACATGGTAATACTTTGAAATATTCGTGAAAGAATAAAAAGGGGATTTTAGAGGTAATCGCTTTTTACATTGCGTTCTAATTTTACAATAAAAAGTAGGTAAATCTTTAGGAGTACATACAAGCCCTTGCGAAAATGAATTCTAATTATGAAGATTATCATTCAATGTCCAGGCATTCAAAATAATATTTATTATTTATTTCTAGTTAGCACGTTGTATAGAACGCATCATAAATATTATACAATATTGTTGTATCTAAGGCACATAATGTTTAGGCTTTCAATAATTACTCCATATTATTAATACCATATTAATGATGCTAATAATGAAACAAATTAATCATGACGCGACAAATACACAATACATAACATTACATATGTTGTATTTGCCACGAACATAACAATTACTGCAAAGCTACCCAAAAGAACTACAATTTCTACGTATGCTGTCAACTAAAATTACACATTTCATCTTATTTTACCACTGTACCATATGTTTACAATGTAACAAATGCATTTCATACAACATGTTCCGGTCTATAGTTTTATAATACATTCATTTTGTATTATTACAGCACACAAAGTGCATTGCCAATCATACAAAAATCAACTATTTCAATATAAGACACGTTCAGAATGAACAATTGAATCACAGTCTAGAATTTTCGGCACCAATGAGCTTTAAATTCGTCAACAATATTAATATTGCCTTCCCACATTACAAGGTTATCTCTTTCAGAATGACGAAACTGTATTTTGTAATCAACAAGCCTCATTACATTACTATTATTTTCTAATGTTTTTTTTTTTTAATTTTATAATTCTAATGTTGTTGACTATAGCTAGCAATTGACTAATCCCGCCTTCCTGCCTAGATTGACTATAGCTGTTTCTAATATATTTTGTTTTTCAATAGCTATTAATTGTACCAAAACTGCCCTTTATTTTTATAATATTACTTAATACCCAGCTTCTCGCATTTTCCTCTATAGAAAATATATCGCGAACTGTACGTATATATATATATATGTCGACTACTTCAGTACCAATTTCTAGCTTCACTAAAGCCGTATTTTTGTTTATAATTATATATTTTTATTGCTTGTAGTTTATTGCTTAGTTTCTTAATATAACAATACACAATTTTAAACGTAAACACAGCTTTCGTTTTATATGACAGAACCAAACAACAAAGAAAACAAGATTCTAAAAAAGCATGAACATAAATTTGACGTTACGTTTGTTTATTTTGTGATTTTTAATAAATGAGTACAGATTAAGTCAAATTAATTGTTTTTGCTACAAAACTAAATTACCACGCCTAATTAGCCTAAATCTATCAAAAATTGTGTATATATATTTGGATTTCATTAAGTGTAATTTGGCCACATTTTTAAGTTTCACCCCCCTTACTAATAGATGTAAGGAATTACTTTTTTTATAATTGTAAATATTTTTTTTAATTTAACATTAAATTTACAATGTACTTCTAATGACTAGCTTTCCTCGTATGGCCACTGTTGCAGAAAAAAAAACATTAAATTACTGAATTTCATTATTTTTGTAATTAGGTGTTCTGTAACCAAAAAGTAGAAATCTTAAATTGACAAGTACCTAACATTAGGTTACTAAAATTTGAGTTTTAAAGAATTCAAAAAATCTTATGTTACGTTTTTGACTAGATTTTTAATAAAAGTTTTGTAATAAATATTTTAAAATCAATATGAAGTGGTAGTATATAAATTTTTTATCATATTTTGTACTGAAAACTCATATCATTTACAAATTAATATAGGTATTAAACAATTTGTTGGTAACTATTGACTATTATAAATACGCATTTAGGCCATATAGGAATCTACTAGAAGGTTTGGTTACAAAACACTTAATTGTTTAGTCAAAAGTCACAGAGTTAATGAATTAATAGTTACAGGTAAAAGCGGATGGATTTATCAAAAGAATACTACATTTTACAAATCCCTATCAAATAAGTTACGTTAAGTTTTCTTATGAAAGGCACCTATATAATGTCAGTTGGCGTATGCCGAACTACTAGATTTATTGTCGCTTTCGATGCCAGAATAATCAAAATAATAATAATAATCTCATTACAGTGTATCAAAGTCTCTGAGATCAATAAGATGTACAGTTGTGCGATAATTACACAAAATTCTTTTGTCCGTCTCATTATTATTAATAAATAAAATATATACCAATATTACTCGATCGAAAGTACAATAAACCAACTAATAACTTCGCTACTAATTACAACTAAACTAATATATAAGCAAGGCTCGTCTTTATTTAATATTCGTTCAATAAATAAAATAATAATATTATTAAACTAACCGACTTATCGTCTATTTCAATTTTTATGTCCGTTACAAAACACACAACAACGAAATAAAAACAACTTATAGTTATCACACTTTCGTCAAAATCATGTTTCGCTACTCGAAGCATTCATACGCCTTTTCTGTTTCACAGCTCAGCAAACAATAATATTAAGCTGCACTTTTATCAACACTTTATTCACTATATTACTGGAAGGCTTGATCATATCATTTTCTTTATATTCTATAAAAATATTAGAATATAATATGTTGTTTTATTTCGTAGCTTTAATATTCTTTTACATAATAATCGTTGGAGTATTGTATTTTGTTATCGCCTTAACGAGTAATAAATGAAAACCGTGTCGGTCGCCTGTGCGTATCCTGTCACAATTTTTCATGAACGTCGTGACAAGGTTACGTCTCGCAGACGAACACAACCGACCGGCACAGAGTAAAATTGTAAAATCTAAATTTCAACTACAACCTCATCGCTTTAATTCATTTTTATATACACTAACTTCTCTAGAGAGAGTATGGATGAAAAATTAAACAGTTCGATGTGAGACGGGTCTCCAATGTGGGAGATGCGCTGGCGTCCACCTAAGTACTGTTGGGGGCTCCTGGGCTGGTGAGTCACACGGTATGGAGCCGACACTGTCAATCGATTCCACGGACGGGCCCAAAGAGCCAGCCGGTGGTAAAGTCTCTGGAGCGACACTCACGACGGGTCCTACCGACCCGACGGACCCGACCGACCCCCCGACACAACCGACACTCGAAGTTCTCGCACACGCAGCTGATCCGACAGTTACCTCAGTCGTGTCGTGAGCGTAGGATCACGGGGACCGCAGGTCTGGAGCTGGTTTGTCCGGGGCGATGTCGTCCGTGTGGTCCACGACCTGCCCAACGCTGGACCCGCTCGTGTCCATGGCTGTCGCCTCGGACGTTATCACGGAAGATTGGAAGAAACGCTCTGTCGAGTTGAATTGGTAGACTGTCTTAGCAATATAACTTTGTTCAAGTTCTAAAAGATTGAGAGTAAAATAAAACGTGAAACTAAAAAAAAGATCGTACAGTTGTGGGACTCATTAAATTGCTAAATAGGATCTCTTTAATCGACTTTAAAAGGAGGAGGTTCTGTCTGAATCACAGACTTCAGTTTTTAAATTGCAATTTGCATTCCATTTGTTGATTTTATTGAAACACAATGAAGTAATAAGAATAAAATTTTTAAAAATGTAATTTACGATTCAAAATCCTTGTCCTTCTGACATGAAAATCTTCTTCAATATAGAAGTTCCCTTCTCCCCCCACTCGTTGCTAAAACTAATTGACAGAACACATGTGTTTTAATAAAGTGTTGTGAACTTGATGAAAATATGTTTTCAAAGACAGAGAGCGAAAGAGATCAAAGATACATCTACAGTTTGAATTAGAGGGAGAGAAAGAGAAAACCAAATTGTATCTACAGTATAGAATAAGAAGCTCACCATCATCCAATAAGACGACGTGATCAGGTCCAGGCGGCGCCGTCATAATGTTGAACTCCTCCTCCAAGGTAGGGAAAGGTGCATTCCATCTGAAATACAAAATAAACCGTTTGGATACTTTCAAAACTGATTCATTCACCAGATCTAGGAAATGATATCATTCCCAGCCAATGAGAAAATCTCCTGCAGGTTTACAAGACCGGAATCTGGTCAGGTTAGCTGAACCCCAAGGTACTACCGGTATTAATAAAACTACTCAGGCGGGCTAGACCGGGGCAGTACTACCGTCACACAGAAGACCATTCTAATAATAACAGCATTCTTGCTGTCGTATTTTGTTGGTGAGTGTAATACCGGAAGCCCAATCATTCTGCATCATTCTCCTGCCCTACGGAGACTGGGAGAATGATGAAGAATTATCTGACTAGGCCGCCGTGCTGCATTGTCTACCGTCAATGGATGAATAACAATAATGAGGATGGTACCCCTACTCGTTGATTCTGCTCACGCTATTTTTTCATTTATTTATTTAAGACTTTATGCACAAATGTGATAGGTGATCAGGCGGAGTAGAGTCACTTTGGTATTGAGACCATGACCATATTGGTCATCTTGCACAAGTTGACTCTCCACCTGGCCTGTGCACCAGCTTCCTCAGAGAGACCGAGTATCGACAAAGATAGTGTAGTCCTATACTAAACTCCACCCCAGAACTTTTCTACCCCAATGTTCTATATGATTTGTATTCATATAGGCAAATGAGTCGACTGTTATACCTATAAAACCCATGTAAAAAAGAGAGGGTGAGAGTGAGAAAGAGAGAGAAGTAGAGAGGGTGACTTCTGTAGAACCTTTAGTAGATAGTAAATTTCATCTGTGATATACGTAACATCGTTACATCATCAGCCATTAATAGTGCACTGTTAGACATATCACATAGGGCTACGGAATGGAATAAAATTTGCTTCAAATTTTTCTTCCCTTTTGCAGTGATGTTGTCTTGCGTAGTTTAGTCTCTTAGTCACCTCTTATAACACCCATGGAATAGTGGTGGTATCTAATCAGCTCATTGCCGTACACTGTTGAACGAAGACCTCCAACTATTCTGTCCACGTTGTTCACTATTGTTCCATTGGCTAAATATTTATTTTGATCATGTGACTGAGTGACATTAGCCAATGAAACAAGGGAATAGAGAATAGAATAGGAAAGGCAAAATCGTTTGCACTTGGGTAGGGGAGCTGGTCTTAGGCAGAGGAGACCCGGTAAGACGACCTCCACTCGGACCCGACCAGCCACCCGCGTCACCGTCCACACGTCAAAAGAAAGTGGATTAATCTGTCACCATATCTCTATTGTGCTGAAGTAAAGTGAGTATACCTGGGAGCTGCCCGTGGCGGGGCGCGCGGCGCGTACAGGCCGAGCCCCCCCGGGGGAGACACGCCCCCCGCACCCGCCAGCACCGCGCCGCCCCCGCCCGCGCCCGTCAGACCCACGCCGCTCAGCGAGCTGGCGTAGCTGAATACCTGCAAATTAATAAAAAAATATTTCGGATTTGTAACACACAACATCATCTAGTCCCAAACTAAGCAGAGCTTGTATTATGGGTGCTAAACAACTGATATAAATACATAAACATACTTTTTTTTTGTAAATACATACATATTATACATAGAAAACACCCAGACTCCGTAACAAATATTTGTGGATCACACAAACATTTGGTCCGACCCGGGAATCGAACCGAAGACCTCTTGATCAGCAGCCGAATACGCTAACCACTAGACCAACAAGGCAGACGCAAATATTTCGAACTTGTAACACGCACGCCATCTAGTTTCAAACTCAGCAGAGATTTTACTATGACACCTAGATTCGACTGATAGAATACTTTGTAAATCCTCCTTGCATCGCTATCCTCAACTGCTCTGCTCTCTGCTCTGCGAGTGACAGTGACAGTACCCATCAAATTTGTAAATAAATACATATTATACGTAGAAAACACCCAAACTCCTAAACCAATATTTGTTGATCGTGAAAACGTTTGGCCCGATCGAGGATTTTAACCCGAGACCTCAAACACAGCTGTCACACTACAACTATAACTCGTGCGAGCTAAGATGGCACCTGGCTCAAAACGAAACATGATACCGTTCCCCCGCGTAATACCCCTCTGTAGTCTTGCTTGTAGCGTTAGCATCACTATTATCGTTGCACGAATCTTTCCATAATAATTTTAGTTTATTAGGTATTACCTAATGTCGTATAAATCACTTCATGAATTTATTTTATTGATATATCAGTATATTCGTCTGGATAACCCAATTGTTTTAAGAAAGGTCACACGAAAAAAAAACAGCATTACGACTATGAGACGCAATAGTCTGAAATAAAGAATATCCATATACACATTATATTTAGAGACTTAGATTAAAATGCTTATCATCGATTTAGAATTGTATTTTACAACCATATTTCAGTTCCTAATTTCATTTAAAATGATATTAGGTATTACCTAATAATATTGAAATCACTGCACGAAGAATGCATTCGGGTAAATAATGAATGAGGCCTGCTTCCTATTGGTATGCATATGTATTTTCTTAACTCAGGTTGTAAAGTACCACTTAAGATAATTTAGTATGTTATGAGAAAATACTTGAAGCAAAATAAATGTTGAAATTTAAAAAACTAGAATAAATTATATTTTTCTTGCACTCAGTACTTCAAACGACTGACATTTGTGTCAGGTGCCATCTTAGGTCGCACGAGTTATAGATGAGATACCGAGGCAGTTAGATGTTACCATGATACTTCGTTAGAAAACGAGCGAATTATGTTTTTTTTTAGTCAATAAAGCGTTAAAAGTTGCTTGGAAAAGATTGCTTTTGACTATAGGGCCGCCGTTTGTATTATACTAACATTTTATATACTCTCTTGTATCTCTGTAATGTGGTGTGCAAATAAAGTATTTTCTATCTATTTAAATATTTCGGACATCTTAGAAAAACGCAAATTTCAGCACGAATGGGTCGGCTCAACCAGGACAATACTGCTCATAGTAATAATAGTATTTCAAATTCAACATTTTCACTTTCAAGAATCAATGGAGCTATCTATCTAAGTACCTATGTATTGATAGGTTTAAACGTGACTGTCATTGACAGCTACTTATTAATTAACAAATACTTGAGCAACACGGTGACAAAAAATTTAAACAAGTAAACAAGGTAATATACAAAAATGTAATTTATGATACAGCAGTAATTATATCTATTAAACATTATTTTTAACAGATGTTTTATTTTATCACCAAATGATCAGCAACTACATAACCTGATAATTTTTTATTTCTTAAGAAAAATCGTGTTAACTTTAATAACGCGATGCAGAATCGCGTTAGTTGTACAACTAAGTAGTAGATGGCGTTAGTTGGTACCTGTTGCTGCGGATGGAAGTGGTTGAAGTGCGTGAGGGGCGGGGGGCAGTCCGTGCGGTAGTGGGGGCTGCGGCGGCGCGGAGACGCGGGCGGTGAACGAACCTCGGGGGGCGAGGGGGACCCACCTCCGCCGCTTGCTGATGCCGACCCTCCCATTAGTTCACTGGCTGTTACATCACACAAACACAATCACATATCTATATAAATCAAAATTTCAAGAAATAAATAAAATTTACGTGTCTTTATGTGATTTTTAACCGACTTCAGAAAATAGGAGGAGGTTCTCAATTCGTCGTTTTTTTTTTTTTTATGTTTGTTCAGGGATAATTTCGTCGTTTATAAACCGATTTCAAACATTCTTTTTGCATTGGAATGGGCGTAGCTTACAGGTGGTCCCATGGTCACCATATCGAGATCTGATGGTGGGATCCCAAGGAAATCGAGGGAACTCTTCAAATATCATAGGCACAATTGTCGCGATTTGGGTACTCGGAATACTTTTTCATTGAAATCGGTTCCTTTTTGTTAAAATTATAAATTAACAGTTTTTTAACTAAATTAAAGTAAGTATACGGTACTTTGAATTTAAAATTTTTTGTTTGTCTGTTTGTTCCGGAAAATCTCTGGAACAGATGGACAGATTTTGACAGGGGTTTCACTGGCAAATAGCTGATGACATAAGGAGTAACATAAGCTAGTTTTTTCGGTCTAGCTTCACCCGTATTACATGCGATTTACAATACCAACTCAGGCAACACCGGACTCAGCTAGTAGTAAATATGCAGAAGCATCTTACTATGCCACCATAGTATGGGTCATCATACTGAATTATCAGCATTTGCAATGAGTATGGAGACTACAACTCTTGGATCTCATGCTCTCCATCAGATAGAGTAGAGTTTTAGAAACCTCACAATATTTTTAAAAGACCTATCTAATGATACCCCACACGATGGGGTAGATGGGAGCAAAAAAAATCATCCCCATTTTACTTGTAGGGGAGGTACCCCAAATAAAAATACTTTCGTAATTTTACTGTAGCACTGTGTCCACTTAATCACAACACCTATCCATGCAAAGTTTCATCATTCTAACACCAACCGTTTGCGCGGTAGTTCGAGGACGGACGGACGGACATAGCAAATCTATAAGGTCTATAAGTCATGAAATACGGAACCTTAAAAAGAACCATTCGAATCAAACTTTAAGAGGCTCGGAGGAAAATTAAGATCCTTTTTAAAGAAATTCCTTACAAGCATGTACTATAGTTTCTAAGAGCTTTATTAATATACACAAACTATGAAAATAAACATAATCAAATTATTAGTTATGGTGAAAATATAACCCACCTGTAGACCTGATGATTGCCACGGGTCTGGCCATCGGCGGGAGCGGAGGAGGTGGTAACATAGAGCTACTGAAATACGGAGGCTTTGGACTTCGGGATAAGCTGTGGACCTGGTAAATATATAAATATATTTTAAGCTAATATCTTATAACTTGTTGTTCAGGTAAGTCTGAATCGCGCAAGCGACATTTGAACAACAATTTATATAGGTTAATCAATGTGTTGGTATCTTGATGTGGTTAGTTCTCCTGTCGTCAGTTAGTTTGTATCTTTATTTATATGTATATCCATACTAATTATTATAAATTACAAAGTAACTGTCTGTTTGTTAGTTTGTTGCATTTTCACGCCTGAACCGCTGCACTAGGCTATAGAGATGTGTCGTTGACGTATTTATAGATAACGAAACGAAACCGTTGAAAGTCGACAATCAACTAGTCCCATAACTAGTTAAATTTTTCAACTAGTTACTTTTTCAACTAATAGTCGTCTTGAACTACTCGACGTTGAAACGTTTTAAGTCGAAGTCGTTAACAGTATTTAGTACATCTTGATGCGTTTCGTTGGACGAGTTGACGACTTAGTTGGCCGTCACTCATCGAGTTTTTGACTGTTTGCGGGTTCAATGCCTGCTCAATCCACATATTTATGAGCGTGAATTTAGAATTCAAGGTGTAACATATAAATTATGTTTATTATTAAATGTATCTTTTATTTACCTAAAACAATAATACACAATTTAAAGTTGTTGAAAAAATTATAATATCGATCGATCATGTTATGTTAGAGACTGGTAATTACAGGCTGTCATAAATTCAATTCAAATTATTAAAAAATCGCATCTAAAAAAATAATTATATTAAAAAGAGACCACCCAGTGCGTTCAACGCCGGTGGTCGGCGAGCTATCTCTTTCACACTTTCTAAAGTAATATATCATCATCTTCTTCTACTACCATAGTAATAAGTTTGTGCACGTTGCTTAATGATGCATTTAAATTTCAACGTTGTGACAATAGAGATAAAGGTTTATTTAGATTGACTACTAAGTCATTGCAACGAGGTTATTATACGGCAATTTAAAAGCGTTGTTGAAGAGTTGAACTTTTATGTAAACCCCTACATTTTCCGTTTTGCCGTCTACGAATTCAACTAGTCGATCAAAGAATGATGAACAGTTGAAGCGTTGATTGTACGCAGACGGCAATGAATTCAAGACTCTTCACACGTACTCTCAAGGTATTCTCACTAGATGGCGTTCGCATATAGTCGTAACGAAATCATAAGTTGCATTGATTCAAAAAATTTGCATAACGCCATCTATCGATTGTCATTGTGACTTGAAAATTCAGTAGATATATGGACTACTATCTTGAATTTTTCTCATCTTTTTTGAGTATGCCGTTTGGCTTTTAGAGGGGGGGACGTGATTGATTACGTGATTTTCGATCTTATAAGTTTAGTGAAAAAAAGAAACAGACAGATATCAACTTAAAAAATATATATAGACATTTACTGAAATACTGTTAATTTGAAATTACAAACATTCTGTCCAATTTTATTTATTTGTCTAATACAAAAGTCGAAACAAAGTATAAATTTAACATAACTCATTTTACGAGTTCATTCGAATTCAATAGACCACACACATGGCTCATGAAGTCCACCCAGAGTGCTATTTCTTTCACATACTTTAAATTAATGTATTGATAATATCTTCTTCTAAAACAACAATAATTTTAAAAGTCATATGCCGCTTAATAAAAATTGATTCAAATATCAACGCTATTGCTATTGAAATAGAGATTAAAATAGATTAACTGTTCATCCGATTTATCAACGGCTAAGTGTATGCGGACTGAAGCGTTGATTCTACGATTCTACTACATCGCTACTACGGACTAGTTAGTTTTTTCAACTGATTCAACGCGTCAGTTGAAATCAACGGCTGTCTACGACTCTACGAAACCTACGAATTCAACTGTCAACTAGTTACTCATAGAACCGTTATCAGTTGAAGCAGTTGATTCTACGTAAACGGTTGATTTAACTAGTTCGTTACTTTAACGCCCATCGCTACTAGGCTACTTCTACCACGATAAGCAACTTTTCGAAGGCAGAGCCGCGGATAAAAGGTAGTATACCTATAGCCTTGATTCATTGTATCCCACACAATGTTTAATGTCGACCACCACGCAACGAAGACGCGGGCAAATTAGTAAAGCCATAATTTATATCGCTTCTTGATAAAAGAGTCCTTATATTGTAAAAGTTAACTTGATCACGATATTAATTGCGAAAGATTTCAGACAAGTCTCATTTTAAAAAGTAGACTGAACACTTACGTTACGCTTTCATAGATTCGAACCAAAAAACAAAAAAAAAGTATAAAAGAAAATCTGATATAGGATATTAAGATAGGATAAAAAATATATGAAAAATAGTTAAAAAATAATCATTTTGTTTAGTTCATTTAAGTTGCATGATAATATGTATTTGCAAGAAATATAAGGCTTTTTTTTTATTTATTTATTAGATTCGAACCGGTTACATGTTAAAAGTCAGATAAATACCTGCAACTGCTGGACGTCGCTAGGATCTTGGCAGACGAAGGTGACGAAGTCTCCGAGGGAGTCTTGAGGTGCGCTGTCGTACTTTCCGCTGTTGTGCTGATTGCTCAAAGCTTCTGATGCTGGAATGTCATGGAAATGTTACTGATTAAGCTGAAAGAGTTGTGGAAATACAAGTGACTGAGGGAGATCTAAATAATAACATGAGAATAAATAAATATTTCAGACATTTTACACACAACGCCATCTAGTCCCATCTAAGCAGAGCTTGTACCATGGGTACTAGACAACTGATATAAATACATAAACATACTTTTTTTTGTAAATACATACATAATATACATAGAAAACACACAAACTCCGAAACAAATACTTTCGCATCACACAAATATTTGTTTCGTCCCGGGAATTGAACCCGATACCTCTTGATCAGTAGCCGCATACGTCAACCACTAGACTAATAAGGCAGTCGAATAGAATAAGAAAAATAAATGTCGTCTCTGCTCATGGTTTGATAGTCAATAGCCTTGACCAACACCATAAGAGCACAGAATACATAATAGTACCTGTACAGAAGACTCACTCCGAAAAGTAAATTAAAGTTATAGATACCCTCGGTGTCAAAAGATTAAGTTCATTTCAGATCGCACAGCGCCGAATCACTACGATTATATTTACCTACAATTGCGTCTCTTTCTATCGTGTAACTCTGAACTGTTCTGACGATGTCTGTTCGACCGGCGTGTCTGACCCGGCAGGCAGCCGGCCGATTATACCTAAACTGCGGAGTGACACCCCCCTGATAAGAGGCTCACGTTAACTAACGGCTAGACAAGGGTCTGATGCCGAAGGCAGTCCTCCTCGACACGATATAGGGAGGAGGTTCCTGTCTTTGGAATCCTAACCACTGATTGACCCAAAGTCGTGGTCTACTATTTTTTATATTATTAATTTTGATGTAATTTTGATTTAACTTATTATAGAAAAATATTATTAATCTATAATTTCATATAGGTAGGTAAATTGGTGGGTCCCGTAACTATTTCTTTATTGAATTCAGCCAATAGTTTTGATAAAGGCCCCTTCTCTCTGCTCCTTAGGGAAGGTCTTTAAGGGTCTGGGTCTGGTCCTAGACGGTAGGTGGCTCTTCGACGAGCACTTCCAACAGCTTGCTCCGAAGCTGATCGGCACTGCCTCCTTCCTTGGGCGTCTTTTGCCCAATCTGGGAGGAGCCAGTGTCGCCACGAGGCAGCTGTACACGGGGGTTGTCCGGTCTATGGCACTCTATGGTGCACCGGTGTGGGCGGCGGCTCTGACCGAGCAGAATAGGGCGCGCCTCAGGCGGCCGCAGAGAACTCTGGCGGTCAGAGCCATACGGGGTTACCGCACCGTATCGACGGAGGCGGCGTGCGCCCTGGCCGGAACACCCCCGTGGGATTTGGAGGCGGAAGTGCTCGCCGACGTTTATCGGCGAGTGGCTAACTACCGGGCGGAGAGTGGTGGAGTTGGACCTCCGCCCGAGGACGTGCGCGAGTGGCGCGAAGCCGCTCACCGAGCCACGATGGATCGCTGGTCGGTCCGGCTGGAAACTCCACGTGCTGGCCTCGCCACCGTAGAGGCGCTTCAGCCGGTCATCGGCGAATGGGCAGTGCGGCAGCACGGGACCCTTACCTTCCGACTGACGCAGGTTCTTTCCGGGCATGGTTGCTTCGGAAAGTACCTGCACTCGGTTGCCAGGAGGGAATTGAGTCCCGCCTGCCACCACTGCGACTGCAGTGAGGATTCGGCTCATCACACGCTGGCGGTCTGCCCCGCATGGGAGACGCAGCGCCGGGTCCTCACTGCAGTCATCGGAGAGGATCTCTCGCTTCCGGCCGTCGTTCGTTCCATGGCCGGCAGCGAGAGCTCATTTACCGCGGTCGCAACCTTCTGCGAGGACGTAATCACGCAGAAGGAGGCGGCGGAGAAGGCCCGGGAGGACGACATCCAATCGGACCAGATTCGCCGCCGGCGACTCGGGCGGCGGAGGCGCGAACATCTGCGCCTCATGCCGCCTTGAGTGTGGCCGTGGGTGGACGGGATGGTTTTTCCCTCCACCCGCCCTATGTGGCCAGCCGCGAGGAGGCGGCGTCGGTGTGTGCCGGACGCCGCCTAAGAGAGGGTCGTCAAACCGAGACGGTGCCCGCATCAGGAGCGGGCAGGCGCTGGAGAAGTTCAGAAGGAGATCTCACCCTGGACTTCTCCTCCTCCTAAACGGAGAAGCGCGGAGAAGGCACACTGTGTGGTTTTTAGTCGGTTCAAGTCCGACACACCACCCCGCCGTAACCCCCGGTGGGGTGACGGTCCATGATGATTTTCCACACATAAAAAAAAAAAAAAAAAAAAAAAAAAAAAAAAAAAGGTCTTTAAGGGTGTATCCTTCGTTGCAGGTTCAATCTTTTTTTTTACACGTGGAAATCCCCTCGGGCCGTCACTCCGCTGGGGTATTGCTGCGGGGCGGTGTGGCGTAATAGCAGGAAACATGCTATTACCCCGTCTGGACCCTTCCCAGCGTTTATCATTGCAGGTCTCCATGGGCTAAGGTCACTTATCATTAGTTAACGTATCTTACTTTATCTTGTCTTAATTAGTTATTATTTTGTATTAAGCCGAACTTATTAATTTTTTTTATTTTACAACACCCTTGTTTGGTAAGGTGATGAATCGGTCAATCAAGCCAATTTATTTGCATACATATATCCTTACTAATATTATAAATGCGAAAGAAACTATGTCTGTCTGTTTGTCAGGCTTTCACGTCAAAGCCGTTGAACCGATTTAAATGAATTTTGGTACACAGATATTCTAGAGCCTGAGAAAGGACATAAGCTTTTTATAGCGATATCAGACATATATGCGAGCGTAGCCGCGTACGAAAGCGCGTATCCTACTAATATTTTAAACGCGAAAGTTTGTAATATTTATGTGTATATGTATGTTTGTTCCTCTGTCACGCAAAAACTACTGAACGGATTTGGATGAAACTTTACAGTAATATAGCTTATATATCAGAATAATACTTAGGCTACTTTTTACTGCATTAATCGAGATACACGGGCGAAAGCTAGGTGATTATAGAAATACATAAATCGTAGATATCAAAATGTTTCACTGTTAGCTCCTGTCAAAACCATAATGGTAGTTTGTAAATGGCTAAAATATGCGGGTAACACCGCGGGGCACACATAGTCATACTTAATTTTCGATCCACGTTCTTGCTCACAATGACTTCCGTAACCATCTAACCTATTTTAACATTTTATTTCGAATATGTATTTTAGTGACGTACCTAGAAAGTTTACATTAAGTTGAAATCTAAATATATATCTCTAAATAAAGATAAAATACTAAAATCTAGATACCGTCACACTCACTGGTGGGATGAGTGTCCGTGGGAGGTGGTGCGTGCTGGTAGAAGATGGTATTTGACGGCACGAGGGGGCTCTGAGCTGAGCTTAAGCCAGCCGAACTGTGAGGGATACCTGCAAAACGAAATAACGTAATTAAACCACTGTTTTCTTATATTTTTGTCTTATTTTTATTATACTACTTAACAGGTAGTACAGCCACGCTAATTTCATCGCGAATGGGCCAGTTTGACAGGGGCAGTACTACCCTCACGCAGAAGACCATCCTAATAATGATAGCATTCTTGCTGTCGTATATCGTTGGCGACTGTGAGAACGATGCGAAACATCCGACTAGACCGCAATTCTATCAGTCACAATGCTGCATTGCTTACCCTTACAATGCGGATGTTGACCCCTACTCCTGGATTCTACACATGCTTTCCATCAGACAGAATAAAATCGCTTTGGTAGGCTTAAACATAGAAAAAACACATGCATATCCATTGCTGGTTACAAGACTCTACTCAAAAAAGACCAACGTTGATTTCAGTACGAATGGGCGGGCTGGACCGGGTACAGTACTACCCTCACACAGAAGATCATCCTAATAATGACAGCATTCTTGCTGTCGTATATCGTTGGCGACTGTGAGAACGATGCGAAACATCCGACTAGACCGCAGTTCTATCAGTTGCAATGCTGCATTGCTTACCCTTACAATGCGGATGGTGACCCCTACTACTGAATTCTACTCGTGCTTTCCATCAGGCAGGGTAAAATCGCTTAGGTAAGCTTAAACATAAAAAAAAAAACACATATCCATTGCTGGTTAAAAGACTCTCCTCAGAAAAGACCAACGTTGATTTCAGCACGTACTACCCTCACACAGAAGACCAACCTACAATGACAGAATTGTGCTATCGTGTTTCGTTGGTGAGTGTGAGACCGGAGGCCCAATGATAGAGAAGCACTAGAACTAGGCCGCCGTTGTGGGGATCACCATCACTACTCTTGTGGCTTCTCGTATGAGACTCAGAATTTAAAAATAAGGATGTTTTGGTCTTCTATATCACGCTGACCAGACGGATTGGTGTAGTATTTGCATCAAGATTTCCTTCTCTTTGAAATGCTGTCAGGAGCGTATTTTGCTCCTATGGTTTGCTTTAACGATACCCACGGGATGAATACGGGTGGTGACGCTCTACATACTCTCTTTTTTGAAGGTCTAAACCGCGTGCTTTTTAATCTGGGAGCACGGCAGTGCCCCTGCTAAGTTATGCAAAAAAAGGCATGGCCGTTTTGATTTATAAAAAACCAAACCATCTAGAAATTATCATTTGAATTACTTTAAAGAAGTTCTTATATTAAAAAAAATATTTTAGCAATAAAATTCTTTGTCGTAGTGACTCAATTGAATTTAAAGAAAACTAATTTACAGACAACAAAACTTGATAATAATCGAATCGCATTCGTGAGTACACTTGTTCGTATGCGACTCACGCACGTGCGCACACGCAGCTAAATATAGTACATACATATGTACCACACATTGTGAGAGTGTGACAACGCGTGGCTATTACAAATATAATTGTATATTTTGAGATATTTGCGGCGAATTCGTGATCTATTTTGAATGTCGTACTAGAAATACTATTTCAAAATATATGTGTAATATTAGACTAGAATTTATGTTTAAGTATTTACAGATGTTGGAGGACTTTGGTTCTGAGAAATGTTTCGGATGTATTATTGGGTATTATATTCAATAGATTTCAAGTTTCTTACAATGTGTATACACAATTTTTTTATGGCTTAGCTATCAAAATTACTGTACTCTGTCTGACCGAAAGCAAGAATAGATTCCAAGTCACCATCCTCATTGTGAATATAAAAAATGCAGCATGGTACCCACACAATGGCGGCCTAATGAGACGCTTCTTCTGGCCCTGCTTGAAAGACCAAGGATCATAGTGGCAGGAGAAATAGATTGAGACTAAAAGAAATGAGATTGAGTTCCACATTTTGATAAGTAGGTAGAAAGGAAGAGATGAACCGCTTAGTTCGCGACCGTACTGAAGCAGTGACTCCCAAAGCCAGCACGTGTTGTCATGTTATGGAAGGAAGAAGGCGGGACCAGTTTGATCAGCTCGTAATTCATGCTATTCTTAACTCTCATGCAAATAGAACTAATGATATTATTAAAAGTGTGAATTTTTTTGTAATAAAACAACTTCTGCATTAGGAATATACATACATCCTGTGTCGCTGGACTTTATAAACATACGTGAAACGGACAAAAGAACATAAATTTGAAGATCAACTCTCATAACAACAATTTGTGAATCACACAAAGTGGAATTTGAACCCACAACACTTGGTATAGTGAAAGCGAACTGGCGACCACTTAAACCACTATGCCGACCGTGCAATTAAAGTTCTAAGTTCCTCAGTGAATTCCTTTTTTTATAATTTCTTTGATGACTGTCTATAAATTCCGGTCACCAGCAAAGAAGATTGCTTCCTAAAAAAATATAATAAGACCTTCTAAACTCACTATAACACTGTCCTACAAGCATGGCTGATGGTGTGGCTCTGTCGGGAGGCGGCTCGAAGGCTGGTGGCGCTGGACTATTGTACCCGCAGTAGTACCCTGACTCCAGTTTAATGCCGCCCCCGGAACCGCTCGGTGACTCCGACCCGGTCTCTTGGAGAATAGAAGCTGCAATAAAGGGAAATTGTTATTAGTAGTTTCTGAAAGAATTGCTGCTACAGCAACATTTCGACGAAATACCGCTGGCTGGTGTAGGTTTTCGGTTCGATACCTATCCAAGGCAATTATAAGTTGAGGATGATTAGGTATATTTGGTCCAGGTTTTGTTTTTTCAAACAAAGAGTATCACAATCTTTGACGCCCAAAATACTTAATATGTATGTATTTCTTGCTGTAAAACTTGACAGTGTTTCTAAAGCTTTAATATTGTATTATATTGAACTGTATATCTAAAAAAAACTGTCCAGTCCCCCTAGCCAAGTTCTAACGTTTTACGATTTTCTATTCTATTCTATTCTCTGTTCTATTTCTGTATTTTCTTATTTCAATGGCTAATATTTTTTAGTTTTGACCGACCGAGTGACATTATAGGATAGGATCATAATTTGTACTAAACAAAACAGAGTCTCAAATAGTGGTCTTGTTTATCATAATATCTGTAATCTTATTTGGTACAGTTTTTTTATAATTATTTAGGCCTTCCAAAGTGACTCTACTCTTTCTGGTGGAAAGCATAAGTACAATCCAGGAGTAGGAGTAAATAAAAGACAACGAAGTTCATTTGGTGTTCGAATATCCACAGCTCGTTTTTACTGGCGAAAAATATTGCACTGAATGCATTGAATTATCCTGACTACCAGGAAAAAGGAAAAACAGGACCCTGACTGATGTAGAATTAATAATGCCTATACTCTGGACTTTAGTCTACTATTTTTTTTTTTTTTCTCTTTAATTTTTTTTGCGTTTTTTATGAAAGAGGAGGCAGTTGAACCGATAGTCCACGTAGTATGACTAGTACGCTCGTTTTAAACTTTCATGGTCAGTAACATTAAAATATAAATCTGCGGGATTGCTACCATGTACCATCAGTTACTCCGTGATCATGGCGCTTGCAACAGCGCCGAAATATCGGATACTCACTAACAAAAAGGTACATGGTAGCAATCCCGCAGATTTATATTTTAATAGTACGCGCGTTTCTTGAAAGTCGTATCGGTCTGGAAATACCCCAGATGATAATTTGTCCCACATATTGGTTGTGCAAGACAAAGTGTCTCGAAAAGCAGATATTGAGTATCGATTGCGTACAGAACCAAGGTTTTTTAATGATCAAAACAGAAGAAGCAGTTAGCAAGTCTCGCACATAAATACACATACAAAAACTCACACTTTCTATTACACTATAATTAAATTATGATAACTACAAAATAAAGAATTGAAAACTCGATGATAATGGCTACGCGGATGACCTTGACAACAATTTTCATATTTGTTAATGTTATTGATTAAGGCATTGATTTTGAATATGATTTTATTAGTTTCTTAGCTAACTTAAAATCTAAACAAATCTTACAAGTCAAGTTTAACTTTTACTGTCGTAAGTAAATGAAACTTTATCCTAAAAGTTCATCTTATAAAGAGGCCAAGAAGAAATCTATTTTAAGCTCGAAATAAGTTGTTCAGCCATTGTTGTATTTCCTAAATATCTGAGCAGAAAGCCGAAAGTAGTTTTGAAATTCTTAGAATGCAACTTACGACAGCACAGTGCGTTTAAAGTATTCCGTACCATTAAGTTTAGTGATTAAGCATTTGAACTGACAAATTTGTTTCAAATGTCAAAGTCACCCAAAAAAATATTATTAAACATAAAACAAATGTACACACCTTTAGACAACTTCCAGAGCTCCTTGGACGAGAAGACACCGGTCGCTAAAATAATATCGTTGCATATTACACCGTTGTATGGATTGTGACTATAGCCTGAAATCACCCATTTCAGACATTATGATCTCATGGTAATGGTAGGAAAGACATAGCAGACATATCCACCGATATTGGGTGTTCAGACAACGTTATGGGTCTCGAATCAAATAAGACTCCATAATAATCAGAAATAACACTTTCAACTTGTAATTTATGTATTAATTCGTTTAAAAAACAACCATGAGCTCTTAGATTTAAGATTGGTTTTAACGAAGACTAAGTTCAGGGTATAATCGTTTTGTTCCCGTTTTCTTTTCTTCGTTGTCAGTTGTGAATAACTTTGCAACAACGTCTTTTCTACCAATATTAGAATGACACTTATGATATTTTAGATTTGTACATTGCACATGTGGGATTTTTTGTTACTTCAAGGGTCTATGTATCAACAATCAGAGTCAAAATTCTGTCAGTCTGTTTGTTACTAATGGCGTGACTGTTATATGCGTATAAATTGGTTTAGATACATTCTTATCACTGACACTAATATTCAATGGCTCCTGTGTTTTTTTTTGATCTTAGAAGTTCGTTTAAGGTTATTGCCCAAATACCTACTATACTTTTTGCTTTTTTATAAATATACTAAATTAAAATAAAGTATGAAACCATTATTATCAGTATTATTTGGATCTTGATCCTAATACTGACGTATATCAATCTCTCTGTATTGTAAATTTGAAATGTAATCTTAACATTTTCTCTATCTGTGCATAATTTAATTTTAGTTGTATAATGTGCAATGTATCTTATGAAATATAATATTAGATCAATACCTGCTCATTTCTTGTATTGATATCTTACTTAGATAATAGAAAAAAATGAAATACGATATTCATAGTTTGGTTTCATCAGTACTTTAACTTTCATTTTTTATTTTATCTTCCGACTAACAAGAAGATGTTGAGAAGACAAAATTAATTATTAATTTCAATTCATTCGACAGCTTTAATGAAACCAACTATGAACACTTATGATCTAGAAATTGCTTGTATCATTGTTTCTGTACCATATTGACAGATTTCGTTGATATTAAAAAAGCCACGACATCAAACAATACAATATTGAAAACATGTACAGTAGTCACAGGAATTAATTTTCTGAAGCCACTTGATCTCGGTAAAATTTTGCTTTGCTTTTTTTTAAATGTAGGTACATTCAAATGTTATTGATTTATTATTTATTTGCATAATAATTATAAGAAATCTTAAGAATAAGTAACAGTCAGGAACTTTCATTATTATCTTTTATCGACTTCTTGAAAGTATTTTAGAATTTCTTAAATTACACTAATTGTAGAAAAAGATAAAAAAATATTTCATCAAGGCATAAGTTGGTTTCAGAAATTTAATTATTTATTGTAGCAATACTGTACATACTTCCAGAACACATAAAATGTCTGAAAAGAGAAATTCCTTGTCTGACATTATTTTTAATCCAAATAGTATTTCTGAAAGAAATTCTGCCAATGTTTCTCGAAAAGAAAACCTTGATATCGAAATAATAAATACTCCAAAGGAATCCTTCATGATTATAGAGAAACATTGGTACACAAATAAGAAAAGAGTAAAAGAGAAAGAACACCGACTAAATACACATTACTTCAAAAAACAACAAAGTACAACAAACATTACGTTGGCAATCCCAAAAATGTGATTTAAAAAATTTTTGACACCAATAAAAGCATAAAAGTGTGAGTGCAAGCCAATGGCGGGATAAAATTTTGAAAATGCGTAAAATGTGACAAAAATAAAATAAATTTTAAGTCAAATACGTTTTTGTGCAAACCAATCACATTTAGATTCTTTCTGCAGATTTTAGACCATGGTCAACAATATCGAAAGCCTTTTGAAAATCCAAATTGCTATGGTTCCTTTTGCCTCCCTGCTGTACTTCTAGCATGATTTCTACTACAAAACTTTTGGTAAAAAATATTTTGGTTTCCAATATATATAACTATATCAAATCAAGATTTAAACATATGATTCAGATTACAGTACCACTTTTTAATTAAGTAGTGTCTTTTAAGGATAAAAAAATGTGATGATTTGTTTAATCGTTTCCATTGAATATATATTTTTGCTATCCATCACGCGTCTATTGCTAGAAATCCGACGGAAATTTCCGATGTAAGTTATGTAAATCTACATAGATTTACAAGCCATCATATTGCTGGCCACAGTCTGGCAGAAAGAATACACAACACACGTTTCACAATCTTGAGTTACCTTTGCTCTTAGCCTCGTGTTCGTTCTCTTTGTCCCTAGGAGTGTGAGGTGATAGAGAACCGCTAAGTATATCTGAAATCACATCACACAATCAAACACAAAAATAAGTCACTTGACAACCCAAATGTACCATTAACACCAAAGTTTAATGTTTTGAAACAAAAATAGATGAAAAATCGATAAAAAATGGTGATGCGTTTTCAACCACAGCAACTCACAAATATAAAAACTATAAAATAAAGGAAAAAATAAAATAAATATAAAATAAAGGAAATATAAAAACATGCTGGTTGGTTAAAGTTGAAGAAGAAGAATATGATCTTGGAATTTGAAGACATACATGTACTTTGCGGTAGTTTTGGTGAAGTCTTTTAGAACATGAAGAATATAAATATGGCATGCACAAATGACTAATTCTACATATTATTATCGCAAGTAAAAAAATGTTTCAGTCTTGATACACTTGAAATTATTCTGCATATGAGCCATAATTGTAACTATGGGTACTTAGGAGACCGTTTGTTGAGATGTAGATCTAATTGGATAGTAGGTTGTCTCTGTTTCGTGACATGGTGTTTCGTTAAATCGGCCATTTATGCAGAAACATCTAAATAAGCCTCCATAGTATAGGCCACCATACTGTATTTATTGCTTTTGCAATGAGTATGGTAAACACTACTCATTCGTTCCGTTTCAGGTAAAAAAGCCATTCTGACAGGCTTAAAGAAATTGTCCGTGTTGTGACGAATTAAGAATACAGAGTGTCACCACTCCTATTCATCCCGCGGGTGTTGTAAAAGGTGACTAAAGGATAAACTACGCAAGACAACATCGATGCAAAGAGAAGGAAAACTTGAAACCAACCCTTTTTTTTTTTTTTTTTTTTTATGTGTGGAAAATCATCATGGACCGTCACCCCACCGGGGGTTACGGCGGGGTGGTGTGTCGGACTTGAACCGACTTAAAACCACACAGTGTGCCCTCTCCGCACTTCTCCGTTTAGGAGTAGGAGAAGTCCAGGGTGGGATCTCCTTCTGAACTTCTCCAGCGCCTGCCCGCTCCTGATGCAGGCACCGTCTCTGTACGACGACCCTCTCTTAGGCGGCGTCCGGCACACACCGACGCCGCCCCCTCGCGGTTGGCCACATAATGCGGGTGAAGGGAAAACCCGTCCCGTCCACCCGCGGCCACCTCAAGGCGGCATGAGGCGCAGATGTTCGCGCCTCCGCCGCCCGAGTCGCCGGCGGCGAATCTGGTCCGATTGGATGTCGTCCTCCCGGGCCTTCTCCGCCGCCTCCTTCTGCGTGATTACGTCCTCGCAGAAGGTTGCGACCGCCGTAAATGAGCTCTCGCTGCCGACCATGGAACGAACGACGGCCGGCAGTGAGAGATCCCCTCCGATGACTGCAGTGAGGACCCGGCGCTGCGTCTCCCATGCGGGGCAGATCGCCAGCGTGTGATGAGCCGAATCCTCACTGCAGTCGCAGTGGTGGCAGGCGGGACTCAATTCCCTCCTGGCGACCGAGTGCAGGTACTTTCCGAAGCAACCATGCCCGGAAAGAACCTGCGTCAGTCGGAAGGTAAGCCAAAACCTCCTTTCTAAGGAGAGGCCTATGTCCATCCAGCAGTCGACTGTTAAAGGCTGATGATGAATGATGATGAAATGAAATAAAAAAAAGTCTGACCTTGAAATATAACTAGATATATGAGAGATGAGGATCATCAACAACCTATAACGTCCCACTGCTGGGCTCGGGTCTCCTCTCTAGAGAGGGTTAAGGTCATACGTCCCCACGCTGGGCGAGTGTGGGTTGGGGACTGGCAAGACACGTTGTGGCTACGTAATCTTGCCGTATGATGTTTTGAAGCCGCCCGAAGGCCTCCAACTAAGCTTCACGACTGCTATCTTATGACAACAACTGGGACCGACTGCATAACGTGACCTCCGAATCACGGAAACGCTTATAACATATCATGCCACATACGGTCACCCATCTAGGTCTAACCACGCCGTAGTTGCTTATCCTCGTTGATTGTATCCAATCACCCTAGGCCACTCAGCTATTATTTCAATTGTATCAAGACTGATAAAGAAAAAAAGAGAATGAAGCGAGTTACACAGAGAAGTGAGCGAGAGACCTGGTAGACCGTCGCTCCCATTACCATAGCTGTTAATAAAGTTCGCGAGGTACAAGTCCAGCTCCCGAACAGACACATTGATGTGGTACGGATTCACGCAGAGCCCTGGCTGCGTGCATTCTGGATGCTTCTCCAGCCGCTCCCCATCAGTGCTCTCCAAGGGGATAGCTTTGAATAAAATTACCATTACCAGGTCCAGACGCCATACCTGGAAAATAGAAATAGAAATTTCTATGAGAGTGGAAATTTAAACTCAATCTTAAACCAACTGATAGTGACGACATATTCCATAAGACTGACAGACTAAGAAATTTAAAATTGTCTGATACCGTAAATGTAGCTGCTCTACGAAAATCTATTGAATTTATACTTATCTAGCTAGCTAGCCTTTGACTCTCACTTATAATATGACTCTCTCTTGGTTAAAGAATTTTCAAAATCGGGTTAAAGGTTCCAAAATTTTTTACGTCACAAGCTTTACCTCTTTTTATCATAACCAAAATCTTACATTTAAAGACTATAAGATCATTTAGTCTTACATGAGCAAATCTATTATTGCACATCTATCATTATTAAACGTAGTGTAGGACGCCCTACGGCTTGCTGGACCGACGATTTGAGGAGGATGGCTGACGGCAGTTGGATGCGGACTGCCCAAGACCAGGATGGTTGGTGTCCCCTTGGGGAAGACCTTCGTCCTGCAGTGGACGGCGATAGGTTGACACTACTACTACATCTATGCACTTTAAAAATTGGTGATGGGATTAAATTTGAGTGCGTTATTAATATCTTGAGTAGTTGAGGGTTACATAGCTGCAGCTAAATTTAATTCTGTTAATATGTCAAGTATTAGAATGGAATTTTATAGGAAACTAACTGAGCTGGTAACGCCGCGGGGCGATGGTGGTCTAAAAAAGTGAATTATTCCTTATAACATCAACTGTCTGCTAGTGGAATTCCCGTCAAAATCAGTCAAGCTGTTCCGAAGATTACCCGGAACTAATAAAGAAGTGTACAGATAGACAAAAAAAATAAAACTTGTTTTGTTGTAGGCAACATATATTATATACTTTCATATGAATTTAGTGAAAAGATGTTTATTTGAAATTACAAACATAAATTTAAATTATTTGTATGTTTGTATGTAAGTATAGATATATAGATACAAGCTTATCAAGTATCTGTGACCTGTCACCTGTCGAAACGAATTTGACAAATTCGTGCAAGTACAACCCAGCATTATTTTTGTCTTATGATAAAATTTTCCGTTCACATATAAGAAACTCTCATACTACCTACGAATATAATATAATACGAATACTAATACGAATATAATATAAAATATTTCTAAAACACAACATACTATATCCTGTTAACCTATCATGTACCCCTGTATACCTGTCTTGGCCATCAGACGAATGACGCATTCACTACGTCAATTAACAGCTAATACTTTTATCATTTTATATCAAAACACACACATAAATTTAATAAATCTATTAAAGAAGAGTTACAAATTATATGAGTCTATTCAAGTCCAATAAGTCAGGAGTTTAAATTAGGATAATCTGTGCTATGAACCCCTGGCGCACTCCTTTCCAGTAGGATATTATTTAACACTGGAAGAAAAACGAACTTAATAACAATCTTCTTCCTAGCCTTTATTTTTCAAGATTTTTTTGGCGTTGCCTGACATTTAGTGACAGTTAAGAAGCATAAAATTTTTATACAAGGGTTCCTTAAGGTGACGTGGACAGGCACTAAGAAAGAATTTTCGAAAATTCAATCTCTGAGATTGCAAAATGGGGGTTACAAATTTATATGAATCCTATTTACTTTCGCGAGGACCATTTTCTGGCTCACAGTAAATACGTTTTGCGAATCCTACTAATATTATAAACGCAAAAGTTTGTGAGTATATCTTTATATATATAATTCTTGTGTGAGTGTGTATGTCACTGAACTTCTCTCAAACGACTGGACCGATTTTGATGAATTTTTTTGTGTTCAAGGGGATCTGGGAATGGTTTAGATTCGCAATTGGACCCGGTAGGTGGCGCTGCGATCAAGTTCTGGAATTTTAAAGTTGGGCGGTACGAAGTTCGCTGGGTCAACTAGTATGTATGTATGATTGTTGCTCTTTCACGCAAACACTACTGAATGGATTTTCATGAAACTTCACAATAATATAGCTTACATATTAGAATAACACATAGGCTTCTATTTACCGCGATAACCTACACGCGGGCAAATCTAGTAAATCAATAAACCGCTAGAGGAATAGTAAACAGGGTGCGGACACGAGCGACGTAAAAATACTTATTTTACTTAAAGTTAAACAAATAAAGTAATGCAACCCCTAAGGCTGGCTCGTACTATTATACACTGCAAGGATTTAAGATAAAAGAAAATTTCTACGTACTTTATCCGCCTGCCTGAGGCAATCTATCCTCCTCATCTTGCCCTTCTGATCTGGGTTGGAGAGCACACAAACAGCCGGTCTCTTCCCCGTGATACTCAGCACGAAATCTTCCCGGCAGTCTTGTGTTATGTCTTTCCGCAGCTTCCCCAGCAACCGCGACGCCCATTTTTGTTTCACTTCTGCTTTCTCGTTCTGAAACATTCAGGAGTCGGTTTTAGTTATTACTATTTATAGTTAGTGTTAAGTCGTATACTCATTATTTTTTTAGGTGAATTTTAAGAATTCTAAGAACAGAATTTTAAGGATGGTACGAGATCAATATAAACAGAAATATTAGTTTGATAAAATTTACATCAATCAACAACCCATAATATCCCACTGCTGGGTCTTCTCTCAGGGGAGGGTTAAGGACATACGTCGCCACACTGGCTGGGTGCGGGTTGGGGACTGCCAAGACACGTTGTGGCTACGTAATTGTGCTGTTGGATGTTTTAAAGTCTCCAAGGCCTCTAACTAAGCTGAACGACTGTTATCTTATGATAACAACCGGTGCCGACTGCTTAACGTGACTTCTGAATCACGGAAACGCTCATAGCATATCATGCCACAAACGGTCACCCATCTAGGTCTGACCTCGTCATCGTTGCTTACCCTCGCTGATTGTTTCCAATCAACTAAGGCCACTCGGCTATGAACGATAAAATTTACTTAAGTAATGAATATTCGATAAAGACTGAGATAAAAAAGTGTTTTTTTTTATAATTGTAGTAAATCACTAAGAATTTAATCTTGAGCTTAAACTAATGGTCAATATTAGATTAATCGTGGGGGAACCAGGTTACCTGGTAGAGAGTGTCCAACCATGAATGCGTGGAATTCAGGAGTTGAAGTAACCCAATGTGCTTACAGCACATAATGAATTGAACAAGAAAATTTAATCTTACCTCCGAGTCAACAAAACAACCCAAAACGCTCAAATACATTTCGATAGCAACATTAATTCACATAAATCTATTAATCGATCCACTGATAGTATAAGTAGATTTATATCAACAACTTCACTATAAAATGTTAACCGAAGTAGAAGTAATGATTTCTCTTTTCCACTGTTTTTTTTTTCTTTTTGTATTTTACTATTAAGGTATAGAAATTTAAATAAAATAAATATTTCGGACATCTTTCACACAACGCCATCTAGTCTCAAACTAAGAAGAAATTGTATTATGGGTACTAGACAACTGATATAAATACATAAATATACTTTTTTGTAAATACATACATATTATACATAGAAAATACCCAAACTCCGAAATCAAATATTTGCAGATCATTTAGTCCGACCCGGGCTCGAACCCGAGACCTCTTGATCAGCAGTTGCATACGCTACCCACTAGACCAACAATGCTGTCAAATTAGTATAAATAAACTAACATGAACAAAAGTAGCAACATTAGATATAAAATCCATAATATACAAAAATATATGAACAATAAAATAATCAGAAGAAAGCAGCGGAAAAGTCAGGAAAATGGTTCTAGTATTTGAACCCAAAGCGATACGAATCCTATAGAAAAGACCTAAGTGATGTAGGTACTTAAAGAAAAGAAAATTTTGTAAACAAACACAATATAATTTTATATGAAATAAAAGGCAAAATATGACGTCACACATCTTGATGTGAATTAAAAATAAAGTGATGGGAATAACAAAGTGTAAGGACCAACGACAACTTTCTGACAAGATAAAAGTGCAGATACCGTTTTTAAAACTGTTGTCTCTACTTATGAAAGACAACACTCCTATATCACAGGGCAAACTTATATGAAACTAACACAAAGAACACCCAGTCTCAAATAGACTGGGTGTTCTTTGTGTTAGTATCAACAATTTATGAATAATAAAAAATATTGTCCCGTAAACATTAAGTGTACACACTCAGCGCAGCAGGACTCGGCACATTCAACCGTGCAATCTTAGTCTAAATAAGTTAATTAACTTCAATAATTACCTGTAATTCATATTTTGTATGGCGTTCCTCCTCGAGACTCATCCGTTTTTCGTGTTTTTTGTAATATTTCCGTTTGGCCGCTTGTAAATTGAACCAAGTATACGAAAAGGACTTTACAAATGGCATCAGGGCCTCTATGAACGGATGGAACTCGTCCTGTGAACAAGGTAAAGGTTAAAAACAGGTATTAACTTTGAATATGACTTTGTTTCGTGGCGCCCAACAAGGGACTTTTTTTAGACTCCAAAATTTTAATGTCCAAATGGAACTATGGATTCTAATATCTTTGGTTGGAATTATTTTGATGAAATGAGAGCTGAAACACTTAAAGCAACTGAGAACGCTGAGAAATTTTAGGGTTATATAAATCAAGACTAGCCCATTTCGTCCACAAAAATGGTTATTGAGTTTCTTCATTGAAAACGGCATACCTAAATCCAAAGACATGTCTTTAGATTCTTACTTACCTTAAATAGTCACACATCATTTTCATCAAACCAATCACAAACAAAAATATATTAGTATCGTTTTGACCATCGACGTAACATTCATACACAAGCATGTTTATAAAAATGTTTTGTCGTTTATTATAGTATTCAAAGTTTATGTGTGAATATACCAAAAGAATATATAATGAGCTGAAAATTACTCTCAAGACGGAGAATGCGGAATAAATCAATTAGTTTATTGATGTAGACAGTTAGATAAATGAGAATGAAGAAAATGTACAGGAAATTATACTACGCTTTGATACGGCTGGGACGATTTATTTAGAAGTTTTGTATGACAGAGCTATTAGTATCTATATTTGGCAGTATACTCGTACGAGTATAATACAGCTACAGATTCCCAGTGTTACTAGATGGTGATAAATCTCAAGATACCTCTCGAGATTCCAAACATTAAAGCAATCTCCTAAAGATTTTGGAGGCCTAGAACATCAATTAGTTTACCCTAATATTTTTTTCTTCATTTTACTAGCTATATCGGGATTTAGATTTATTCTTAAAAAAAGTTGACAATTCTAAACGACCCGACCAAACAATGACATGGTGGACATATGTACTCTTAATTCGCTGGTTTATTAGAACCAATCACGTAGGTAATAAAGACAAATAAAATCAAAAACACTTTCTAACACTCATTGATATGGTTGTCATAACACGTATTTTACGAGGACCACGTTCTAATCTTACACATTATTATTCAATACCAGTACACCTAATTGTGTCACACACAAAAGAAAGAAAAAAAAATACGCTACGTGCTTTCGCAGTACGAATAACGTATGCCTTGCGCACGCGCAGATGTACCTACTGTATTGTAATGCAGCTGAATCATATCTTAATGTATGCAAATATGCCATGATTTATCGTCAACCCATTTCGGGCATCGGATTGGAATTTTTAACCCATTGATTTTTTACTTTGCAGTGGTGATGATGCAGAATTTTTATGATACCCTCATTTTAACAGAAAAAACGTAGAAGGAAGATTTTACAGTTCAATTATTTCCATGGCATGCACGTCCACAATTTATTCCAGTTAACATCTTAATGTAAGTTTATTTAGCTTAGAGGCCTATTCTACATATAAATGAAAGAGATAAAAAGAGTTTTTTAAAGCTGACAGGGTTGCACGGTTAAACTAATAGAAGCGAATTGAGATTGATCTAAATGGGAGACAAGGACTTAATTGAAACTTTTGTTGCGAGCTTTATTCCTAAAGTAGTGTGTAGTGGGTTGTAAGTAATCTTTTATTGTCTACAGACTGATTTGGTTACTCTGGTACTACTTAATTGCGATCTAAAGTTTATTGAAACTTTTTCTTGAAAATTCTAAGATAATGATTCTTATGATAATTGTAACGACTGCAAATACATGCAAATTCTTCCTATTTTTTTTAAAATTATACATTATTACATTAGTGCAAAACATAAAAAAGAATGCATGTTTTGCACTAATGTAGGTATAAAACTGGATGAATATTTTACAATTCCAGCGGCTAGCGTACGTGACTGCCGATGTCGGTCCCGGGTTCCATTCTTAAATCAAGCCCAAAAGTGTTATAGGGGATCTCCATTCAAGAAACTATTATTAAAAATCCGGAATTTGGTGGAATAGAATATATTCGTGCTTTAAAAAGCATGTTGAGGCGTTGATACCGGTTGTTGTTAACGTCTATGGTAATCATTATTGTAAATATGTTCTCTCAAATGTTCTATACTGATAGTAGTCCAACATTTCAATTCAGTGCACTCTTATTTATGATGCCAGTCGCTCTGTAGATAAACTGTAATTCAAGTAAACCCGGTTGAACTAGGAGATAATAGATTAGGAAGATGATAAACGTGGTCAATTTAGTCATTTTCCTTAAATATTATACATGCTACCATCATGATAAGCAAAGTTAACGAGCGGACGCATTGAAAACAGTTTTCTTTGCATGTAGTTTGTAACCCCACTAATATTATATATGCTAAAGGAACTCTGTTGTTTTCACTGATTTTGATGAATTATGGTATAGACACTGATGGAACCTTGGGAAAGGACATGAGCTACTTTATACTGCGACAACCAACATACACGGATGAAGCCGGGGGCAAAAGCTGGTACTATAATAATATCCGTTTTCACCAACTGTACTTAAACCGTCTGGTTTGGACACTACCTGTGTAAATATCAGCAACGTTACATTGTCCTCACATTTAATAAAATGCCTTAAACAATGTAACCAAAAATTGTAAAAATAATGTTGGAAAAGAGTGTCCATGGAGTTTCTTGTCTGTTCTTCTCCATAGGATCTACGAATTGGAACAGACAATTAGCTTCACGACTGACTTGTTTCAAAGGAACTTGACGTTTCAAAGGTGCCGTTGTATGGTTTATTTGAAATAAAAATGGTTTGATTTGATTTGATTTCTTTAATATTTTGTTTTGATTTGGTCACGTGACTTATCGCGAGACGATGTAATTCCCATACATTTATTAGTTTAGTCAACTTGGCTATCAGAGCTGTTATGGTTACCATAATCATCATCTGTCTATCCTTGATTATTCCCAAGATTATTATGAGTCGGCCACTTACTACTTCAACCGACTTTCCCTAAATATCAGTTTTCCACGGAGCGACAGTCATCGGACCTTCGCAACCATATTGGCGAACTGTACGAAGATGAAAACCGCCTAGTTGGTCTAGTGGTCAGCGTATGCGGGTGCTGATCAAGAGGTCTCGGGTTCGATTCCGGGGTCGGACCAAATGTTTGTGTGATCCCGCAAATATTTGTTACGGAGTTTTGGTGGTTTTCTATGTATGTATTTATAAAAAAAAAGTATGTCTATGTATTTATATCAGTTGTCTGATGGCGTTGTGTGTAAGATGCCTGAAATATTTATTTATTTGAAGAATTGAATGGACTAATTTCAATGTAAATTTAGATTTAGGTTTAGACTACTATTTATAAATTTCCTATCAACACGGTACATTTATTAGCTATTAACATCCCCACCGTAAGGTTCCTAACTTTCTACGTATCACCTAAAAATACTTTATGATAATACTAGCCTTCACCCGCGGCTCCGCCCGCGTATATGTCGGTTATCGCGGTAAAAAGTAGCCTATGTCCTTTATCAGACTCTAGACTATCTGTGTACCAAATTTCATCAAAATCAGTTTAGCAGTTTAGGCGTGAAAACGTAACAGACAGACAGACAGAGTTACTTTCGCATTTATAATATTAGTAGGGATTTGACTCACAAAGTGCTCTGAATTCATTCATATTTTTGTGGGAACATTAGTCTGTCAAATACAGGCGCAGTGCGGATCGAACAAAAGCATATAATGGGTTGAAAAATAGTCATTTTTTCATCTTTTTACATCCGCTTTTACGTTTCTCTGGACACTTACAATAGCTGAACTTAAAATGATGGAACTGCGACGTGGCGGTGGTAAAACGGTGGCGCAGTGGGAACGCATGCTACTGCTGTGCGTAAGGTGGGTTCGATTTACAGGTGAACAAATGATTGTGAGATCCGCAAATATTTGTTTCGGAGTTGGGGTGTTTTCTTGTGTCCTGTCCGTGTGGTGACGGATTAAGAATACAGAGTGTCACCACCCCCTATTCATCCCGCGGGTGTCGTAAAAGGCGACTAAGGGATAAACTACGCAAGACAACATCAATGCAAAGAGAAGGAAAACTTGAAACCAACCCTATACCAACCCGTCTGGCCAGCTTGGTATAGTAGGCCAGAACCTCCTTTCTAAGGAGAGGCCTATGTTCAACAGTGGACTGTTAAATACTGTTGATGATGTTTGATGGTGTTTTCTTTGTAAAATATATATGTATTTACAAAACAAAGTATGTTTATGAATTTATATCAGTTGTCTAGGTACCAGAATACAAGCTTTGCTTAGTTTGGGACTAGATGCCGTTGTATGTAACATGTCTGATTTATTTATTAATATAGTAAATTAAATACTAATAATAATAATGTTTCGATGATCGGGCTTGCCACACTTGATTGCCTATCGTTTAGCGTATGCGACTTTCGATCGAGAGGTCTCGGGTTTTAAGTTTTTATTGCAAGAATTACTCTGGAGATATCTAACTTTGTACTTACGATCATGCCACTATGCTAGTTTTACAGTCTATCAATCAATATTTTTTGTCACCACCCCTATTCATTCCGCAGGTGTCGTAAAAGGCGACTAAGGGATAAACTACGCAAGACAACATCAATGCAAAGAGAAGGAAAACTTGAAAAAAACCCTATAACAACCCGTCTGGCCAGCGTGGTATAGTAGGCCAAAACCTCCTTTCAAAGGAGATGCCTATGTCCAGCAGTGAACTATTGAAAGCTGTTGATGAAATATTAATTCCTTTAGATAGCAGCAACCGAAGTTACGAGTATGTGGGCTAGCTAGTAATATCATATTGAAGAGTTTCCTAATCATGATCAAGTAGTCTGTTCTATCATCAATTAACTACACAGTTGGCTTAGTGGTTTAAGCTGTCGCTACGCCGCTTTCTACTTTGCAAAGTGTCGTGGGTTCAAATCCATCGTGGGAAAAACACTGTGTGATTCACAAATTGTTGTTCTGCTATAGTCCTAATGCGAGAGATGTATTTAAAAGTAAATAATAAATAAGTATTTCGGACATCTTACACACAATGCCATCTAGTCCCAAACTAAGCAGAGCTTGTATTATGGGTACTAGACAACTGATATAAATACATAAACATTCATTTTTTTGTAAATACATACATCCGCAAATATTTGATAAATTAAAATAAAACAAATAAAGAAATAGGTAACAAGTAAACATAACAATTATCCATTGGACACGATTTCATATCATCCATACTGGTAGGTATCAGTATGGATGACTACGAAAACCTATTCTATGCGTGGCCTGGCACGCACTTGGACATTTTTTTTGTAAGAACACACAAACTCTGTAACAAATATTTGTAGATAACACAATCATTCAATCTAACCTGAGACCGCTTGATTAGCAGCTGCATACGCTAACCACTAGACCAATAAAAAAAACCATAATTTGACCATAGTTTGGGTGTTTTCTATGTATAATATACATAGAAAACACCCAAACTCCGAAATACATATTTGCGGATCACACAAACATTTGGTCCGACCCGGGAATAGAACCCGAGACCTCTTGATCAGCAGCCGCATACGCTAACCACTAGATCAACAAGGCAGTCTAAAGTAAAGAAAAGAAGAAATATAAAGCGTGTAAAAATAGTCCGTCTCCGTCAATTTATTTATTTATTTATATAAGTACTACCACATCATACATATTATACTTATACTAATTATACTAACATGTGGGTTGTTTCTGATATGCATGACAATTACGGTGTACATGGCATTTACCATAACAAAAGCGATCTACTCAAAAATAATCAACTTTTACATAATTCGCTACTAATGCCTTTATATTTATATCCTATTCACTTACTTATTATACTTAAACTTATTTTCAGCTTAAATTTGTTTGGTCATGCAATATTTCGTAATTTCTGTTTTAAATACATCAAACGACTGGCCAAAAATGTCAATTTCGTATTCAAATTTCGTAATTATATATATATACTCTAGAGTACATCGATGACATTTTCCTCCGTCCTTCAGTCTGTCCGTCCGAATCTACCGTCCAATCTCCCGGTGTCAAGCTCCCACCGGCTCAGTTGACGGCCGCCGCTATAAAATTAGATTGAGACTTACAATCAGATATAAATAGACACCAGGCGGCAGCTCATTGCCTATATGATCGTTGCCTGAACGAATCTAACATTAATAACGTTGCTTTTTAATAATTATTATGCTGTTCGGATAGTTGACTGCCTTGTTGGTCTAGTGGTTAGCGTATGCAGCTGCTAATCAAGCGGTCTCAGGTCAGATTGAATGATTGTGTTATCTACAAATATTTGTTACGGAGTTTGGGTGTTCTTACAAATAAAAAGTATGTTTATGTATTTATATCAGTTGTCTAGTACCTATCAGTACAAGCTCTGCTTAGTTTGGGACTAGATGATGTTGTGTGTCATTCGTTAGAAATCTTTGTGTCTAATATTTTATAATTATTATACGACTTATAGAGTAACTATTGATTAGTTATTCTGATCGCTACAAACACATCAATAATGTTATATTTGTTTCGGAGTTTTTTGTTTATGTACAATAGTACGCATGTATTTACAAAAAAAGAAGTATGTTTATGTATTTATATCAGTTGACCCATAATACAAGCTCTGCTTAATTTGGGACTAGATTGCGTTGTGTGTAAGATGTCCGAAATATATATATATTTTTATTTGTTTATATAATTTTACTTTGTTAAATACCAAGTTTTTCTTGTAAAACCTTAAATAAAAAGAAAGTTGTCAAGACAAAGCATACTCTAAACAGCAAAACTAGCAGAGAATAGAAGATTCTATCACAATGATTTACACTACACCCTACACACATCACATGTATTGGCTAGGTATCAAACCCAGGACCTTAACAGTCTAGAAAAATTAAACATCAGAGCTGACAGTTGGAAAGAAGACTCCCAATAAATGTAGTACAATATCCTTATCCTATTCTCAAGCATGAAGCGCTAGGTGATTGGAAACAATCACCGAGGGAAAGCAAAAGACGGCGCGGTCAGTACCAAGATGGGTCACCGTATGTGACATGACATGTTATGAGCGTTTCCGTGATGCGGAGGTAACGTTAAGCAGGCCCCAGTTGTTATTTAAGATAATTCATTGCACCGTCAACTACCGTCTTTTCAAAACATTTTAATCCAACCCATGGTTGCGTGGAAGAGACAACTGCTTTTAGCAATGAGGGCGCCCTTTGTTTATTAAATGTAAGTTCAATAAAGAGTTTTCCATCTATCTATCTATAACAGTCGTGAAGCTTAGTTGGAGGCCTTTGGGTGGTTTAAAAACATCCAACAACAAGATATACGTAGCCACAACGTGTCTTGCCAGTCCTCATCCCACACACAGCCAGCGTGGGGATGTATGGCCTTAACTCTCTCCTGAGAGGAGACCCGGCCCATCAGTGGGACGTTATGGGTTATTGATGAGGGATTCTCAAGCAGTATATTACAGAGATTCATACACTTTTAAGACAACAAAATTGAAAATAGAAGAAACCCCAGGTACTCAAGAAAACAAACCTCAAAAGATATATACAGATTAAAATGTACGTAAATGGACTGACTCAAATAAAGATAATTATAACGATATAAGAAAGGGAGTGAATTATATTCAATTACCGAAGGACCAAAATAACAACAACTTATAAATTAATACGCTCGCATATTCCCTGAAGAAAACTGCACATAATCTCTGAAACAAAACACACCTGTAACGAATAAAAACTATCATACACGTACAACAAAAACTATTCGACATTCCTCAAAAAACTCAATGATTGAACACTTTCACACGTGACATCGGGTATAAACAAAAACTTGTAGTCATAACACCCAGTTGGCTTCAGTCGTAGACAAACCTGCTACTGTGCCAGTTGTTAGTAGTAGCCAGTGTGATGCCATTGCCAGGTCCCCCTTGGCAGGATCCATGGAAGCACGTGGCCGGAATCCCCTTATTACAAAATTATCGAACCGATCATGCCAAAAGACTTTCGTGTCAATAGCCTCAATTAAATTGTTCGCGTTCAAGATTTTCGGACGCGTGGTGAATGAAAAATAAAAGAATTGAGAATGTGTTGTGATTGATAAGTGTATTCAAATGAAAGTATTGTGCTGTTCGCAAAATATTAAACAAACAACACGTTAATACAAATCCAAAGTCTATATTACAGTTTAAACGTATTTCTTATACTACGTTTTTACGATATAGGTTACTCCTCCAATTAGGGAACTAGATAGTGTAATCAAGCCTTTAATAACGTCACTCAATGAAACACCAGGACAGTATTTTGGCTTTGGTTATCTCTATGGCATCAATGTGCGAAACCACAGCTATCCTACAGTAAAATTTTCCTGTGATTACCACGTTTTAAATTTACTTAAATCTCATTGCCTACATTCAAACAAAATCCTCCCGAAAGGAACTGTTAAAGCTCACACACCCGCAATATTCAAAACAAACAACCTCCATATTGGATACACCATCAAAATGAGCGCGAAACAAAAAATATAAAAATGGAGCTCGTAAAACTATCACAATACGCCGACGATAAGGTGCAAATATTTGGCAAATATAAGAACAACAAATGCAGAATAGTAAGATTGTTGGCAAAGGCCCGCTCATAGTGGATTCTCAGTACGAACATCGTCTGCTACTATGATGATATCACACACGAGAATCTGCGATATTCACGTTATTATACTTTTAGACGAAGCACACATTGACGATAAAATCGACCGCTTCTTTGATAGCTAAAGACTGACGCCCAGTTCTAGAACAAGTAAATTATGTGGCATGACTTCTAAATTACTGGAATAACTTGCCATTTGTTTACAATTATCCGGTAATTAGATTAAATAAACTAGAAACGAATTTTCGAAATCTCGAAGTGATAAACATTAATGAAATCAATGGACGAATTTCAAAATTTATGAAATAGGTATTTCTGTCAATAAAAGATAAATAATCTGATGTGATAGAAAGGTATCAAAACAAATAATAAAATACGTTATCAAACAAACTATTAACAACATCCAATGATCCATGCCAAAACACTGGAGTACGTTCACCCAGGTTTTGGCTGCAAATCAGGAACTGACGTTTACTTCATTATATTATTTTTTTTCTCTTTATTTCTTGCGGCAAATTTATTTTATAGACATTGGCGCTGGTTCATTGGGGATGCCCGGATGGTCTTGGCCGTGGCACCGGTTGGCGTACCTAACTGGGTCGTCTACGTCACACAGGAGAACTGGCCAAAATCACGGCACACGCGGAAAGACGAGGAGGAAAAAAAACGCGCGATCGGCCATATTGCCACGCGCGGATTTGGCGCTCAACAAGTGATGCGTGCAGTCATGATTATCGTACGCAGCACGTAAGATTACAATAAATCCTATTGAAGTGGAATGCACTATGTTTACAAATACGATTATATGTATTTAGGTACTTAAACGGTATGCATTCGAAATATGTTGAAAAGATGCGTAGAAACGTATGTGTAAGTACACCTGTGTGCATATATTTGTATGTAAAACATCGGATGATTGTATTAGAGAGCGGCTTAATGACGTTTTGAATTATCGATAAATGTAAATAATATGTCCGACTGTATGTCCGTTTGAAAAAGTTATTTCTTGGATAGTTCAATTCGGAGAGTTGAGGGAATTTAATTCCGTGCACTTTGGCTCAACGACATTTTGTTGCCAAATCGTCCAATTGGAAATGGATTCAACTATAGTTATTGCAGTTACAAGGCAGTAAATGTTAATGTCTTTTTTTGCTGTTTCTGACTTAAATAAGACAACCACTTAACATTACAAATTAAAATTTACTTACTTTTAAACTTACTTTACAAGTATCAACCCCTGTAGTTTTTCGGTTACTATAATTTTAGAAACCATAATACATTTTTTTTTAATATTAAGCCCATCAAAGTGACTCTACTCTGGTTGATGGAAATCATGAGTAGATTCCAGGAGTAGAAGCTAAAATCCTCATTGTCAGTGCATACAATGCAGCATGTAGTCCCACATCTTGGCGGTTTAGTGAGATATTTCTTCATCATTTTACCGGCCCAATCCTAGCTCGGTCAGCATACTATATATATTTTTGCTACTTTAATTGGATATATATATTATTCGAGTGGTGACAGATTGAGAATACGGAATGTCACCATCTCTTTACATCCCGTGTGTATCAAGGGAGCAAACGATGGATGATTACAGCACTGCGAAGAGAAAGAATGCTTGACGCAAACCCTATACACAATATACAACCCGTCTGGTCAGCGTGACTTTTTTTGTTAGAACAGTGCGTCTCCCCCCTCTAAAAGCTAAACAGCTGGCTTGAATAATCTGAAAAAACTTGTCATTATGATCCATGTGTTCAACTTCATTGAAATAAAGCTTAGATAACTAACTGTGTTAGTTCAGGAATTATAGAGGCTTAATTTCTTAAATACGCTCATTTAGGAAACGTCATACAAAAATATCGAAATAATACTTTTACATAACACTGATCTATTGTACACCATTTTAAATCCACGTGCCCATTATGGGTGACTATAAAACCCTATTTTAGCGTGGGCTGACACGCACTTTGCAGTTATAGGCCCGTATTACACTGTAAAATATTTGATAAAAGATCTTTTATAAAATATATGATAAAATATTTGACGAATGGATCTTTTATAAAAGATTTGTGGCTAGAGTTTACACTACGTAAAAGATACACGTCAAATATCATTGTTGATCAAATATTGGTGTAGTTCGGTTATTATACTTGAGTATTAAAACGTCATTGAAACTGTTGGTCTAGCACTTGTAATCAACATTATCATGGATGATGTAGCATTCTATGCTTGTTTAACTACATTGAGTGCTACAATATTGACTGCTTTATTGAACAAAAGGCAATGTCACCGACGCAAGCGTGTTTGGGTTAAACAATGGGTTGCAAGGCGTGGCGTTAAAGGGATTCAACAAAACATAAAATAATTATTAAGTGAAGACAAGTTATTTTATAAATACCTTGCCTTTTGTTTCTATTTTTGTAGTCTTCGTGTTTTGTGTTGTTCAGCGTTTCGTGGCATTCGTAAATGTTTTTAAATAAATATAGTAATAAAAATAAATAATAAATATCATTAAACAAATAATAAATTTCAAACAATCAATACATAATTTCAATAAGCAACATTATTTTTTATAATGCTTTATTCATGTATTGTCGAGAACTTCGAGTAACAAATCATTGTCTTCAGATTCTGACTTTTTTAAATCACACATTATTAACATTAAATAATTACAACATTTTTGCGGATAGTTTCCCAGGTCTTGGTATATTTTTGACATAACTTTTTTTTTCTTTAATTAACTATAGGCATTTTAACGAATGACTTGCTGATAAACGTACCTACGAATTGAACAATCAAATTACTAATAACAATAACAATCAAGGTATTTGTAGTAAATATAAGCGCAGTTTAAACACGAATTCTTAAGAATATGTTTATATTGATAATAGTGTTCTCTCTGACTCTTCTCTCTTAGTAACAATCAATCGCACTAGATGTCGCTAAGATTGTATTATCTCAGGGCTATACACCTTTATTTTGCTTATTTTGAAATAAAAAAAAATTGACATTATAAAAATCCCCCTAAAAATATGACACCCCTAAAAAAACCCCATCCTACACTTTTCCCCCCTAAATTTAGGGGGAAATCCCCTAAGCTGGGTACTCTGAGTTTATTCTTGCTACTACATGACAAAATTAACTACTAAATGGTGGTGCCACCTTACAAAAAATAATGCTAAATTGTGCAATAATATGGTAGAAATAGGTGCCGATGCAATCCAAATCTTTTATAAAATGTAATGCCAACCTATTAAATATGATAAAAGAAATATTTTATAAAAGAAATATTTTATAAAATATGGCCTATTACACTATCAAAGATCTTTGTCAAATGTGGCATTCGTACTCGGAAATCAATAATTTTGTTGTTTCAACAGTCCAACTGAACTTAATTGTTGCCATTTCTTGCTTGATAGGTTAATGAAACCTCCATCGTGGTGTCTCGAACAGAAAAAGGGACGAAGCAAAGTTTTTCTTGCTACATTAAGATAAAATTCGGTTCCCGGGTCAGACAAAATATGTGATTCACAAATATTTGTTTCGGAGTCTGGGTGTTTTTCTATGTTTCATATGTATGTATTTACAAAAAGCAGCCAAGTGCGAGTCGGACTCGCCCATGAAGGGTTCCGTAGCAGCAAGTAACATCATAATTTTTTTATAATTCGTTGTAACTTGTATTGATGTTTTATTAATAGTGTTTTGATTGAAACAAATGTAAATTGCGGTTTATGATTTACGACGTATTAAAAAAAAACTACTTACTAGATCTCGTTCAAACCAATTTTCGTTGGAAGTTTGCATGGTAATATACATCATATTTTTTTTTTTAGTTTCATCATTCTCTTATTTTAGAAATTACAGAAATTACACATTTCACCACTTTAAAAGTATCTCTCGCGCAAACTATTCAGTTTAGAAAAAAATGATATTAGAAACCTCAATATCATTTTTGAAGACCTATCCATAGATAACCCACACGTATGGTTTTAATGAAAACATTTTTTTTGACTTTCAGTTCTAAGTATGGGGACCCCCAAAATATATTGCTTTTTTTTCTATTTTTGTGTAAAAATATTTATGTGGTTCACAGAATACATCTACTGACCAAGTTTCAACAGTATAGCTCTTATAGTTTCGGAAAAAAGTGGCTGTGACATACGGACGGACAGACAGACGGACAGACAGACATGACGAATCTATAAGAGTTCCGGTTTTTGCCATTTGGCAACGGAACCCTAAAAATAAGTATGTTTATGTATTTATATCAGTTGTTTATTAGCCATACAAGCTCTGCTTAGTTTGAGACTAGATGACGTTGTGTGTAAGTTGTTCGAAATATTTATTTAAGTTTGAATTAATAATATGGTAGAAATAGGTAGAATTAGGCTTAACTAATTCTACCATATTATTGCACAATTTAGTTTTATTTTTTGTAAGGTGGTAACACCATTTAGTAGTTAATTTGTTCAAAATTCTTTTATAAAATGTAATGCGAATCCGTTAACTTTGATAAAAGAAATTTTATAAAAGAAATATTTTATAAAATATGGCCTATTACACTATCAAAGATCTTTGTCAAAGAACTTTTATAAAAGATCTTTTATCAAATATTTTACAGTGTAATACGGGCCTAGTTAAAAGTTGTGAACGATCTGTAAATTTTCTTTATAAACTAGAAGACATCATCATCAACTGTTTTAAACAGTCCACTGCTGGACATAGTCCTCTCGTTATCTACGAAACGTACACTAAATTTATTGCGAGTACAAAATATATCTTTCTTTATTTAACGACTTTAGTAACACAATTCAAGATTAGTATGTTTTGGTGCTATGGTGAAATTTACGATCCATCTCATAAACCACGTGTGCCATCAATACCCAGCTGTATGTGCAATGTAACTTTTTATACTTTTATTACAAGTAGGAATGATTGGGTTAGTGAATAGTATAGGTGAATTAACTAAACGAATGTTGCAGAGAATCCAAAGGCCACAGTGAGAAGAAGTAAATCTAGCAGAGTTACGCTGATTTCTGCACGAATGAGTCGGCTCGTTCGGGGCAGTATTACCCTCACATAGAAGAATATCCTAATAATGACAGCATTATTTTTGTCGTATTTTGTTGGTGAGTGTGAGACCGGAGGCCCAATCATTCTGCATCATTCGTAATGATGCAGAATGATTACGCTGAAGGTGTACGCCTTTTAAAAGTTTCAAGATCATTTTATGTAGAATTAGAACTAAAATTATTACATTGAAATAAAATGTTGATTTTAAATGGTACCTCTTCTATCTTCCCTTTCATTAATCTATCATGAAATAATGTAAGTATAAGATATACTTCATAGGTAAGAATGAAGAACGTAAGTATATATTTCTATGTGAGAGAGAAAAGTAAAGATTTATTATATTTTTAAACTACCTAAACCCCGCGGTGTTACCCGTGTTCGTTGTTGTAACCGCGGGCAACGCCGCTTCGCGAAGCCAGTCTAAGTTACTCCTTGTATCATCAGCTATCTACCAGTGAAAGTCCCATCGAAATCAGTCCAGCCTTTCCAGAGCTTAACCGAAACAAACAGACAGACAGACAAAAAAAATATTCACACACAACAGACACTCCAATTTTATTTATTTGTATATATGTAAATATTTCAAGATGATCAGTTGAGGGAGTCGGTAAATAACATTGCCATTCGTAATATTAGTTAGTTCTCTTTGTAATACTGCAATATAGGTACCAGACATATTAATATCCGACCAACTTGAGTTGTAGAAACAGCTGAATAGTGAACACAAATAGAAAATAGTTTCAAGAACTAAGGCTGTGGCCTCGCTGCAAGCGGATATTTGTACCTTAAGAATGTGCGTCTAATTATAATTTAACGATTATCTCTTTTATTACTTTGATATATAAAAGTCGTTCTAATGTTTTGCTGATAATTCTAGACGGATTGTAGACAGACTGACAGAATCACTAGCACCTTACATTAATGTTTTAGAGAACATTTCGTTAACATTCTTGGGTCTTCGTTCCTGGAAGATGGTTTTCAGACTTTTATAGAAGGAAAATGATGTTTTTTTCGGTTGTAAACATCTATTTAGTAACAAAGTTGAATCAACGTGTTGCGGAGTTGCTGTCAACTTGTTGCTGACAAAACTGCGTGTTGCAGAGTTGATAGCGTCATGTTGACAAGCTCTGTGGACAACCTGTATTGATTTAAACATAGTTGCTAGCAACATTCTCCCTGCTCACCAACAATGTTGATCAACTGTTGCTAAACAAATGTTTACCATGAATACGGAGCTTCATAGTAACTGTCAAATCAGGTTACATGTCAGTATTCTGTCAGTATTCAACAACTAACAGGAATTTGGACGTAAGTCAAAAATAAAAGGATTACAAACAAACTAAATGTTGCCTTCAAAAATGCCACTGTGTCTATCTACCGATTTCATAAATAATAGTCAATCACGTTCGACTAGGTAATCTTGTTTTATAAAAAATAAAATCATAAAATTTTACCAACTTGTGTCAGCCACGCTTTTTACTCCGCTGTCAGTAAGACCACACCCAGTATTGTAAGCGACCTTCTTGCAAAACTTATATAAAGTTATTTCGTTTAAACTTTGAACGCAAAGCGTTTGTTTCTTTTAGAGTTACTGCACCGCCCTAGTAGGTATGCACCACTATAGATATGAAGCCAAGGCTTTTGATTGCATGTCTTCGCCTAAAATTATAGTTAACCAATGACTATTTATCTTTGTTAGTTTTAAGTTTATTTTCTTAGTATTTATTTTCTCAGATTCTTTTCCTTCTTCCTAGCCTTATTTCCCAATATTATTTGGGGTCAGCTACTAGTTCAACCGGTTTTACCTAAACATCAGTTTTTCCACGGAGCGACTGGCATCGGACCTCTTCAACCCTAAGGGAGAACTGAAATTTGAAGGTTGAACTCAGTAAATTTGAGGGCACTGACTTCCGAATAACGATTGCCATAAATGTTCATGACAACACGTTCACGGGCGTAAATCACCGCCAAAATTCAAAACTCCGGGCTGTATCATTTGGAGTTTCCTAAGAAAAATCCAAAACCAATTTGGTTCGACTCGGGATTAGAATGACTATGAAATTTTGATGACTAGTGGGAACTATGAGGATATTGACCACTACTCCTGGACTCTACTCATGCTTTACAACAGGCAGAGTACTTCGGTAGGGTTGGGTACATAAAAAAAATAGTACATTGTTCACCGAGGGAGGAAAGGGACCGATTACTAGCGAGGGAGCAGTTTGTGGCCCGAAAGCGCAGCCTAGGGCCACAATACTCCCGAGGTAGGAATGGGACTTTCACCCGAGTGCTACACAGTGTTTTACACTACTGTGAGAAACATTTAAAGTATTTTTAAAATAAAAATGGCACGGAAATTCCATATTTAAATTATATGAAAACTCCTTGGGCAGGCGCGTGCCATAGATAAGATAACACATGAGAAACGAAAATTCATACAACTTTCTCTCCTGCTGAAACACGTTAGAAATGGATTTTCATATATGTTTTCCTCCCGTTTATTTAGGTCAGGGAAAAGACTAACGTTCTCTTTTCATTTTCAGGAAATATTGACTACTGTTCCGATCAGGTGTAGTATAAAAACATTTTGTGTAAGTGTCATAGGCTCGTTTGTCCACCACGTGCCAACAACGCATTCTTTCCTATTTCGGCCACGGCCAATGCGCAGAGGCGACGGAAGTCTAGAAAAACTGATCGTGGTGGGGAACACCGAAGGCAAAAGATCGTGCGGTCGTTCACCAACAAGATGGACCAATCAAGTAAAGGACTCGTCGACCTCTCAATTCTACTCGGTTGTGAGAGACGCGCTGGACAGGAACCGGTGGAGGAAGATCATCCGTTCCAGATGCAACCCCGAAGCTGACCACGGTGCTCAGACATGAGGCACCGGCTTCAGAGAGAGAGAGAGTCATAAGCTACTTAATAATCCAAACAATGATACGTTATATCCGACATACACACGTTCGGAACCGCGGGCTAAAACTATTAATATAGTGGATTCATTTAGTTTGATTACAATACGCTGTCTCACCACGACCTGTGACAATTCTTGAGGTTTTAAACGTTCACAAAGAATGTTTAAATTGAATTCTTCTAGTGTGTTAAAGTGATGGTACATTTTTAAATTCAATTATTTGACTGCCTTGTTGGTCAACTGTATAGCGTATGCGGCTACTGATCAAGAAGTCTCGGGTTAGATTCCCTGGTTCGGAGTAAATGTTTGTATGATCTGCAAAACATTTCTTTCGGAGTTTCGGTGTTTCCTATGTATAAATATTAACTGCACGGTTGGCCTAGTGGTTTATGCGGTCGCCACGCCGCTCTCTACTGCGCCAAGTGTCGTGGGTTCGAATCCCACGTGGGATAACACTTTGTGTGATTCACAAATTGTTGTTCTGAGTCTGGGTGTTCTTTGTGTCTGTTTCATGTATGTTTGTAAAGTCCCCCGCGACACAGAATTCCTAATGCGGGAGTTGTCTTAAAAAAAAAAAAAAAGAAAAAAAAAAAATGTGTGTATTTACAAAAAAAAAAACAGTATGTTTATGTATTTATATCAGATGTCTTAGTCTGTTTAGAACTAGATGATGTTGTGTGTCAGATGTCCTAAATATTTATATATTTATTCACATATTGAGAACTTTCAAAGATTAAAATTCACTTTCCTTAAAGATTACAATGTGTAGCACACACTCAAATATCACTAAAACAATCCAACGTGTCTAGGAAAACTGCATTAATTCCTAGCTTTATTAGAATTCTTCCCGAGATTGTACTTAAGTAGTCCACGTGAGGACATTGCCGGCTGTACTACAGTACGCTGTGTATCCGGGAGCATCACGATTTAGCATCGAGTTATGTATTCGAGTTGGGTTGCTACTGAATCTATCAGTAGAAATCGATAATCGAATTGCATTTGTTCGATTCCGGGATGGTAATTTTGACACGATAATCTGCGTATTCTCACACGGTGACGATTACGTATTTCTGTTATGTAATGTTAGTGTGATAACGGTTTATCTTAAGCAATATTTTTCATTTTTAAACCTAATTCAATGAAAAGTAATGGTTTTGATTTCGGTTGTATTTTTGCCTGAGAAATTCTTCATTTAGGAGACAATTTAGATTTCTCATTTTATTTAGTTTTATTCTTCTACTTTTGTTTTTTGTTCAGCTTTTATTCTACTATGGAATTGTTAATTTTTTTTTTTTACGTGTAGCGTCAGTTATCAAACCTCCATAACTCAAGTATTAGGCAAATTCGAAGCTTTATACATAGATTTTTTACTATGTGGCGTGCAATTGAATATACCTACATGCTCGTAATTATGTTCAGCAGTGGACTGCGATAAACTGATAATGATGACATATCTAGTTTGTGGATACAACCATATCGAGGATCGAGGGATGTAGTCGTTTGATTCGCACGCAGCTTCGAAACGAGTAAAATCGAGGCAAACAGAGTCACAATATAAAAAGTCTAATATTTCAAACTCTACTGCCACACAATCTAATCAAAAACTTTCTTCCAAATTTGTTCTAGAAAACCGTATTAAATTTTAGACCGTTTTCAAGTAGTCTTGATTTATTAGTTTGACAATACTACAGTTAAAACAAACATTTTCAGAAGCTAATATTTTATTTGGCAATCGGTCAAAAGTACAAACTCTTAAAATCCTCAAGGTTAAAGCAATAAGTTTTTGTACTTGGATTGGTTTATTACTGTGACAATAACATCTCTATTTAAAAGAAAAGTAATAATTTAAATTAATGTCAATATTTAAATGATAAAACAAATACGGCAATACGTAACAAAATAACAACAAATTGGAAACAAAAACAATAAGACAAAAGCGGCCAAGTGCGAGTCGGACTCGCCCATGAAGGGTTCCATAGCAGCAAGTAACATCATATAAAAGTTCTTGTAGTTCGTTGTAACTTTGATCGATGTTATAATAATAGTGTATTGATTGAATGAAAGGTAAATTGCTATTTACGGTTTATGACGTATTAAAAAAAACTACATACTAGATCTCGTTCAAACTAATTTTCGGTGGTAGTTAACATGGTAATGTACAACATATATTTTTTTTGGTTTCATCACTCTCTTATTTTAGAAGTTACAGGGGGGGGGACACACATTTTTCCACTTTGGAAGTGTCTCTAGAGCAAACTATTCAGTTTAGAAAAAAATGATATTAGAAACCTCAATATTATTTTTAAAGACCTATCCGTAGATACCCTACCCCCAAAATTTATTGATTTTTTTCTATTTTTGTGTTAAAATACTAATGCGGTTCACAGAATACATCTACTGACCAAATTTCAACAGTATAGCTCTTATATTTCCGGAAAAAAGTGGCTGTGACATAGGGACGGACAGACAGACAGACAGACAGACTTGATGAATCTATAAGGGTTCCGTTTTTTGCCATTTGGCTACGGAACCCTAAAAACTACATATAATTGTCTGATCCCAAACTAGGCAGGGCCTGTAGGCACTTGCTTATATCAAAAATCAACAGCCCATAACGTCCCACTGCTGGGCTGGGGTCGCCTCTCAAGAGAGGGTTAAGGCCATACGTCCTCACGCTGGCCGAGTGCGGGTTGAGGACTGGCAAGACACGTTGTGGCTACGAAATCTTGCTATTAGATGTTTTTTAGTTGCCCAAAGGCCTCCAACCAAACTTCACGCCTGTTTTCTTACGATAACAACCGGGACCGACTGCCGACTATCATGCCACAAATGATCATCCATCTAGGTCTGACTACGACGTCGGTTCTTCCTCTCGGTGATTGTTCCCAATCACCTAAGCCCATATACTTATATATTACTAGATAAATATATGTTATATGATGTTTATCACGCAATTTTTTGTCAAATGACGGGAAAGGACGGGACGGGAATAAGAGTGATGTGGGCTCTGAAAACCTCACTCACACGGTGATAGCAACGAAAGTAATACTCAACATCAGGAATACGAGTATTTTATTAATTACTATTTCATAATCGTACCCACAACCATTCTTTACATCTTTTCTTATAAAGACAACTGCCGTACTAGAAATACTTTATGTGATTGCTTCACAAGCATGCTTGAAACGGACACGAAGAACATCCTGACTCAGAACTAAAAATTTGTAGATTGCATAAAGGTTTGTCCTAGGTAAAGCAATAAAAAGTGAGGTAACCACTAAAATCACTAGACCAGACTGTGTGGTGATGGACTATATAGTGGACTACCCGTAAATAGCCGGCGTGTATCGTAAGAACTGCCTAACGGATCCACACACTCGACACAAACCTTAAACCAACGAATCTGACCAGCTTGGTATAGAAGCCTAAATAAAACATGCTCTCTTAGGAGAAGCCTAATAGACCAGCTATCAAATTTATCAAATTTGAAAGGATTACTGAAAAAAAAACTTAGTAAAACATGACCTAAATTGCAAAAATCGTGGGTCGACGTTCTTATTCTCTTACGCAACAATGACAAGTTACAATGAATATTAACATAACATATTTATTGTACGCGACGTCAAGTCGCATTGTAAAAAAAGTCGTTGAACGTGATTAGAATCGAAGGAGGGTATTTGTGAATAATTGTCGGGTAAGTGCATTGCCCTTGGTTCACCTTGCGCTACGCGAAAGGAATTGAAGTAAGCTGTCATGTTTATGTGGCTTAACGTAACGGTAATGTGTTGGAATTTACCTAAACTGCCTTTGTTGGTGTTTTATATTGATGGCTATTGTTTTTTTTTTTGTATCTGGGGTGGTGGCACCGATTACCTGACCGTATGTAAGTACTACTGCCTACAACTCAAAAGAAGCAAATGGATTATTAACTGTTGAGCTTCTCCTCTTCCAATAATAAAAGGGGTAGAGGGTAGTTATGACCGGCTGCACAAACTCGAGCCTATGCTCGAAAGGGATTGACAGAGGCGTATAAAAAGGCTTACACTTTAAAAAACAGGTGCGCTTCTGACATCTTCTAAATGTCAAAACCCGGGTTAAGAATTTATACATTACATTATCAACAACCCATAATGTCCCACCGCTGGGCACAGGTCTCTTCTCAGGAGAGGGTTAAGGCCATAAGTCCCCACGCTGGCCGCGTGCGGGTTGGGGTCTGAGAAATGTCAATGTCAAAATAAAAGACATGAGTTCTCTTCCTAACATGCTCAAGTAGCGAGCAGCTGTTTAGCTATTTACTACTCACAGAAGGCCTTAGGAACACGGTATTTTAATGTCAGTTACTTTTTTATTGACTTACCAGGGGGTACTACCTTCTCACAGAAGACAGCATTAGTACTGTCGTGTTTCGTTTGTGAGTGCAAAAACGTAGGCCCGATTCAGAAGCATCTCAAATGGTCACCATGTCGCATTATCTGTATTCGCAATGTGACCACTCCTCTTCGATTCCACTCATACTTCATCACCATCATCAACAGCCTTGAACAGTCCACTGCTGGACATAGGCCTCTCCTTAGAAAGGAGGTTTTGGCCTACTATACCACGCTGGCCAGACGGGTTGGTATAGGGTTGGTTTCAAGTTTTCCTTCTCTTTACATTGATGTTGTCTTGCGTAGTTTATCCCTTAGTCGCCTTTTATGACACCCGCGAGATGAATAGGAGTGGTGACACTCTGTATTCTTAATCCGGCACTATACTTATTATACAAAAATCTTTTATTTAAGCTTCCACACACTATAGAATCATTACAGCACCCTTAACTCACTAATGCAACCCATCCAGAGAATTCATTGTCGTTGTTTTATGAGTGAACTTCATTTATACCTAAGCATGCCAAGTTGCCTCAACATCTTACCCATTTAGTAAAAAACTATTCATTTGATATTACATACAGATACTCTAATAGTATATATTTACAAAAAAAAAGTATGTTTATGTATTTATATCAGTTGTTTAGTACCCATAATACAAGCTCTGCTTAGTTTGGGACTAGACGATGTTGTGTGTAAGATGTCCGAAATATTTATTTATTTATTTGTATGGATTATACCGATCTCTGTAATTTAAGAGCGATGGAACGACCATAATTACACACAATACACATCCAAGACCATAAAACACAGCCCTCAGAGCATCGTCATATTATTACAAACAAAACCTTGAAGTATTTCTGTAAACCTACAACAATGTGCACAAATTGTTTTATATGCATTGTTTTACTTGAAGATATAACTGATACTGTTTCATGTTACATATTACAATATTTTGTATGAGGAAGGAAGATGAATGTATAATGTCAGTATGTTCAGTTAATGGCTAACCCACAATTACAATGATAATATATTATGTTAGTATTATGGTATATTTTAGAGATATACGAAGCAGAACTTGTACTACAGGAAATTGATATCCATACATCTATATATTCATTTCAATGCGATAGATTTTAAAGCAACTCTTTCTGCATGTCTGCTACGCTTTTACGGCTAAGCCGATTAAGATAATAATAATAATTCTTTATTATAACAAAAGATGCATACAAATCAAGTGTTATTCCTGATCCCCGAACCTGCGTAATCTCTATATCAGAAATCAGTTCCTTCCGAAAAAAAACAAGAATAGGTTGTTACAAGTGTCGTGGGTTAAAATCCATGGGATAATACTTTATGTAATCGAGAAATTATTGTTTTGAGTCTGGGTGTTGTGTCCGTTTCATGTATGTTTGCGAATTCCTGCGAAACAGAATGTGTTTTCCTAATGCGGGAATTGTCTTGTTAAAATAAAAATAAAAAAAAATATCCCGGTGAGAAGGACATAGGGCACTTTTTGTCGCGATATCCGAGATCCACATGGGCAGAGTCACAAGCAAAAGCTAGATATAGATAAAATAGGCCCAAACACAACAAAAATAGTCGTGCTCGTCAGCCAACCATTTGTCCTGGAGTGTGAATCTATTCCACGACATCTGAATACGTCCATAACACTTACTACCGACACTCAATACATTTCCAAAATTTTCAAAGCTTTTCTATTATTAGCTTTATCTATGTATTTACAAAAAAAAAGTATGTTTATGTATTTATATCAATTTTCTAGTACCTATAATACAAACTCCGCTTAGTTTTGGACTAGATGGAATTGTGTGTAAGATGTCTGAAATATTTATATATGTATTTCTTTTGAATGCTCGCTACACGTGTTCAGTAAACTGTAAGTGTAGTGAGAAGCTGATTTAAATAAATAAATAAAGTCCCCGCTATGTATAAATATGGCTATACATAACGTGTAATTTTAAATTCAATAATTACCACAAACAATATCCCGTTCGAGTCCATCCTTGTTGGCTGCAAGCCCGACCAACAGCCGCTATAGCAAATCACGAGCGACACAAACCACAAATTGAACGCCGGTAATCATAACTCGAATGCACACAAACAACACTAGCCTATATCTTACGATAAGCCGGTGACAGCACCAGCGGCTAGGATTAGTGACGTGGGTAGCCCATAATCCCGGCATATCCCGGGACAATACGGTAACTATTTGCATACGATTGCAGTTAAATGTCATCTGTGGGATTTGAGACAGTGGTGCGTCTTAGCGGGATTGTCGCAAGTCGGTTGTAATTTTGTGTAATTTCTGTGTGGATTACATGTGGGACTTAGATGGTACATATCTTGTTTGGTGTGACTTGGGTTTATGATCACAGACCGGCACAGTTCATGATGAAGGCTTAGTAAATTCTGTCTCACATATGACGCTACAGAGCAAAAGTAAACAGTGGAATTGCCCAATGTATTAGTGGTATTGCTTTTGGGATAATAGCTAGTGATCTAGATTACTGTACCAGAGGTTGTGAGTTCGATTTCCCCCCTAGACAAATTATTGCGTGGTGAACTTTTCATTGATTTTGTTTCTATCTATAAAAATAAATAAAATTGGAGTGTCCGTTTGCAATATTGAATGAACAGTTTTTTTTAATAAACGCATGGCAAAGTATTTACGATACCCACATCAAAAGAGAAGTTTTTGTTTTTTTGACTGCCTGTCAGTGTCTGTCTGTATGTTCCGGGTAATGTCCGGAATGTGGACAGCTCTAACAATTTCCGTGGAATGCAATATTTTGGGGTTTTCGGGTATCAAAAACGATGTAGATTTGTCTTATATTTTTGAGTTTAGATGCGCTTTTTCTTCGCATTTTACATTACCTTTAGCATCGCTTGTGACATCTATTTTACTCTTTCAGTATCACTTTATTTGGTTGGTGGTTGGTACTCCAACCCTACACTGCAGCACTACAGCTCCTTCGAAAGAATAGATGACGTTGTTAAACAATAAATAGTATTACCTAACCGAGCAGAACTTGGTCGCCCAAATACTAGATGTCAATGTCAAATACACATTATTTTCTTTTCCTTTCTTTTACTCAAAAATGGCAGTCAAAAACACTGTCACTTATAAATTACTGCATAATCTACAACTACCTTGTCCATACTAAATAGACAAAACCTCATTAATTCATCACTTACTTACGCATCTACTTGGCATTCTGGCCGCTAGATACACATAGTGCACATTGTATATGCCAGAAACACGTACTGAATACGAGATTAAAGACCCCACTAGATTCTCATAGGTTTTACCTAACCGTCTTAATATTAGGTATGGTCAGGGAAAATTGAGTTTTAGTTTTTTTTTTAATAAACAAGTCTGACCCATACAACCTCGTTTGCGTTTCCTATTAACGGTATCGTAATGTAATAGCAACGTGAACTTAAGTATTGATATAGATTGTACGTCTAATGAAAAGGTAATAATTTACCATCAGCAGATTCATTCAAAAACTTTTTGCCCCTTTTGATGTGAAACATCTATAGGCGCACGTAAAATAGATTTCTGGCGTGGCGACGCCTGGCGACGCGTCGCCACGGCACGCTATACGATGGTATATATATACAGTCTATATGCAGTAGTGTGTACGGTGTACACACTACTGCATATAGACTACTATTTTAATAATTAGTAATATTTTATTTTATCATTATGACATATTTAGTTCCTATTAAAATATGTTCTTTTCTGCATATTACTTTTACAAAATAATGGCGATGTTTCACATCTGCCAGGCGTCCCGTGACGGCTCACATTTTTTTAATGTAAATTATGCGAATGCAGGAGTATAAAATGTTTTTTTTTTTAATTAACGTAAACGTGCACTTTACTGTATTGCACATGTTGTATAAAGGAGGACATAATGCCATGAGGCATTCTTTCCCTGTCAACCATCAGCTGTTGTCGAAGTATGTGTTGATAATAGGAATATTGACATTTATAGCGAATATGTGAAAAATTCTGTTTGGGCCATAGCTGGGAGCATCAGAAATTCTGAAAATAATATTTTAGAAGTGTAAATATTATATAAAAAAATTGTTTTAAAAAACTAAACAAATACGCTTGTATTTTATTGTAACAAAGCGTGGGGGTGCTTTCTGCAAATATTTCAATAACGTCGCCCCACGCTTTTTACTTTATTTTCTACTTTTTAGTTTAAAAGCATGTTTGTTTAGTTTTCTAAACAATTTTTTTAGAAAGACTAATTTGTTCAAAAAAATTTTTTTTTCAAATTAGTGTATTGTCATCGGTCCTCGCTAAATCTACAAAGTTTGAACGAAATCTGGCCGTTTAAAGTGGGTCAAAATCGCACCCAAAGGAGTTGGTTACAAACAAACAAGTGAAGCTAATATAAAGCGTGTAATAAAGTCTCCTCCTGTCTGTCTGTCCGCGATAAACTCAAAAACTACTGCACCAGTTTAAATGAAATTATACCCATATACCCATATAGTCTAAGGAAGAGGATGCGAGAAGCCCAAAATCGATCAAAGTGGTGTGCAATGGGAGAGGCCTATGTCCAGCAGTGGACTGAGATGGGCTGAAGATGATGATGATGATGATAGTCTAAGGCCTAAGAAAGGACATAGGCTACTTTTTTACTGCGATAACCAACATAGACGCGGTCGGGGCGAAAGCTAGTACATAATAAATTAATTTAAAATACTTAAAACTGTTTCAAATAATGTTTAATATTACGTGCCAACGCAAATCGCGTACACCACAATGTATGAAAAACTACAGACATTCATTGAGTCACAAAAAAGTTGTTGTCAAACACATTGTTCCTTTATTTCTTTTATTCTTGTTACGGATACGAATAACATATGTGGTGTCTTGATCTTTGTATTTTCACACATATACATTGCACAATAGTAATAAAATAATGTATAGCAAACATTATTTTGTCTTACTACTAGTCGAGTCCTGAGTACTGCGGTAATCTATATCTTTATATATATAATTCTTCTGTGAGTGTGTATGTCACTGAACTTCTCTCAAACGACTGGACCGATTTTGATGAATTTTTTTGTATGTGTTCAAGGGGATCTGGGAATGGTTTAGATTTGCAATTGGACCCGGTAGGTGGCACTGCGATCAAGTTATGGAATTTTAAAGTTGGGCGGTACGAAGTTCGCTGGGTCAACTAGTCTATATATATAAAAATGAAACCCGTTTTCCTTGGTCACGGCATCACGCGTGAATGGCTGGACCGATTGCACTAATTCTTTTTTTGTTGTATTTGTTATTATTAGGAGAAGGTTCTTACGGAAAAAAATATTAAGAAAATCTCTCAGAAATATTGAAAAATATACATTTAATTTTGCATATTTTAAAAAAAGCGCATAACGAATGTCAATGTCATTCACAGCCATTGAGTGACGTTGAATTGGCGGTACGAAGTTCGCGGGGTCAGGTAGTTCTTGTAAATTAAGTAACGCCGTGGAGAGAAGCTAATCTAAATTGCCTAAGTCACTCCTTATGTTATTAGCTATCTGCCAGTGACAGTCCTGTCAAAATTAGTTCAGCCATTCCATATATAAGCCGGAACATACAGACAGACAGACATAAATTTGGAAAATTTGTTTTTTGATGTTAATACCGTATATACTTTGATTTGCATTTAGTAAATAACTGTTTATGTGATATGATGGACAGACCCTTCAACATTATTTATTTGTATTGATATTGTAAAGAAAATGAATTCCTATACCGGGTGAGCACTAGTAAACTAGGTACTTATATTATATGTCCTACTAGCTTTCTCCCGCGGCTCCGCCCGCGTGTATGTCGGTTATCGCGGTATAAAGTAGCCTATGTCCTTTCCCAAGTTCAGTTCTATCTTCATACCAAATTTCATCAAAATCAGTTCAGTGGTTTAGGCGTGAAAGCGTAACAGACAGACAGACAGACAGAGTTACTTTCGCATTTATAATATTATATAAGTAGGGATTCTTCTAACTTTAATTATTCAATCTAGTATTTTCCCTTCAAATTTGAAGCAAATAGGAAGCCTGCTCTTCAAATAAGTAAAGAATTTTCAAAATCCCTACAAATTTTGTAAATGCGAAAGTAACTCTGTCTGTCTGTTACGTTTCCTCGCCTAAATCGCTGAACCGGTTCTGATGAATTTTGGTATAGAGATGATACCTTGTGAAAGGATAGGCTACGCGATAACTGACATACACGAGGGTGGAGCCGCGGACAATAGCTAGTATCAAAATAATATAGCAGCATAGCAAAGTAAAAAAATATACTTAGTTTTAAAAACTAAACAAACACGCTTTTAAGCTAAAAAGTAGAAAATAATTTTATTGTAACAAAGCGTGGGGTGCTTTCTGAAATAATTTCAATAACGTCGCCCCTCGCTTTTTACATTAAAATTATTTTTTTACTTTTTAGCTTAGAAGCGTGTTTCTTTAGTACTAGACAAAAAAAGGCCAATTTTTAAAAAAAATTTTTTTTGAATTAGTGTATTGTCATCGGTCCTCGATAAATCTACAAAGTTTGAACTAAATCTGGTTGTTTAAAGTGGGTCAAAATCGCGCCCAAAGGAGTCGGTTACAAACAAACTTACAGGTGAAGCTAATTTAAGGCGTGTAAAAAGATCGGTCCTCGTTAAATCTACAAAGTTTGAACTGAATCTGGCCGTTTAAAGTGGGTCAAAATCGCGCCCAAAGGAGTCGGTTACAAACAAACTTACAGGTGAAGCTAATTTAAGGCGTGTAAAAAGATCGGTCCTCGTTAAATCTACAAAGTTTGAACTAAATCTGGCCGTTTAAAGTGGGTCAAAATCGCGCCCAAAGGAGTCGGTTACAAACAAACTTACAGGTGAAGCTAATTTAAGGCGTGTAAAAAGATCGGTCCTCGTTAAATCTACAAAGTTTGAACTAAATCTGGCTATTTAAAGTGGGTCAAAATCGCGCCCAAAGGAGTCGGTTACAAACAAATTTACAGGTGAAGCAAATTTAAGGCGTGTAAAAAGATCGGTCCTCGTTAAATCTACAAAGTTTGAACTAAATCTGGCCGTTTAAAGTGGGTCAAAATCGCGCCCAAAGGAGTCGGTTACAAACAAACTTACAGGTGAAGCTAATTTAAGGCGTGTAAAAAGATCGGTCCTCGTTAAATCTACAAAGTTTGAACTAAATCTGGCTATTTAAAGTGGGTCAAAATCGCACCCAAAGGAGTCGGTTACAAACATACAGGTGAAGCTAATATAAATCGTCTAAAAAGATCTTGGGACACTCAAGAACATCATCTCAATATTTCACGCAAGGCAGGCATTTGGCAAATGTCTGGGATGTGATGCTAACTACGGTTTCTTATTCTTTAAAGCGCTCATAGCCTTAGGGTAAGCAACAACGGCCTGGTCAGACCTAGATGGTAAAGCAAAGTGACGTAAAGCTTAGTTTGAGGCCTTCGGGCAGCTTAAAAACATCCGACGTCAAGATTACGTAGCCACAACGTGTCTTGCCAGTCTCCAACCCGTACTCGGCCAGCGTGAGAATGTATGGCCTTAACCCGTGCCCAGAAGTGGGACATTATGGATGACCACTTTAAAAGTAATAAAGAATGTAGTTTTTTTTGGAGATATTCTGTTCATCTAATTCAAAAGTCTGTGAATTGACAAGGTCTTCGTTAAGGTTTTCTCAGATATAGGTTTTCTTAAAACCAATACTTATATTTTAACAGCATATAGGGTCGTGATGAGAATGATTTGAGGGGGCAAGTTTTGAAAGAACAATTGTGTTAGCTTTTTAGATACGAAATCGATCAATTGCGGTATGGTTCCGTTCAATCCTACTAATCCTACTAATATTATAAACGTGAAAGTTTGTGAGTATGTGTGTATGTGTGTATGTTTGTTGCTCTTTCACGCAAAAAGTACTGAATGGATTTGGATGAAACTTTACAGTAATATAGATTATATCTCAGAATAACACATAGGCTACTTTTTACTGCAATAATCGAGATAAACGGGCAAAAACTAGGTGATTATAAAAATACATTAAATCGTAGATGTCAAAATGTATCACTGTTTATCTCCTGTCAAAACTTCACAGGTTGCCATGCATAACAAACTTGCATAGCAACCATAATGATACGCGGGTAACACCGCGGGGCGCAGCTAGTGAAGTATATATATGTAAGTTGAAAAGCGTAATTTTGAGTTTCAGAAAATGGTTTCAAGACTAAACTTCTATTCCTAATGGTACTTCTGTTCTAACAATATTGTTTGAATAAAGTTGTCTAAGAACAGTTAGTGTTAGAAACGATACACTTGGGGATAATACATTTTCTCTTTAATATTATATTTCCTCCTACATATTTTGACTGCACTATTTAGTAAAATGGAAGTATGTCTACAGATAAAAACTCTAATTAAATGATAAATATTTAGGCTTCGAGAGAAACTACAATGTTAATAATAGAATGTTATATTCTCTATCCTACCCTCTTCAAATGACATAAGGTATTGCCAGCAAAAAAAAATACAAACATTATTGCAACCAACTTTGTTCCGTACAAACAGAACTCCAATCTCGACATAAATGAACCTTCAATATCAGAGAAAAATCATTAGAGAACACTACCGACAGAGGCTGAAAATAAAAAGTCGTTTCTACACTTAAATTTAAGTGGTCCACCGTTTCAATAGCGCTGCCTTCATTAGGAGAAGGGAGTAATTAAAAGTTCTATAAAAAGTGGCAGTCGAGAACAATGTCTGCGACTGCTTCCGATGGTGCAAGAAATTCCTTGAAGACGTATGGTGTAAACACCCCATAATCAACATCTTGTGCAACTGTTGAATTATAAACATGATAGTGTTTGGCAAAGCTGCAAGGCGGGCCCGATTACACTGCGCCATCATTCCGTTAGTTCATTCAATATTTTTTTTACCGAACGCTGTAATTTCTTGGCTCGAACGCATCCGTTTACATGCCAAACAATAAATTTATTAGTCCAACGGAGGAGTGGCAACACTAAACTTACGTCACACATGAACACGTCACCGATTGCGTCACGATTTTGACATTTTCAAATTTCGATTTTGGAAGTTGTCGCGTGGTCGATTCGCGTGGCGAGCGTTATATAACGCACACGCGTCAAGGTGACTCGCTCCAAGCTACTACTGAATCTATTTTAGTTCGAATTTCATAAATATCCCGAGACAGCTCATCTCTCCTCTCCCGCGTCTTATGCCGCGGCGGACCGGCGGCCATATTCGATGCTCGAGCTTGCGTATTTATCAGGAGCGCACGTATCGCTACAGAAATACCCGAGCGTCTGTGGCCGTTCGAAGCCGCGTCCTTGCTAATTTTAAAGTCCTTTCTTAAAGTTTGGCGTTTATGAGGTAATGGAGGTGTGACGCGGAGCTGGCACCATGCCGGGTTTACGACGGACCGAAGAAAAATCGGACGAGACGAGCGACCGCGTGTGCGGTTATATATAACTTGTCCGTGCGTCGCACTTCGGGGAACGTACACTCACGGGAATGGTGTGAAACGGGCCCAAACACAAGCACTAACTGCCGATAATGGAGTATAGACCATGATAGTTCGAAAACTAATCGTATATCAAACGTTACGCACATAGGAGCAGCAGATGCGCTAACCGAAATTGCCGACCGGCTCGCTTGCCATCAATATCGCTCGACCTAATTGAATATTATACAGCAATTTGTGTTCGCGAAAATCTGGCTGGCAATATGCGGTCTCCATATAACGTGCGGTATATCGTCGATAATGTTTTCTATGGGCATAACACGATGCGATGCAGTGTTGCAGAACTAAATATAGTACGGCTGAGCCCCTGTTTTAGCTCTGGGCTGGTGGCGTTTGCGCAATGTTCGTGTGAGTGAGACGATGAGATCTATTATCGGAAAATGGACGCAACCGACGTCGGTCGCTAGACTCACAGCTTTCATTACGAACGTTGGTATACTGAAACTTGCTCTGATTGATATATTATTCGTTTTGTTGACATAATTTAACATCTAAATTCTCTCTCATTTTGAAATAAGTTTCCGTAAAAATTTCAAAAGGGTCACGACGCACTTCAATTAAAGTTCTTAACTAGCCTGAAGAAACGTATTTGTCCTTCTAACTATAAGTCCGACGTATTTAAATATATGTAAAAGATTTACTTACCAAAATGTCTCATCATTTATTCTGGCAACACGTGTTTTGGAGAGGGTTGAATTGAAGAAATATATCGAAAAAGAAGAAAGAAGAGTCTGTGTGGTGACGGATTAAGAATACAGTGTCCCCTATTCAATCCGCACGGATGTCGTAAAAGGCAACTAAGGGATAAACTACGTAAGACAACATCAATGCAAAGAGAAGGAAAACTTGAAACCAACCCTATACCAACCCGTCTGGCCAGCGTGGTATACCTCCTTTTCAAGGATAGGCCTATGTCCAGCAGTGGACTGTTAAAGGTTGTTGATGATCGTAGAAGAAATAGTATTTCTTTTTAAACTTGAGCCTTCTAGATCTACTCTGCCTGATGGCAAGCTTAAGTAGAATCCAAGAGTAGTTATCACCATCCTCATTGTTGCCCAAGACAATGCATCATGGTGACTCACACTATTGCAGCCTAGAGAAATTCTTCTACATCATTGCGCCTCAGGTATCATTCTTCTTGCTAGCCTTATTCCCAATATTATTTGGGGTCGGCTAATAGTTCAACCGGTTATACCTGAATACCAGTTTTTCCACGGAGCGACTGGCATCGGACCTCCGCAACCCTAAGGGAGAACTGAAATTCGAAAGTTGAACTAGTTGTCAAAAAATTTGAGAGCACTGACTTCCAAGTAACGATTGCCATAGATGTTCATGACAACCGGGACCGACGGCCTTACGTGCTCTCCGAGGCACGGGTTTAAAATTACCGCTAAACTTCCAAACTACGGGCTGCTATTAGGAATTTCTAAGAAAAACCCAAAAGCACTTTTTGACCCGACCCGGAATTTGAACTATGTATATATGTTTGAATAAAAAAAAAGTATGTTTGTGTATATTTATCAATTGTTTAGTACCCATAATACAAGCTCTGCTTATTTTGGTACTTGATGGCGTTGTAAGACGTAGGAAATATTTATTATTATTATTTATTAAATGAATAAGGTGTCATTGATAGTCAATAGATTCGTAGTAATGTCTCGGGTGCTATAGGCTACATAAATTTTAGAAAAGTTTTACGTAGTCGGATGAAAAGTGTTCAATACAAAATCCATGAAAAGCCAGAGAGATCTTTCCGCCATGCCCCAAAAACATAAACTTTGCTATAAAAGCTATGGCATAAAAACTATCTTTGTATAAAAGAAGTTCTACGTCACAGTACAAATTGCGTAGAACATGAATTGAAGCCACTTGCGTCATTGGGAACGATTCTATGTGATTGAACTGTGAACATTGATGGGATAAGCCATTATTTATCTGAATTTATATATATCTATGGCGTTTGAAGATGATTAGGGCCAGTAAAATCAGTGATATGTGGTTCAAAGTTCAAGAGACGATTTTTGTATATTACTCTTTCTCTTTCAAAAAGACAACTCCCGCATTAGGAATACAATTTTCCTGACTGGACTTTACAAACATACATAAAACGGACACAAAGAACACCCAGACTCAGAACAACAAATTATGAATCAAACAAAGTGTTATCCCACGTGGGATTTGAAAACACGGCACTTGGCGCAGCAGGAGATGGTGTGGCGACCGCTTTAACCACTAGGCCAACCGTGCAGTCGAAATAATAGCTTTCGCCCGCGGTTCCGTCCGCGTCCATGTCAGTTATCGCGATGAAAGATAGCCTTTGTCCTTCCTCAGGCTTTAGACTATCTGGGTATAAAATTTCATTTTAATCGGTGCAGTGGTTTTTGTGTTTATCGCGAATAGATATACAGACAGACGCAGCGGATAACTTTATTTTATAATATGTAGTAATGAATCTAAAACAAATCTAGGTTATTCATCATCAACAACAGCCTTGAACAGTCCACTGCTGAACATAGGCCTCTCCTTAGAAAGGAGGTTTTGGCCTACTATACCACGCTGGCCAGACGGATTGGTATAGGGTTGGTTTCAAGTTTTCCTTCTCTTTGCATTGATGTTGTCTTTCGTAGTTTATCCCTTAGTCGCCTTTTACGACACCCGCGGGGTGAATAGAGGTGGTGACACTCTGTATTCTTAATCCTTCACCACACGGACAAGGTTATTATTTAGATTATTATTTAACCAGATGTATTTTTTATGTTTAAGCCTACCAAAGTGACTCTATTCTACCTGATAGAATACATGAGTAGAATCCAGGAGTAGGGGGTCACTATCCTCAATCTGAATACAGACCCTACAGCATGGTGACCAACACTATGGCGGCCTAACGCTTCTGCATTATTGGGTCTCTCTTCTCTCACTCATCAACGAAATACCTGCTTTTCTAGGTTGGTCTTTGGGTATTAATGCCCCGGTCGAGCTGGACCCTTCGAGCTGAAACGTTTGTGTAATCTGTAAATATTTGTTTCGGAGTCTGGGTGTGTTCTGTCCGTGTGGTGACGGATTAAGAATACAGAGTGCCACCCCCCGTCCCTGTCCATCCCGCGGGTGTCGTAAAAGGCGACTAAGGGATAAACTACGCAAGACAACATCAATGCAAAGAGAAGGAAAACTTGAAACCAACCCGTCTGGGCAGCGTGGTATAGTAGGCCAAAACCTCCTTTCTAAGGAGAGGCCTATGTCCAGCAGTGGACTGTTAAAGACTGTTGATGATGATGATGATGTGTTTTCTATCTATAATATGTACGTATTTACAAAAAAAGTATGTTTATATATTTATATCAGTTGTCTGCTACCCATAATACAAGCTCTGCTTAGTTTGCGAATAGATGGCGTAAGATGTCCAGAATATTTATCAAAGATTAAATTATTTAAGGAAAGTTAGGTTTCGGAATTGTATTTATATTTAAATAAAAGACCCTATCCCAAACAGTTCCGATCGGTGTTTAAATTTTCACGTTTACGCAAAGAACCTTGCGAAGTCCGTATGTTCACAAAATACTACATTATTTATGTATGTTCAGAGACAGTGATTATTTAATGCGATACTTTTTATTTTAAAATACGTCCTACCAAAGTAAAAACTTTTTGGTAGAAAACTGAGGCCGTATCCTTTATACCTTTACATATTCATACATATATTTATGTTGGCAACCCAGTAGATAACTATTAAATTTACATTACTATTCAGCCATCTAGTCCCAAACTAAGCAGAGCTTGTATTATGGGTACTAGACAACTGATATAAATACATAAACATATTTTTTTGTAAGTACATACATATCATACATAGAAAAAACCTAGATTCCGTAACAAATATATGCGGATCGACCCGGGAATTGAACCCGATACCTCAAGCACAGCAGTCGCATACGCTAACACTGCGCCACCGGGGCAATATAATATAATTAGATTTTATTTTTCCGTTATTCATATCCGTACAAATATAATGAATCCGAAAGTAGTTTTATATGTATACCTGTCTGTTTGTTATTCTTTCACTTTTTAAGCCCCTTCACCGATATTTGGCTCCACTCAAAAAAGAAGGCCGTTTAATTCCATCGCAATCGCACTGCATGTAAAAAAATTAAAGTTCAGCTTTATTTTTTTTTAACGCCTGCCAAGGTGACTCTTCTATGCCTGATGGAAAGAATGAGTAGAATTCAAAAGTGGGGGTCGCCACATTCACTGCGAATGCAAGCAATATGGCGACCCACGTTATGGCGGCCTAGTGAGATGCTTTTTGACGCCCCGCGTAAAGTGTTCTATAATAATGGGGAATATTTTTAGAATAAACTTTGAAATTATATAAAAACGGTTGCATAAAACAATAGGAGCCTGTAAGTCATAATGGTAGAAAACTCTTTAAAAATAACCTAAGAAAAAAACAAGAAAAAGTATAAAAACTATACCGACTACGTAAAAAACTTTTAATAACATTAGCATATTCTATGGCACCCACCCGCGTATGGAATTAACCCTCTCTTAGTAAGAGATCCAAGTCCACCAGTGGGACGTAATGGGTTGTTGATTGATTGATTGATGCCACCCAAGTCAATATAGCGAATCTATTGACACCTCATTCATTAAAATGGGTTCAGTAATTCGTGTTCTACGGATCACCATCGTCAATTTAACTACTTATTTCGTGTTTCTAATCTCAAAAGTGACCAACCTCCAAGCCTAATATCCAAAAATCCTACTTTGCCTTTTCACCCAGGACATTATTACTAGTCTATTGACATCTCATTCATTAAAATCTGTTCAGTACTTTAAGTACTACGGTAAAACATACAAACATACAGAGACTGCTAAAACTAAAACCATTTCTTTTCTGTAGTTGGATATACAAAAGGTCTCAATTTAACCCCAGGCAATATCTAATTCTAACAAATACTAATAGCATCTCTGTATCTAGTTTCCACCTGAATGCACCAATATCTCCGCTTGCATCTGAAAGCCACCCGGGCCCGAGAGATAAACAGTTAAATGGAGATACAAAAATTATGATATTTCCTACAATTCCTTTTGTTGTCCAGACCAGACCTGACTTTGAGAGTATCTCGGTAAGTTAAACGTGTGTGTGTAAATGATATAACTAGTGTTGTCTTAAAAGTTGAAAGTTATACTAAATTCAATCGAAGATATTATTGAGTACGTTGGCGTATATTTCAATTTTTAACATGTTTTAAGGGTTGCGTACTTCACATTTCGGCACCGTTAAAGTATTGTCATGTCCGTCCGTCTGTCCTCGACTTGCCTTGTTGAAGAAATGCATAGGAAATGGCCAGCAGTGAACAGCTTAATGCTGTTGATGTAAAGTGGATGGTTAGCTTGTATGACATCTTACACACAACGCCATCTAATCCCAAACTAAGCAGAGCTTGTATTATGGGTACATGAACATACTTTTTTCTTGTAAATACATACATAAACACCCAGACTTCGTAACAAATATTTGTGAATGACATAAATAATATTTGGTCCGACCCGGGAATCGAACCAAGACCTCTTGATCAGCAGCCGCATACGCTAACCACTAGACCAACAAGGCAGTCAATATTAAACAAACGAACACACATTACTGTTATAAATGTATTAAACAATATAAAAAATATTCTTATAAAAATACTTATACGAAGATTAGGTATATGATCTTAGATGTGAATGTTTTTAAAACCATTTTCGTTCTGCATTCTTGAATATTTTCAAGGTATTCCTTGGAACGGCAATTCCATTTTATTAAATTGTACCTAAACTATGAACACCAGATCAGTTTTTGACAGTCCACTGCTGAATATAAACGTTATCTTTGTAAGGAGGTTTAAACGTATACCACTCTGGCTAGAAGAGTTGGTAATGATATGATTTGTTTTAAGATTTTTTTGCGATGATAGATAAGAGAAACGATGACTTGACTTTAAAAAAATCATGTTGTTGTGCATAGTTTGCTTACGACACCCGCGGGATTAATAGGGATGGTGACACTCTGTATTCTTAATCCGTCAATGCCTTGTTGGTCTAGTGGTTAGCGTATGCGGCTGCTGATTAAGAGGTCTCTGGTTCGATTCCCGGGTCGGATCAAATGTTTGTATGATCTGCAAATAGTTTTTTCGGAGTTTGGGTGTTTTCTATGTATAATATGTATGTATTTACAAAAAAAGTATGTTTATGTATTTATATCAGTTATTTAGTACCCATAATACAAGCTCTGCTTAATCTGGGACTAGATGATTTTGTGTGTTACATGTCAAAAATATTTATATATTTATGTACTCTATGTATTTTAAAATTCTAAATATGTTAAAAAAGACTGTATTTGATAACAATAAAAAATTAAAATACTTTGTAAGCCTACCAAATTGAAACTAAAACTGTAAAGAGAAATAGATCAATCTTTAATAATCCACTGATGAACATATGCCTCTCCTTAGATGTTTTTAATCAATATAAACCGTTCCATTACTGATTGCCTGACAGACAAGACACAACCGAAACTACTGAACTCAGAAAACTGAAATTTGACATGTATGTTCCTTGAGGAGCGTAGGCGAGCACTACGAGAGGATTTTGGAAAATTCCACCCTTAAAGGTGTGAAAAAGACAATCATAGATATACATCTATCTAAAGCTAGAAGAAACTTAAATGATAGAATTCGTGCTGTCGTATTCGTTGGTGAGTGCATGACTAAAGGTCAAAAGATGTAGAAGGAGAAACTAACCTTCGATTCTTATCTCCTGTCGATCTGTCCATCCAAAGGTTGCCTGGAAGAGATTGCATTTAGCAATAAGGCCGCCCATTGTACATACATATCAGCATTTTAAGGCCGCTGCATACGTGACGGGATTTTACACGGACGGAACGGGACGTGAACGTGGCACGCATGGGACGAGCTAAATATCGTCGCTGACGATGTTTAGCACGTCAATAGCAATTAAAGCCAATTATTGAAATGAAAAATCCATCTTTCTTTGTTCACAACACTAGCACGTTAGATCCGAGTCACAGTCACAGTGCGTATGCATTTACATCACGTCCCCGTTTATAACGAGGCAACCACGTCCCGTCCCGTCCGAGGTAATGTCTCGTTATGTATGCAGCGGCCTTTATATTCAACTGCGACAATGTAATTGGTTTACAATAAAGTATATTCTGTTCTATTCTAAGTATTTAGGGCGTCATATTGTGAGTCACCATGCTGAATTGTCTTCGTTCACAATGCGTATGGTAACCAATACGATTAGATACTACTGTTGCTTTCTATCAGGCAGGGTAGATCACTTTAGCAGGCTCTAAAAAACACTAATCAATGTCAGCATAAATCATAGCTTATCACATCACAGACGTGATTTAATTCAAAACTCCAATTAGCGTAATATTTTGAAGGAAACTATATATCATATTTGAAGACACTGAACAAGAGCAGTGTCAAGGGCAAAATATACCAGTTGGCAGAGACTGTCAAACACGTGGCCAAGGTGCTTGGCAACAGACAGTCGGCCTGACGCGTCAGAGATATAGAGATTTAGGAATTTCCATTGATATTGAGCATCACTATATTTCTGTGTATGTCGTTCTGTCAATTATGAGTTGACGTGTTAAAATAATCACGCTGAAATTTGTAGTTAGTAGGCAACGTGTTTGAGAAATATTATGGAATAGCGATACTGAGGAAAAATGGCTAATATATATTTATATATTATTTATTTATATAGATAACACCGATCTCTGCAATATAAGAGCGATAGAACGACCATAATTACACACAATACACATCCAGACAATAAAACATATAAAAAAAAGAAAAAAAAAACCAGCCCTCTGAACATCGTCATGTCATTACAAACAAAACCTTGAAATATTTTATATACTTGTATAGATTACTAGCTGACCCGGCGAACTTCGTACCGCTCTAAAAAATAAGGGTTGATCGTAGAGGGTTGAAAATTTAGGGTTGTATTATTTTTAATGCCACATAATAAAAAAAAAAAGTTTTTGAGCTGAACACCCCTTATCACTTAGAGGCTTGAAAAATAGATAGTAGCCGATTCTCAGACTTACTGAATATGCATAAAAAATGTCATAAGAATCGGTCAAGCCGTTTCGGAGGAGTATGGGAACGAACATTGTGACACGAGAATTTTATATACATAGGTATAAGATTAATTCAACAGGTTTGATTCACAATTATTATAATGAGGAATCACTTAATGGTTCAAAACACTTGAGACAAGAAGTCCTGTCGACCCTGTACCTAACCCTGGTTAAGTGGACTTGTTTTAAGACGTCGTGTCGTTTTATATTTAAAAGAAAATGGACGCCCTGGTATCTCTTGAGATAATTAAGATGTTTATTACCCAAAGCAAGTGGGTGAGGGATTACAAGGGAATAAAATATTAATTGTTAAGAGCGTCTTGTTCATCATCATCATCAGCCTATCGCAGTCCACTGCTGGACATAGGCCTCTCCAATTTCACGCCACTTGGTTCGATCCTCGGCTACTCGCATATAGCTCCGGTTGTCTTGCGCATATCATTACTCCTCCTCGCCTGTGGACGTACTACACTACGTTTGCCGAGACGCGGTCTCCACTCAATATTTCAATTTTGTTAAATAGTGTAAAAATGATTTTGAATTTCTGACAGCATATTATTTCATTATTGATTTTAAACTGTTCACTGTATAAAACGGACTTATTTTATTTAAAATACACTATTATAAATGCAACACAGTAATATAAGTATAAGACAGCGATGAGCACCAAGTCTTCTTACCCTTTATTATTTCTAAAATTCATTGAGGCTGGCTACTAGATCAACCGGTTTTATCTGAATATCAGTTTTCCTTCGAACCTCTGTAACCCTGAGGCCGAATTGAATTCGATAGATGAAATAGCTATCGGTAGATATATTTTAGGAAACTGACTTCCCAATAATAATTGCTATAGATGTTCATGACAACCAGGACCGACGGTATAACGTGCCCTCCAAGGCATGAAACACCGCCAAACTTTCTAATCCAGATGTTATTTAAAAAAATGGGATAATAATTTAACAATACTTTTGGCCTGAACCGAGGATTGAACTCGAGATCTCTTAATCGATAGTTACATACGCTAACCATAAAACCGAGTAAGCAAAATAACTATAGCCAATTAAAATTTGAATATTTTCTTAGCGTAAAAAAAACGTTACAACCAAAATACGTCGTAACTGTACGTCACTACATCTTCACTACCAGAGATGATAATACCGACTTTCTAATCTCAAAATATACAGAAATAGTTAAATACCTATTGTAATGACGTGTAATGAGAAACATCAGATCAGCTGTAACCGACGTAGAAACAGTCAGTAAGTAGGTAAACAAAAGGCAAAAACCCAAGGCGTTAGATCCGTTAAAGTTCTTTTTTACAATTATAATTGATTGTAGTAAAGTTAACATACTACAGGACTTACGCATAGTTAGGTTCGATGCCCATCTAGAGCTAAGATATTCTGTGCTACAAATTCCTTAGCTGTGCGTTAACCGCTAGTTAAAAAACTAATAGGTATATTGATGTCGAATGTCTGGGACACTTTCACGAAGAACTTTTGGCTTACCTAGTGAGTGAAGTTACTTTTTCTAATTCTCGAGGGAGGGTGTATATATTCTTAAAAAGGCGCGCCTTGGACTCTGACAACTAATTGTTTACATGGATCTATTTGTAGAAAAACTCCACTGCAACATGTAAAAATTACATAATATAGATACAAAACGTAAAAAATTATAATAATATACTTCGAAACTATTCATATAAAAAGTGATATTTAAAAATTATATTTATGAAACATAGCCTATCAAATGAGAAAAAAAATTCACCAAAACATCATCATTAAAAGCTGTTAACAGTCCACTGCTGGACATAAGCGTCTCCATAAAAACGATTTTTTGGTCGACTATACCACGCTGGCCAGACTGTTTGGTACAGTGTGTGTTTCAAGTTTTCCTTCCTTTAGATCGAAAACATACAGCTTCATAAACGACATAGTTATGAAGTAACAAACAAAAAAAAAATGATATCTACTATTTCTCAAAGTAGTAGAGCCACGTTGATATTGTCTCGAATGGGCCAGTTCCATCGGCCTACTACCCTCGCATAGAAGACCAACCTGGGAATGACAGCACTCATGCTGTTCTATTTCTATGGTGAGTGCTAGACGGGGTCCAATGATGCAGAAACATCTCACTAAGCCGCCATGGTGTGAGTCACTCAGAATGAGGCTGGTGGCTACACTTGAATTCAACTCATTCTCTCTACAGGCAGAGCAGAGTCACTTTGGTAGACTTAAATAAAAAAACACTGCATGGTGACCCAAACTTTTAATTACTAATCAAATCAAAATATTTTTATTTAAAATACACCAATACAACGGCACTTTTGAAACGTCAAGTAGTCAGTTAGTAGTCATTTGTGAAGCTAAGTGTCTGTTCCAATTCGTAGATCCTATGGAGAAGAACAGACAAGAAACTCCATGGACACTCTTTTCCAACATAGTTTTTATGATTTTGGGTTACATTGTTTTAGGCATTTTATTAACTAGTATTATATAATATATCTTTAGCTAAGATATACAATATCTTTCAGTGGTCACATAACTTAAAGTGCTCCGCAATCCATTGGTTGATGAGCCACGATGCGTATAAACTTGGCTAAATATGCAGAGAGTCCACGTTGTCATGGTTTAGGCATGTACCACCCACGCAGACACTATCAGCCACTCGCGGCTGTGGTCTAATGCAGCTAATATACTAAAAATGATTAAATCTGTACTAATAGAAACCCGTGATGATGAATTGAGAATACGGAGTGTCACCACCTCCATTTATTGAGCCTACTAAGAGAAGAAAATGAAAGAACACTTGAAACAAATTCTATAAAAAACCTCCTGGCCGGCGTGGTTTAGACTATTTTCCACATTCTTTAATATTTCTTTAGGAGTGATAGTTTAAAAAGTGTGATTTTCCGAAATGTAAGCTATATTATTGTGAACTTTCATCAAAATCCATTTGGTAGTTTTTACGTAAAAGAGCAACAAATATGCTATACACACATACTCACAAACTTTCGCGTTTATAATATTATTATTAGTAGGATTAAAAAGGTACAAACTTTAACAATTTGTAAAAAGGTAATATTCGTGATTTTTAACGCAGAAATAGGATTTATCTGTTACCTCACCCTCGTAAACGTAATACTATTTTTGATGGGACCAATTACCAAAATAAAAAAAAAGGTTTTTACATAATACCCCTTGGTCAATTAATTAAAAAAAACGGAACTAGATAATACAACAATTCTTAAAAAAACTACATAATAGACAATACTCCGTCTATGAAGGTCATCAGGGATGGTTGGCAGGTGTTCCATCTGGCACAACTCCTAACGTTTAGAGCCTAACTGTTATTTCTCGACATTAAAACTTAGCACAGATTGCCTCCAAAGGTCCTAAGATTGTCGTTTATTTTTATTTCATAGTTACTTAAGTTTAAAAATAACTATTACTTTTTAATTGTCTATAAAAACTGCTGTTAGTTGTCCAAACTGATATTAAACCTCAGATCTAAGTGAGGGAAAGTTAGACAAGCTTTTTTTGAATTTATCGATATATTTGACTAGTTTTTGGTATCGGGTATACTTTTTTCAGTAAATCTTTTTTAGGATATTTAAATAGTAATCGTATAAAAGGTGCTTTGAATATCAAAGTTAAGTTAATTAAAAATCGCTTTGACCCACATGATATGTAGAAGGCAAAAGAGAGTACAGAGTGGAAAAGAAGCAGTAGAAGAGAGGGCAGGACATATTGCCGTTAAGTTCGAACATTAAAGACCAGAAATCAAAGAAAATGAATGCCAATTAAAACCGCCAAGCAATTCAAGGAAAGATATATGGAGTAATGAGGAGTGTAATCAGTCATTGGAGACGGTCAGGTCCGCCAACAAGAAATTAAAAAGAAACTGTAACAGAGTGACGTCCGTGTGGTGACGAATTAAGAATACAGAGTGTCACCACTCCTATTCATCCAGTGGGTGTCGTAAAAGGCCACTAAGGGATAAACTACGCAAGACAACCTTGTTGGTCTAATGGTTAGCGTATGCGGCTGCTGATCAAGAGGTCTCGGGTTCGATTCCCGGGTCGGACCAAATGTTTGTGTGATCCGCAAATATTTGTTTAAAAGTTTGGGTGTTTTCTATCTATAATATGTATGTATTTACAAAAAAAAAGTATGTTTATTCATGTATATCAGTTGTCTAGTACCCATAATACAAGTTCTGCTTAGTTTGGGACTAGATGGAGTTGTGTGTAAGATGTCCGAAATATTAATTTATTTATATTTATTTATTATACAACATTAATGCAAAGAGAAGGAAAACTTGAACCAACCCTATATCAATCCATCTGGCCAGCGTGGTATAGTAGGCCAAAACCTCCTTTCTAAGGAGAGGCCTATGTCCAGCAGTGGACTGTTAAAGGCTGTTGATGATGATGTAACACTAATAACGAACCTTTACAGAAGTAAATTCTATTCCAAACTAAAAGATTCTCTGATGGCAGTCATCTCTTTCTCTGTCACGATCTCTATTCCTGTTATTCTCTCTGACTCTCTATTAATAAAATCGGCATCGTTTTAATTTTATTTATTTATCACCTACCACTCTTCCTGATGGACAGCATGAGTAGAATCCGAAAGTGCAGTCCATCATACTCACTGCGAATGACAGACCACATGTCCTGCTATTGGAATAGCATGACATGTGGTCCTGTAGAGGAAAGATTTTAATATCAAGCGCTTTTTCTTATCTTACTCCGGATTTATCACCACTAACACAATATATCCTATATCTAATACAATCATGTCACGCATCATGATTAAATCCAAACTTTCACTTATCAGCCTACCCTCATCAAATAACAGGCGTGAAGTTCAGACCTCTGTTTTCGTACAACGTGATTTACAACGGCAATATAAGGTTTCGGAGTTATCTTGTAAACAAGTTATAGGCCGCATACTGATGCGCCACCAACTTATTCCATAAATTGTTTTTAGTAGTGTAATATTACATTCTCGAAACTTCTCTGAAAGCTTATATTGTAGTACTGAAAATGGATTTTTTCTTCTTTTACTTTAAAAAAAAGATAACGCCTGCGTTAGATATCGTATGCATATAACACTGTGACTTTACAAACATATATGAAACGCACACCAAGAACATCCAGACTCAGAACAACAATTTGTGGATCGGAGGCTGCTTAAATCACTAGGCCAACCGTTCAGCCAAGTTTAAGAACTACAGTTTTCTTCTTTTAACTGCATGACAATTAGTTATAGAGGTTGGTAACACTAAAACTTGAGGTGTTCATCCTACTAATATTATAGGTAAACGCGAAAGTTTGTGAGTATGTATGTATGCATGTTTGTTGGTCTTTCATCAACTACTGAATGGATTTTGATGAAACTTCACAATAATATAGCTTACATATTAGAATAACACATAGGCTTTACTACGATAACTTACACGCGGGCGAAGCCGCGGTCAAAAGCTATTCTTATATATAAAATTCTCGTGTCACTTTTTAATTACCATACTCCTTCGAAACGGCTGGACCTATTTATATGAAATTTGTGTGCGTATCGGGTAGGTTTGAGAATCGGCCAACATCTATTTTTCATACCGTCCTAGTGACGCGAGCGGAGCCGCAAACATCAGCTTGTATGTATATGTTTAAGATTGACACCTTGTATTAGTCTATTTTAAAAGGATTTGAGCTTTATGTAACTAATGATGGATCCTTGTTAAGTTTTCTAATGTGAAGCGAACTTCTTAAATAATTTCTTCGAGCCTATACATTGCTTTAGTCTTTTCATTTTAATGCCAGTTTTGTTTTATTTTTCAATCGTCTCGAAGATTAAATTCTGATGCTTTTTCATTCAAGTTTCCTCGTTTTTATATCGTCGGATAACCATCAGAATATTGTAATTGTAATTGTCGGTTCAAAATCATTCAGGAAAGAAAAGTTTAAAAATTTAAAAACACATGAGTGGGTGAAAAGTCTATCCACCTATGACCAAGGCAAAAAAACCTAATTATACTTCGTCGATTCCTTTATTATCTTTTTGACAGTTGACGAAATTTCGAAATTAGTCACGCCCGGCTCTCACACGTCACCGATTCTATTTCAAAACAAAATCAATTTTATTTATGAAGAACTTTCAAACGATTTCATTAAAGACTTTTAGTTTAAAAGTTAATTATTAGTTAATTAGTTTTTTAATTATATATGTAATAAATAAAAGGATAAATGATAAATCACTAAATTACAAATTTATATTTATACTTATACAATACAACCAATATAAAATGGCGGTCATGGAGGTCATATCAAAGTGATATAATGTCAATAGCAATTAGTCACGTTAATTCAGTTGCTCATCTACAAATATATAAAATCTTTATCACAACACACACACACAGACTCAAACGACATGACATCTTACAAAACCTGCTGTCAACACTGTTTCGGTCTATTTTTACCTCAGCAAAGTCAGAAGCAAGGATGATTTTGGCCGTCTATGTGTGTATATTTGTAATACACATATATTATATAATGATATACACATATATAATATATGTGTATCACATACACATATATGATATAATAATCTGCTGAACCAAAATTGGTTCAGCAGATTAAACCCTGTATTGTTGGTATTGTTGTACATCATCAAAAACAGCCTTTAACAGTCCACTGCTGGACATAGGCCTCTCCGTAGAAAGGAGGATTTGGCCTACTATACCACGCTGGCCAGACGGGTTGGTATAGGGTTGGTTTCAAGTTTTCCTTCTCTTTGCGTTGATGTTGTCTTGCGTAGTTTATCCCTTAGTCGCCTTTTACGACACCCGCGGGATGAATAGGGGTGGTGACACTCTGTATTCTTAATCCGTCACCACACGGACATTGTATGACGTATTGTTGTACTTTATATATAATTCATTTTTGTCCTCGATTGTAAATCTGTTATACGATATAGAAATATTAAGTTTTTTATTCATCTATCCATATAAAATAACACATGCAATTAAAGAAATTAAAACCACAAAAGAGGTTCTATAGCCAGCAATATATGTTACGCCTATATTTAGTACAACTTCCGAATTCGAGAATATTCTTATTTATTGTGTCTTTCATCTTTTTTTATCGCTTCCACTGAGATCTAAGCACCCATTATATATGTAATAAACTTTATATGTGTAAGTTTGTTCCTCTTATATAGTAAATAGGAAATATTGGTTGTATATGTATGTATATTTCTGACATAAAACCATTGAGTAGCTAAACGGTTTTGACTTAGATTTTTGTTGTAATTCTCGAATTAAAGCTCTTGTAACTTAAGTTTATAATAATAATAAATAAATATTTCGGACAACATCATCTAGTCCCAAACTAAGCAGAGCTTGTATTATGGGTACTAAACAACTGATTTAAATAAATAAACTTACTTTTTTGTAAATACATACATATTATACATAGAAAACAACCAGACTTCGAAACAAATATTTGTGAATCACACCAATATTTAGTCCGAACCGGGAACCGAACCGAGACCTCTTGATTAGCAGCCGCATACTCTAACCATTAAACCAACAAGGCAGGCTCCTAAAGCTTTATACCAGATAACTAGTATCCTTATAAAGAAAGCTTTTATTGGCGACGACTCCTGAAGGACACCATCACACAAAACTACCCCACGATCAAACTGCACCATAAAGGAACTCCGTGTTTATCCGGGAAACCCGTTTTAAAACGCGTAATTTTTTTTGTTGCATTTTTCTTATTTGAAACATTAAAAAATACCCTAGCTATAATTAACCGCAACTTTTCTTATATTTAGGCCTACCAAAGTAACGGTACTCTGATTGAAAACATGAGTAGAATCCAAGAGAAGTCACCATCCTCTGATGCTTCTGCATCATTAGGCCTGCAGTCTCGTACTCAGCAACGAAATACGACAGCATCAATGTTGTCATATTCGGTTGACCCTCTGTGAAGGTAGTACCGCCCCGATCGAGCCGGCTCGTTGGTGCTGACATCACCGTGGTTCTTCTACCTTGGAAATACATCATCATCATCAACAGCCTTCAACAGTCCACTGCTGGACATAGGCCTCTCCTTAGAACAGAGGTTTTGGCCTATTATACTACGCTGGCCAGACGGGTTGGTATAGGATTGGTTTCAAGTTTTCCTTCTTTTTGCATTGATGTTGTATTGCGTAGTTTATCCCTATGTCGCCTTTTACGACACCCGCGGGATGAATAGGAGTGGTGACACTCTGTATTTTGTATACGCCACACGGACAAAATACATATTATAATAACTTATATATAATAGTGCTTTTAAAGGTATAGCATAATAATATGTATAGGTATGCGTTTACGTATTAAAATATGATGTTTTAGTCTGCTTTTTAGGGTACCATAGTTCATGACTCGGAACCCTTATAGATTCACCATGTTCGTCCGCCCTTGACCTACTGCCCATACGGTTGGTGCTAGAATGATGAAACTTTGCAAAGCTAAACGGCTAGCCTTAAAATAATCTGAAAGAATTAATGATAGTAGTCCGTATATTAACCTTTCAAGGAAAACTATAGCGGTTTTGATATTTTTTTATTTTAGGAGTTATATATAAAAATAAAGAAATAATAAGTTAACATAACAGTTGTCTATTGGACACAATTTTAAACTTCTTCTCTTAAGAGTGACTACAGAACGCTATTCGATGTGTGGCCTGACACGAACTTGGCCAATTTTTTATGAAGTCCAAGAAACAAAAAGACGGTAGATGTCCATAGACAAAATAGTAAACACGAACCGTAACAGTAAGCTACAAACGGAACCGCTATAAACCGGTTTGTAGAGCTGTAAAGCACTATGTTTGCTTTCGATTGCCGGCACAATACGGCCATTTTTATTCTAGAGGCTTTAAGAACGAATTGGAAGGAAAATAAACTGAAATAGTAAATTAAGATTAAATGTACCTAAGTTCCTATTTTATGGTCTAACCCATCATCTGTAGATTTGGAGCTTTGGGAGTAAAAATGGGGTTTTTGTAGTTGGCGAATGTAATTGTTTTGTAAATTGTAAGGGAAATTTTATTTATACAGTGCGTTTATTAATCGTCCGCACTCAGCCATCGTGAGGACATATGGCCTTCCTCTCTAGGGAGAAGACCTAAACCTAGTAGTGGGACGGATTGTTGATGACTATTAAGCATTTAATTAAATTAACATTTTTTAAAATACGCCTAAAATGTAATATCTTATTTATTTATTTTTTTAATAAAAAAGAAAGTTATATTGAAAAGAAAGTATAACATAATAAAAAATACGTATATTCAATATAGAACTACACAGTACGGAGTACCTATACGCAGGCGTTAAAGCATAAGCCCAAATGGGCATATACATATACCACACAGAATGTGTTAGTGTGTTATTTTTTTTGTTTCGATTGTTATGTGTGAGTTCTTATTGATACGCGATTGTTTTTGTATGTGAGTCAAAAATGTGAATGTCAAGATTTCCCCCGCAAAAAATTACAGAATGATTTTTTTTATCGGAAAAGACGCTGTGGCTCCTGCCCTCCGATCCGTGGGCCTATGTTGCTTTATGGTAGTGAAATTAATGTCTGACATATCAATACCTCTGGCATTAAGTCCGCCTTTGCAACATCTGTGCATGAAGTTTCAATAATAATAAAGTTTTAATAAATGTTACTTTAAAAGGGGTTTCTGTAATACTTTAAAAAGGTGATAATTCAGAATTTTAGTGCTTTAATATGAATGTAAGCTCAAAATCTGAGTAATTTAAATGTAAAAACGTTTTGGGTAACGTAAATATCGAAGAACTTAGTACTTATTGTATTTTATGTTTTTAAATATTTTATCTCACTGCATCGTATCCGTAGATATAAAAATAATTTGTTTTAGCTTTTCTTACTTCTGTTTACGATAATAATCAATTTCACCAATGATTCGTAATCTGATCACCATTTTATAAAAGACCGCCATCCTGCGACCCTAAAATGTGTAAAACATATTTCACCATACTAATTTCAAACTTTGAATTCGATATTAAAATTTCAATAAATTATAGTTAAGTGATAACACGCAAAAAACAGCAATAAATTCGTTAACGAATACCTAAATTACTATTTAAATTTAAAGTCTGGCAATTTATATAACCCAAAAATTTTTTCCACATTCCTCAGCTCCCTGTCGCAGCAGAATGGTATTAACCCATTTTGATACTCCGGATATTATCAAATGAAGCAACTACATCTTTTTTTATCAATTTGACCTAAAATCTGTATTAAAAAAACACGGTTATAGTTAAACAATTATACAATCGAGACTACAGACAGATATTAGAAAAGTTTACCTCTGCTGTAGACTCGAAAAAACATCAATATACAAAATTCAATTTACTAATGGAGTTTCCTTTGCTTGTAATGAAATTAAAAGAGGAATTCAAAAAAGGAAAAAGTAAAAAGTATACAGGTACGTGCAACACATTCTCGCTTTTAGGGTAGTGCATTCAGGAGTCATGCACATGTACACAATTATCGACTAAACACTATGGCCAGAAAAATGAAACCATTTTGAAAACCATCATTTTAGTATCTTTTGTCATCGGAAAAAAGTCTTGAATTTCTTAAATGATTCAATTTTTCTGGTCACTTTATACACATACATAGCAATGTTGTCTTTAGTTATAATAGTCAATGGATATATTTTTTAAGTAATCACAAGAATTTATCATAGAAACATGCTAAAGACAACATAACTAACGAATTAGATATGAAAACATAATACACATTGTGATGCGTGAGTTATTATATATAAATCTAACTATATTAGATGCATTACTTTGTTAAAATTAAAAGATTATTAGATTGTAATTGACGATAAATTTAAAATTTCCAGATATAAAACAGACATAACAGCCCACGCAACTCAACAGAGACATTAAAAAATCCAAACTAACAATTATATGGGTACATTAAAATATCAACATTAACAGTTAGTGAAAAACATTCATACATCGAGTGGCAAGAAAAAGGGTGATAGAAGAAAACAACAGGGGGGAAACATCGAATTAACACCGATGCGACGCGGTCCGCTCAACGCCAGCCGGCCGGGTACTTTGGGTGTATATCTGTGCTTATAATTTTTTTATAAACATTCCATATTCGAAAATAAGTTGTTTGACGTATCGATTTAAGTCTCGTTTTTAAATTTAGAATAAGTTTTTTTTTAAAGTTATATTTTGCCTAATTTTTTTTAACTTCTTGGTTGCGTATTTTTATTGTTGTTCCCTTGTAAGTATTAACGAATATTTTTTTATTCCATCTCCTTCATAGATATTTATTTGATTTAGTAAATTATGCCATTTCGGTGACATAAAATCAAAGAAAAACATCATAAAATTCTTATTTGTTGCCATCAATCGTAAATTCCATAAAACGATTCTATTCGTTTTAGTCTCCATATATTAAGTTTTCTCTTTTGTGTCTTCCTTTTACTGTTATTGAATTCTGCCTATTTTAAAACATCTATTCCTGTTAATTTAAAAACCTTAGTTTTTTAACATTCCTTTTTAAAATTATCTTTATTATCAACCGTTTCCAAATTCTTCTCTGAAAGTTATAAATTTTAATCAAATTGCTGCAATGAATGAATTCTAGTACGGAATTAAATTAGAAATTCAAGTTGTACTAAGTTCTGGTCGGGTTATCTCTGCTGAATAAGCTCTGGCTCCCGGCTCGACTAACTTGGAAGGTTACCTAGTTTTACATCGTAGATACCATTCCTACGATTCTCTTGAAATACGTTGGATATTTGAATTAATTTAATTTTCCGTATCTATGCCATAGTTTTCTTTTTTTTTTCTTTAATTCAATCAACATCTCCAAAGAATCCATCAAAGATACTTCTCAACAAACGATAGTGACGTAACAACACCAATTTTATACAAAAAAATATTTGGTATTAGCAGTGTTTCGTTTCAATGAACTTACCAATCGCCTAAGTCGATTTACAGAAAAAAATATACCTGCAGTGCATTATGATTTATTAACATTACGTAAAAGCAATGTTTATCTAACATATATTCATCATCAAGATCAAGGCCAGGTATTAGGGCACAGAGCCAATAACTCCAAAATTTACAAGACGAGAAAAAATACACGCTAACTTTCATAGCATTCCTTTTTATACTAGTTTAATGTGATTAGAAACTGTTTATTTAAACATACGTTATTTCTAATCAATATTTATGAATCAATTTACAGTCATCAATGTCGATATAAAACTTTCTGTTGGTATGACATAAAAGGCCGAATAAAAATGCTGCTTCTGCTGCAAAAAAAAAAAACATTCAATTCCTAATTCAATTCGTAATCTCGTATACATACTGTAAATGATTAATATTTAAAAGGTCACCTAAAATTCAATCCTAAAGGGAACTTTCCACATTGTATTCCTAAATTGTTTTTATAGCATGATAAAAGTGAATTTAGCAAAACAACGTAAACTGCAGATAACGTTGGGCGTTATGCTACTCTATGCCGTAGTTTCCCTGCAGTCAACTTATTCACATCTTAGCCACACCATATCGATTAACCACGTTTTTTTCTTTTTATTTCTGTCATTACTTGTCTATGGTTTTTTCGTGTAGTTCTTATTTCAAATTGTTTTCTATTGATACATACTCTGTATGCGAATTGTGATATGTTTCGATAAATGTTTTACATACATGTGATTGGTTTTATTAATCTTGTGCTTTATTCAAACTGTAATTTATTTCGGCGACATCTTTTTACAGCTTCATGTTTCTTTACCTAAAATAAGTTTTTTTTTGTTGTTTTCTTTTTGAAAAGTGAGTTTTCATTCTCAGTGCTTTCGCTACGTGAGTCTGAGTCATCAAACTTATTTCACAATATCAATTTAATTTTAGGTATTGCAGTACATGCAATACGATGTGTATTTTATTCTTGCTTTAATTTGTTGATAATTAAGATTCTTTAGAGTTAATTAAAAAATTGTGCTCATATATACATTATAATTATAAGATAATTTGAATAAACTTAGCCATAAACTAGATTAATCATCATGATTTAATTTTGTTTTTCTGAAATTAGAATCAAGCGATTTTTTTCAAACATTTCATTTTAAAATTTTAAATATTATTGCGTACAAATGTGTCGAACACCTGTCTTGACGGCGTGCTATCGATCTGTTTACACGTCATGTTATCAACACATTTTGACTTTGGAATTCGTTGACACTTTGAAAAATATTTTATTTTTCTTCTCTGTTTTGACAGCGGGGAAGTGTTTTTTTAATGTTACCTTATGCTCCGGAGAACGCGCATGCAGCCTAAGACTTAATATCACGTGCGTTCACATCGATTTGACGGCGAAATCGGTACGTCCCGAAAATACCCGGGCGGCCGACGCAGTTTAGGTAAGCAACATTAGCTCACAACATCTGTTAATATGATCATTGTTAATTACATATGGGTTTGTTGTTAATAATTGTAGCCACCTGTCCCGAGGAGGGCGCTTGCAAATAAGTCGCTACGTCGTCCACCATGCAGGCTCGCGGGAGGTCGGGGAGGAACATAATACGCTATAGGGCGCGCATATCGCGTGCGGGCTGCGCGGCGCCCCGCGACCGACTGGCGCGACGAATAGCGCCCCCGCCCCGCGCCAGCACTCCCGTCCCGCCCCGCTCCGCTCCGCCCTACGCACAGGGCTGATGGCACGGAGCTTTTCCGGTTTTTTCATAAAGAATTCGTGCATTCTACGCTATTTGACTGCTATTTGGGTTGTGTTTGCATTGATAAATTGTTTTTTTTTTTTTATAATATGGAAAAGTAAATCAGGATGCCCTCTTTGCACCACAATGTATAACTATTACGTAATTTCATAAATAAATTTACGTTTGTTGTTATTTAACTTGTACACTTTATTAATCAATATAACAATTGCTTTCAATCTAATCTCGAATCTAATCTCTCTAATCTAAATCCTGTTAACTCCATAAAATTAGTAGAAACGATGTCATCGAAAAGTTACACACATGTGAAAATTGTAGTTTTTCCAAAGTGCCAGCCCTACACCACTACGTCGTAATGCATTCGCGGCACTCGCCGCGTCTCGGCGCCACTCGGACCCGATCGGTAAGCGCTCGGCTCCGTTCGGAAAGCTCTTTCAAATTCGGAACACAGACATGACATATCTGTTTTCGTCAAAAACATTATTTTGCACCGTAACTAATGGTAACAGGGTTCTATTTTGATTAAAAGCAAAAAGTTTAAGAGTTGTGTTTGACTTTGGAAATATCCTAATTTAGCCCAGTTTTTGCTGTGTATTTTAGTTCTTGGAGAGAGGTGTTAAAGTCGAATTTAGTTTGGGAATGTTTTTCAGCTGACGCGTCTATAAATGTCACATTATGTTTAGATGTGTGCGTTGGTGTGTTGGTGTGTGCGTTGGAAACACATCTCGGGGGTTCGTTCGTAGTGATTTTAGGCAGATTTTTCCGTGTTGGATAATAATAAGTTTCTTGTATTATTAAGGGTTATCAATATTTATGAAACATAATTTACTTCCTGAAATATTTTATTGGGGACGTGATTTCGTTACTTATAGAAGATGTTAAATAAAATGAATGCAGTTTCTCAGGGAATTATTATGTTTACTACATAGATTATTTATTGGGTAAGAAAGAAAATTTTTAATCTATAAAAATCTTTCAACGGAGAAGCTATTGTCCATGGCTAGGAGTCGTAACTCTTTCTTAGATGAATGACGGAGCCAGAATGGCGCCATAACCACGCATCTCCGTTGCATACCATAAACTATAACTTATGGGATCAACTTTCTTTTTCTTTTATTATACATCATTCCTTGGGGAGACCTTCGTCCAGCAGTGGACGGCGATAGGTTGACACTATACATCATTATTACCCGCGGTTATTGAAGTAAATCGCAAGTAAGGCCGTGGAGCGAAGCTAGTAAAAAAAAAACCTAAGTTACTTCTTACGTCATCAGAATTCTGACAGAGAAAGTTCCGTCGAAATTGGCTCAGCTGTTCCAGAGATAGCCCGGCACAAACAGACAGACAGAAAAAAAATCGCATCGTGTATACTTTCAAATGCACTTATTAAAAATTGTTCATTTGATATTACATACAGATACTTATTTTTTTTTTTATTTGTATAAATAATCACATTACAGGGCTGATTGTTGAAGAAAGAAAAACAGGCCCACGGACCAGAAGGAAGTTAAAAAACTGGTCTGGATTCAGGAAATCTTCAAATAATAAACACTTTTTAGATTCACAGATAAAAACATTCGCGTGTTACTATGAACTCACACATGACAATTGAAACAAAAAAATTCAAAACTTCACACACACATATACACATTCTGTAACAACAGTGTAATCTATATACATATACAAATAAATAAATTTTAAATCTATATATATGTATAAAAATGTTTGTCTGTATGTCCTTTATAAAATCATAAACTATTCATTTGATGATGTCATGATCTTCAGCAAAGTGTTGTGCATGAGCCCACGAAGGTTTCTTTTTTTTTTAATTTTTTTTTTTATTCCTTTATGGAGCCGGGGCTAGTCTTATATATAAAATTATCGTGTCACGGTGTTTCGAATTAAACTCCTATTTATTGTCTCTACCATTTCTCATGAAGTTTTGTGAGCATAACGGTTAGGTCTGCGAATCGGTCAACATCTATTTTCCATACCCCTAGTACGCGAGCGGAGCCGTGGGCATGAGCTAGTTTAATATAGAATAAGCACATTTAGGCTGGCCTGTCTATGGTATACTCCTTATTGTGTTGTTCTGGAGAAGTTTGGGGAGGCCTATGTCCAGCAGTGGACATATTTTGACTGAGGTGATGATGATTATGACGATGACTGTAGATGTGACAATTATTAACAAAAGAAATATTTGGGACATCTTACACACTACATCATCTAGTCCCAAAGTAAGCAGGGCTTGGATTATGGGTACTAGACAACTGATATAAATATATAAACATACTTTTTTTGTAAATGCATACATGGAAAACACCCAAACTCCTAAACAAATATTTGCGCGGATTACACAAACATTTGGTCCGACCCGGGAATCGAACCCGAAACCTCAAGCACAGCAGTCGCATACGCTACCACTGCGCACCCGAGGCAGTCAAAGTCAAATAAAAAAAACAAACGACATTCAACTTGCAATCAAGTACTGCCGGGTTTGAATCCCATCCAAGTTACCTTTAACCATCTCAACTATATTTTAACCTCAAGTAGGTTTAAGATGAAACCTATGCTTCTTTACAAAAAACTTATTTATTTTTTTAAATAACTGCCGTATAGGAATATACATCCTGTTTCGCGAGTTATTTATAAACATACATGAAATGGATACAAAGAACACACGGAGACTCAGAACAACAATTTGTGAATCACACAAAGGGTTGTCCCATGTGAGGTTTTGAACTTACAACAATTGGCGTAGTAGAACGCGGTGAGGCGACCACTTAAGCCACTAGACCAAACATTCAGTCAGTGGCTACTACAGCAGTACTACCTTATCACCAGAGATCGGAATTGGGTGTGTGAAAATACCTAAAGTTTGCAGCGGGACATAATATGGAGCTGTTACAACCACATAACTTAAACCGGGTTTGAATTTTACCGGTTTAGTTTTGTTTTTTTTTACATGTTCCTTACCTTTGCAACACCGAACTATAAACATTTACAAGCTGCTAATACAGTTCTAAATAAATTTTTGTTTTGTACTTTTCCGGTTAAAATTCGGTCTTTTAGTCCCAATTGTTCTTTAATTAATATTATTTTTACGGGAATTAACGCAATCACTTTCCCGTAAAAATAATATTAATTATCATGGAACGCGAAAGTTTAAAAATTAGTATACCAATTGTTCTTTGTCGGTCAAACACAGAATTTTATATATCTGCAAAATGCTAATGCGGTTTTAATTTCTTTTTTTGATCTGTATCTTATGTTAAAAAGTTTTGCTATAGGTTGATGCAAGGAAAACGAACATTTTCGCGTCTTTACATAGTTTTGAAGTCGGCTTTTTTTTTTAATTATTAAACCTGCACTGCATAAAAAAATAAATTAAAAACATTTATTTCAATTGCAAGAAAGTTGTGCGTAAACTATTTTCGACATTCAGAGTTCGGAACATGCAATAATATTAGTTTTTTTCCTAGAAATGATAAATATTGGTTTAACTTAATGGTTTAACTTAAGTGGTTGTAACAGCTTCATATTATTATTGCAAACTTCTGCAAACTTTAGGTATTTTCACACACCCAATTCCGATCTCTGCTTATCACAGAAGACCATCCTAGTAATGACATTATTTGTGCTGTCTTTGCAAAAATATCCCTTTGATGTGGATCACCATGCTGCATTGTATGCACTAACAGTGAGGATGGTGACCCCTACTTCTGCATTCTACTCATGCTTTCCATCAGGCATAGTAGAGTCACTTTGGTAAACTTAAATATATTTATATTAAAAAAATATATAAAAGAATCTTTAAGTACTATTAATTTCTTTGATTATATTAAACACTAATTCTTAATGTTTTAGAGATTAACTGTAACAGACAAACAGATAAAAAAAGGTGTGAAATCGATTAACACGCGATAGAAGTGAAACTTCAGTAAATCGATAAAAGAATGAGATGAAACAGTGTGCAATATACATACACATCGACATTTGCTCTCTCGCTCTAGCTCACTAATTTTGTATTTGGGTCTCTTACCTGTCGTTTTTCCGTTGCATCCGGTTTGAAATCACAACGATTCTAAAGAAGAATCAAAAACAGAAATAGTTTTTTCGATGTATGTAATTAATGTATATAATAAAACTGTTACTTTGATATCAAAATATATTACAGATATGTCAATTTTATTTACTTTTAAAGATGTGCAATAAAGATTTTTTGGTATGACAAAGTTAATAGAAATAATTTTAGTCATTGATTGTAGTGATTTTCGGTTGGAGTCAGAGACCCTACATAAGTCCCATATACTTCACCCAGGTGAAGATCCTAGGTGCAGCACGGGTCTCGCCCCAATAAGACTTTGACTGCCTTGTTGATCTAGTGGTTAGCGTATGCGGCTGCTGATCAAGAGGTCTCGGGTTCGATTCCTGGGTCGATTTCGGAGTTTCGGTGTTTTCTATGTATAATATGCATGTATTTACAAAAAAAGTATGTTTATGTATTTATGTCAGTTGTTTAGCACCCATAATACAAGATCTGCTTAGTTTGGGACTAGATGATGTTGTGTGTAAGATGTCCGAAAAAAATATTTGCTTATATTTAAATTTGAATGGATGTCTAACTTATGTAACACACAGGCACAAAGATAGAAAACACTTGACTACATCATAATAAAAAAAAAATTAATACCTACACAACTTTCTATTACGGCGATCAATACCGCGGGTAAAAGCTAGTATGCAGTAGCAATAAAAGACGAACAAATCTAGACTTTCGTAGACGGGTCCTATCTACGAACGTAGACCCACTACGGCGTAGAGCGCTACGGCACCCTCACCCACACACACACAGCTCAGTATTGATAATTTATGTGTGTAAGTGATTAGCTGTGTTACATAACTAGTGCAGTGTAATGCTATTGCAGCGTGACAAGAGCCACAGAGTAGCTTTTTTACAGATTATTTATTTTTTATTTTATTTTTATTTTATAAATTTGTACATCGGCGGACTTAATGCCCAGGGCATTCTTTACATTGTGAGGAGGATTGTCTTCAATGGACTAAAATTGTCAATTTGTAAACTGTCGTGTTTATGAGCAGTGGTAAATGTTTTCTTTCATTGTTTTCTATGTATAATAAGTATGTAGTTACAAGAAAAAAGTATGTTTATGTATACATAACAGTTGTCTAGTACCCATATTACAGTTATGCTTAGTTTGGGATTAGATCACGTTGTGTGTAAGATATTTATTTATTTGTATCACTGTTTGTGACCCCGATAGCTACTGAAACTAAACTGCAAATTGGTTTTGTATTTGGTTGGTTTCATAAATGCCGAAAAATGCACTACAACAATATTTTTTATAAATAAGTATATAATTTACATATTTTTAATATTTAGTTAAATTGCCAGTAATAACAGTAGGCACAGTACCACAGTAGCTACTATGATAACGAATGATATATATTAGTTCTAAAATTTTGCAGTACATTCTGATACTTCTGTCTACTAAAAAGGTGTGGTAGTAGAGCCACGTTGATTTCAGCACGAATGGGCCGACTCGACCGGGGCGGTACTAGCCTCACACAGAAGATCAACCTAAAAATTACACCATTCGTGAGTTTTTCATTGGTGAGTGTGAAACCAAAGGCCCAATAATTCTGGAACGTGTATCATGTTCCTCCAACAGAAAGGAGAGATCCTCTGAACAAGGTGAGGTGATCGTGCCTGGCGGACCACAGCCCAACGGTCGATGTTAGGGTGTTGTAAACATGCTAATCGTCGCAAGCATTTCTATATCGTGATTCAGGATTAGTAGTAGCATTTCTTGCGCAGTTGGTGCTGTTGTACGTTTTCATAGTATAAAAAATGTGTTGTTTTCTCTGTATCTGTACTTTACTCTGTACGTAATAGGCAATTAGTAAATCTAATACAACAAGTCGAGCTTTATTATTATATTACACTTATATTACGTCGCTCGTGTGTGCCTGCCTAATCACGCGTCGACCGTGTGCAAGTCGCCTGATGAATAATTTGATTTTATATTCGAAATAAGAACGAAGTGAATTTTACTTTTTAAACATTTGAATTTGGATTATATTATATATATTTTTTTCTGTTAATATATAGCGTTTGAAGTTGGAATACATTGCATGTTTTACTTTATAAAAATAATAATTTTCGGCCAAAAAACAGTTTTGTTTAATTATATGGGGGGTAAGAATACCTTTAATGACATGGTAGGCATACAGTGGGTGCGGATACGGCTCCACCTTGGTCATTCTTGTACATTTGCATTTCGGGATTTCTATCCAAATGATTTTATTTTTTACGTGATCGGGTTAGTTCGGTAGTTAAATCAAAAACCATTTTTATTTCAAATAAACCAATACAAGGGCACTTTTGAAACGTCAAGTAGTCAGTCAGTAGTCAGTCGTGAAGCTAATTGTCTGTTCCAATTCGTAGATCCTATGGAGAAGAACAGAAAAAAACTCCATGGACACTCTTTTCCAACATAGTTTTTACATTTTTTTTAAAAAAAATGTATAATTAATGATACACACAGAAAATAACATAATTTAATTAGAGAAACTATTTTTATCTACCAAATAAAAAATAATAATACAAAAATTACAATCAAATCGAAAACTCCTCCTATTTAGATGTCGATTAAATATACCCCATTACAATAGTTTAACGAAACAATAAAGAAGCAATAACCACCAATAACTAACCATTACCGGCCGTTAGCAGTGTTGCCAATTCAAAAATTAACATAAAACGATATTCTACCATTGGTACCGATAGATAGCGCAGTGTTATCAGCCGCATAAACTCGAACGGGGGAAATTAAAAAGAATAACGGGCAACATCGCCGCCTCAGGGAGCGAGGCCGTTTTGATATTTTGCTCCTGTGTTTTGCTGCAATTATGGTGTTTTTGATAATGCTTCAAACATTGTCTATGATAACTTTGTCTTTTAATTATTGCATAATAATGGTTTATTATTTACTAGCTTATTACTGCGTTGTCACAAGCGATTACTATTGAAAAACGCGAGTAACGCCGGGGAGCAAAGGTAGTCTAATTTTTTTGCCTAATTTACTCATTATGTCATCAGCTTTATGTCAGTGAAAGTCCCATCAAAATCGGTCATATCCCGAAACAAACAAACCATATTAATCATTTTGATTTTTCTATTTTTCATCATCATCATCAACATCCTTCAACAGTCCACTGCTGGACATAGGCCTCTCCTTTGAAAGGAGGTTTTAGCCTACTATACCACGCTGGCCAGACGGGTTGGTTTCAAGTTTTCCTTCTCTTTGCATCGATGTTGTCTTGCGTAGTTTATCCCTTAGTCGCCTTTTACGACACCCGCGGAATGAATTGTGACACTCTGTATTCTTAATTCGTCAACACACGGATATTACTATTTTTAACGACTGGATATTATAACTTTAGTGTGTATGTGTGATAGTAGCTCCCGAACGGATGAACCGACTTTGATTTTGATTTTTGTTTAAAAGGTCAATTAGTCGGGAGTGTTCTTAGCTATGCTTGATGGAAATCGGTATAAATAGTCGGGGGATTTTAAAATTTTATTTGTTACATCTGTATTACACAATAATGACTAATGATAATAAATGACTGCCTTGTTGGTCTAGTGGTTAGCGTATGCGGCTGCTGATCAACAGGTCTCGGGTTCGATTCCCGGGTTAGAGCAAATATTTGTGTAATCCACACATATTTGTTTCGGAGTCTGGGTGTTTTTCTATGTATAATATGTATGTATTTACAAAAAAAAAGTTTGTTTATCTATTTATATCAGTTGTTTAGTACCCATAACACAAGCTCTGCTTACTTTGAGACTAGATGATGTTGTGTGTAAGATGTCCAAAAAAAAAAAAAAAAAATTAAAAAAATGTCGGATATATTACACACAACGTCATCTAGTCTCAAATTAAGCAGAGCTTGTAATATGGGTACTAAACAATTGATATAACATAAATATTTACATAACATAACATAAACATTTGTCGACCACACAAATACTTGGTATAACCCTGGAATCGAACCCGAGACCTCTTGATCAGCAGCCGCATACGCTAACTGGACCAACAAGGCCGTCAAATGACAAGCTATCAAGTAGATTTAAAGCAAATTGGCTGTGTCTGTAAGACAGATCTGTAAGTGATCCCTTAAAGGTTCCGTTATTATTATTTTCACGTACGATACCCTAAAAATAAGTTTCTAAATATAAAAATATTAAAAACATAATATGTATATATAGCCACGTAACTTTACGAAGTACCATAAAGTGTTATTCTCAACAACTTGCGCGAAACTATTATAAACTCTGAGGCATAGACAATATCTCTCAACTATACTTGATCGTTCTAAAGAGGTTTTAGAACGTAAAACTATTTTCAAAATGTTTTATGCTCGTTCACAAGTCGCGGCAGTGTAGCAAAATTGCAATTTGCCCCTACATTAAAATGTGGCCTGAGAATTTGTGAATATTGGATAGGAATTTATATAACGTAAGCCGGTGGGGCGAGGATACCAAATTATTACAAAGAACATGCTTTAGAAATTTCCTTGGAGAGTTTTATAACTTAGACAGAATTTTTTTAAACCAACTCTTGGTTTCAATGTGTTTTATTACACGCTTTATATTAGCTTGTATGTTTGTTTGTAACTGACTCCTTTGGGTGCAATTTTGACTAAATTTAAACGGCCAGATTTCGTTCGGACTTTGTAGATTTATCGAGGACCGATGAGAATTGACAGACTGACTTTTAAACTTTCGCGATCCATGATAATTAATATTATTTTTACGGAAATTAACGCGATCACTTATTTAGGGTATTACATACCTCTGATATGCCTGACGTTTCGACCAGGTTGCACCGGCCGTGGTCACAGGCTGACTCTCGAGAGGTATGTAATACCCTAAATACAGTAAGTAATACAGTCGTAACATCATAGACTGTAGTATCACTGGCCTAGTGGTTAACAGTTCCATGAGATTACAGATTTTGGCTTATGTACCGTGTATACATACAGCATTTAGTAAAAAGCGGTTATTTTAATATTACAAACACAGACACTCCAATTTTATTTATTTTTATTGTTGCGAAAGTTGTCTTTTTTAAAGTAGGGAAGAAGAACATTAAACTTCATGGTGGGTCTCGTTACGTGTTGTGTTGTAAAGTGTAAACATTTTTAGGTATATTTTATAACAATTGTTTTCGTAAGAGAATCATTTATACACTTTAGTATGCCCATACTTTTTGAGTTTCGCTGAAAAAACAGCTCGAAAATCGCTATCAAGGCATCTAGTTGACATAATTTGGACTTGTTCACTAGGGACGCTATCATCATGCACACATTGAATACTACTTGATACAACTTTTATAGTCAAGTTTTTATCGTCTATTTTTAAGTTTCTAAGTAAAATATAACATACGAAACTTTTAACTCTCGAAGGAGTTGTAGAAATAATTTATAAACAAGTATCATCAAAAACAAAGAGGAGGGCCGATGATAATGGTTAAGATCCAGAGGCCACAGCCCATTGCGTTGGGCAGACCAAATTTGTTCCTCCCTCAGCAGTACGTTCCATGCTGCCCTGCACACTGCTCAAAGCCGAGACAAATGGCGAACTGCCACTCGCAGAATACTAACAAGTAGGGGTCACGACCCTCAGAATTTAGGATAACGACGCAAGGAGGATCATCAACAATCTATAACGTCCCACTGCTGGGCTGGGGTCTACTCTCAGGAGAGGGTTAAGATTATATGTCCTCACCCTGGCCGAGTACGGGTGGCAAGACACGTTGCGGCTACGACATCTTGCCGATGGATGTTTTTAAGCAGCCTGAATCTATTGATCACTAAAAGAAGTTTTCTTCTTGAGATTAACGCGTTGAACCAAACAAATAAAAAAATCAATAGCTTTATAATAATACTAGCTGATGCTAGCGATGTCTTTGACTTTGACTATAAATATTATTATTATTTAAAAACAAAATGTTACAAGAATCGATCTAGTTGTTTCGGAGGGGTATGGCAACTAACATTGTAACACGAGACTTTTATATACATACATACATACTAGAGGACCCAGACAGCCCCCGTCTCTGCATCTTCTATTTCCCGTAGCGTGACATTATACCGCTGAAGCAAGGTTATAGTTTTTTTTCGTGTAGAAAATCGATGGGAAAATGGTTTTCGATTCGGCGGGGCGGTGTGTCGGACTCGAACCGACTAAAAACATCACTGTGTGCCCTCTTTGCGCTTCTCTTTTAGAAAGAGAAGCTCAGGGTGAGATCTCCTGATCCGCTCTGTTAGGCGGCGTCCGACACACACGGACGCCGCCCCCTCGCCAAGGTTATAGTGAGTCAACCTTAAAAGATAGCAGATGCTATCGTAGACTCTCTTTTAGAACATTTAAAGGGGAACAATTCTGTCATACATGATTTTTGCGAAACTTTAACCGTTTACACAGCGCACGCAGCGGAAGCTCTCAATAGGAAGAAAACCTCCGATTTGGAAACATTCTTCATTGGTGCTCCACTCCTATTGGTCTTACCGTGATGATATATAGCCTATAGCCTTCCTCGTTAAATGGGCTATCTAACACTGAAAGAATTTTTCTAATCGAACCAGTAGTTCCTGAGATTAGCGCGTTCAACCAAACAAACGAACAAACAATTCTTCAGCTTTATAACATTGTTTCCGCGACAGCGGAACGTATTCGAGGCTTGTCAAACTGACAGGCGAACTGAAGTTTAGTGTGTGTGAGACTTCAACTGACAACGTGATGAGCCGCCGGCGCGCGCGCTGTTAAAAACTGTGTGTGAAGTGTAAAGACATGCTACTCAACGGTAATTAACCCTATTCAGCTCGAAAACCCACCTCGCCGTGGTAAAAGACTACAGTGCCAAGAATGTTCGTCTAAGTGCATTTAGTGTCACGAGGCCGGCCCCCGAAGCGAAATCCAACGCATCAGCTCTCCGAGTCACCAACAAGTGAGTACACAGCCCTACCTATCTGCTCCTAGCCCCTACTTCTCCTAATCCCCTCACACTGCTGTAGTGAATACGTCTGATCAAGGCGTATACATTACAAATATTAAGTACTAGCTGAGTTCCGCCGTGTTACCCGCGGGTTATTTTTGTCAATCTCGAGTAACGCCGTGGAGTGAAGCTAGTCTATGTTACTCCTTATGTCATCAGTCATCTGCCAGTGAAAGTCCCGTCAAAATCGGTCCAGCCGTTCCAGAGATTACCCAGAACAAACAGACAGACAGACGGACAGACAGATAAAAAATTTAAAAATTCAATTTTGAATGTCAGTACCGTAAATACTTTGATATCCATTTAGTAAAAAACTTGTTATTTGTTATTACAAACAGACACTCTGATTTTATTTATTTGTGTACATCATCCACAACCCATAACGTCCCACTGCTGGGCTCGGGTCACCTCTCAGGAGAGGGTTAAGGCCACACGTCCCCACGCTGGCCGAGTGCGGGTTGGGGACTGGCAAGACATGTTGTGGCTACGTAATCTTGCCGTTGGATGCTTTTTAAGCCGCCCGAAGGCCTCCAACTAAGCTTCACGACTGCTATCTTATGACAACAACCGGGACCGACTGCTTAACGTGTCCTCCGAAACACGGAAACGTTCATAAGATATCATGCCACATACGGTCACCCATCTAGATCTGACCGCGCCGTAGTTGCCTACCCTCGGTGATTTTTTCCACCTAGGGCCTAGACCTAAGGCCACTCAGATATGAGCGCTTATTAGTATATATAGATTGATATAGATGAACGATTTCATTTGGTTTTTAAATTATTTTTAATCTACAACCGATTTTTTCGACATAGTCTATGGGTAGAATAGTTTAGGCATGTAGTCTAACAGAAAGTCAGTAGGTTAGCTCAAGTGGCCGATAGAGGGCGATTGTATTTTTCCCGCGGTAAGCCGGCGTGCGTTGCGGACTCGTCTGATTTATATGTCGCTTATCTCGCTGCTAAATTTATTTGTCTGCGCTCTAGAACAGCCGATGCTACCCTGGTAATGTAGACTTACTTAACGTTTAGACGAGACAACAACAAAAACTGTACTGATGTGGACTAAATGGCTATGAAAAGGCCACCAATGTTCAGTAACAGTTTATTGACGCATAAAAAAAAAGTTTTTACACAAGTTTCACATTTTGATTGTATAGCGAATTATATATAAACAATCTTTAGAGCAGCGATTCTTAATGAATTATAATCGTTGGTCATATGTTTTTAATACGAAGATCTCTGTTATTTTCACTAATTTTACTAAAGAACAACGGAAAGTGATAGTTCAAATATTATTCATGCAATATTTAAATGCGTACATACTTAAATGTGGCATATATATAAAAGCAATCTTTACTAATATTATAAATGCGAAAGTAACTCTGTCTGTCTGTCTGTCTGTAACGCTTTCACTCCTAAAATAGTGAACCGATTTTGATGAAATTTGGTATGAAGATAGAACTGAACTTGGAAATAGCATAGGCTTTTTACCGCGATAACCGACAAATACGCGGGCAGAGCCGCGGGTGAAAGCTATTATTTAATAAATAAATATTTCAAAATATCATTTTCAATTTCTGTTCCAGTCTACCATGTTTTTTGTGCATCGCCCTAAAGGTCTACTGGCAGATAGTGCCCACGTCATTAAGTTCGCCTTTACAACATCTGTGCATAAAGTAAAAAATTGCTAAGTATGTACATGAGTTTTTTAAATGTAATCTGTGTTAAAATATGGTTTTAAGGAAATCAATTACATCATAAATTAATCCCCCGCCGCGTCTGACTGTCTGTCTCTCTGTCTGTTCGCGGTAAACTCAAAAACTATTGCACCGATTTAAATAAAATTTTGTTAAAGGCTACTTTTTACCACGATAACCTACATAGACGGGGACGAAGCCGCGAGCTAAAGCCAGTAGAGATTAAATAAAGAAGAAGACAGAAAAAGCATTTGCCTATATTTGCCAAGTCTATTCTTACTACAATCTGTAACCCCAAAGTCTCGGGGGCTCTGGTAATTGTACAAATTATAAATTTGTGACCGACTGGCGCTGTTGCGGGATTAAATCGTGAGTCGCGCAGTCGCATAGACGCAGCCGCGTTGCAACGTATGTATGTACCAGTCCCCCGCAGATTTGTTTATTATTAAGTCTACTGCATGAACCCCTGTTAATATTATGAGAATATATTTGCTAACCAAATCTTGCACCATGTTTTAATATTATACTACTTTGTAGAAATAGTTTTGCTCGCGTAGATACTGTTTTTATCTCAACTTTTCATGGATAAAGCCAATAAAATGTTTTCTAAATAACAGTTAATCTTTATACTACAATTAGATACAGATTCGTTTAGGCGGCCTGCTATCACTTATCCCATGGGATGACTGGGACGAACAAGTCTCAACTTTTCCGTTATGCTGCAAGACCGTGGCATTAGTGGGATAGACCCCTTTTTTTTCGCGGGGAATGCTTTTCGCACCATACCCTCCGTGGGGAAGATAGTGGAATAGACCTATGTCTAGTCTAGTCACCCCGGGATGTACCTCAGATGTTGGGATACGACAGGGGGGACACCAGAAGCTGCTGACGCGATCCTGGTGTTCCTCCCGACTATGTGGGGGTAGACTGGTTGCCCGGGAGTCCCACACACACCCTTCGTTGTCCTTTGGAAAGGTATGATGGGAAAAGCATTCCCCTTGCAAAAAAAAACCTAATATTAATACCTATCACCTTAATGCAATAAATGACATGTTAACTAGTATTTTTATATATTAATATACCAGTAAACAAGCTCTCGTATCATTACCACGTATAGTAACTACCACATCTTAATCAACACTAAGAGCCTTTAACCGTGCACTGCTGGAGCCTTCTATTTGACTACCATAAACGGTCAATGGAGAATTACAGCTTAAGAATTACAATCCTTCCTTTCAGCTTTTTGATATGTATGAGATTACTGCCTCCTTGGTCTTGTGGTTAGCGTATGCGGCTGCTGATCAAGAGGTTCAAATTCCGGGTCTGGCCAAAAGTTTTGTTCGGTTTTTCTTATAGGAAATTCTTAATTGCAGTATGGAAGTTTAGCGGTTATTCACGTCCGTGCCACGGAGAGCAGGTTAAGCCGTCGCTCCTGGTTGTCATGAACAACTATGGCAATCGTTATTGGGAGGTTAGTGCTCTCAAATGTACTGATATCTATCTAGTTTAACTTTCGAATTTCAGTTCTCCCTCAGGGTTGCGGAGGTACGACGCCAGTCGCTCCGTGGAAAAACTGATATTCTGGTAAAACCGGGTAATGAAGGCTAGGAAGAAGAAGAGAATGAGATGATTAAACTACGAAATATTTTAACTATGCTTGTGTGAAAGTATCATTTTCAATATGTAATTAGATATTGAAATATCAGTACTTATCAACGAATGTAGAAAAATTCACATTGACTTCATAGCGCCTGCAAAAAAACCAATAGCAATTTGTTGTGATGCGCCAGTACAACGGCACTCGCAATATTAGGCGCTTCCGTTTTTGTTAGTGCAACTGCATCGTCATCGAAGTAATATACACAGATGCTAGATCTACTCATAGATGTTAATATAATCCTTCTTTTGATAACACTGGTGTTCACGAAAATCAATACGTCTCTCAAAAGAATCAATATTCACTTTTTCTCCAATATTTTCCAATGATGCTCGGCTTTAATTAACCGTTGAATTTTAAGCCATATAACTTCACAATATTTTTCAATTCAAACCTGTAGTTCCTGAAGCAGGCACCACACTTCGCTATTCGTTATGCGGGCTATTCGCGCGCATACGGCGAAGTGTGGAGAGTATATTCGTTTCGTTCACCATAAAAATGACAATGACACATCTCTACAACACACATATTTGCCTTATTTGATGCTTATTTGGCATACCAGTTCGAAGTGTGGATGGCATGTTTGTTGTTTGCGCGCTTAACTAATATTTGGGCGAATACGGCGTAGACACATAACGAATAGCGCATCGTTATGCGCTTCACACACTTAAGTGTGGTGCCTGCATGAGATTAGCTGGTTCAATATTAGTTTACCAAGTGGATTACCAAGGAACTTTTTAGCTTTATAAATACACCCATTTTAGTACAGACAGAAAATTTGTGTATGAAAAATATGTCGTACAATGTAGATATAGGTAGATTCAACAGACAACAGCAAAAGTGCTTAGGTATTTAACATTTGTAGCCTAAAACTAAAAAGTAATGGCACAGTTATATAAGTTGCAGTCGCTACCAACTGCAATAAGTGACAAGGAGTTACGAATGTTTTCATCGTATTTGTGGAGGTGGTACTTATACAATTAGTATTCACGATGTTTGTTCAATTTTTTTTTTATTGTATACACAAAATAGTACAAAAAAGAAACAAATTAGTTACAAACTATGTATGTACAGCAATGGACGGTCTTATCGCTCATGGCGATTTATTCCAGACAACCATAACACGTCCGCAATCTTAAGGAAGCACTGAAATTCGAAGATTGAACTACTTGTTAGTATATTTGAGGGCACTAACTTCCCAATAAGGATTGCCATAGATATTCATGACAACCGGGACCGACGGCTTTACGTGCTCTCCGAGGCACTGGCTTCCAAAGCTTCCAAACTCCAGGCTGCTATTAGGAATTTCTTAAGAAAAACCCAAAAACACTTTTTGGCCCCACTCGGGATTTGCACCCGAGACCTTTTGATTAGCAGTCGCATACGCTAACCACTAGACCAACAAGGCAGTATCACTATCACTACATAGTATAAAACAAAGTCGCTTTCTCTGTCCCTTTGTACGCTTAAATCTTTAAAACTACGCAACGGATTTTGATGCGCCAAGTGTTGTGGGTTCAAATCTCACATGGGATAACACTTTGTGTGATTCACAAATTGTTGTTCTGAGTCTGGGTGTTCTTTGTGTCCGTTTTATGTATGTTTGTAAAGTCCCCCGCGACACAGGAATAAATCCCAATGCTAATAAAAGAAAGGAAAGAGAAAAAAATGGCAGCTAATGTTCAAATTTGTTTATTTTTAAGTAAAGAGGTACCTACAGTGTTTATTTTCATATTTTTAGTTATCATTTATTTATTTACTTAGATTGTTAGTTAAAATGCCACCTCTATTATTTCGCAACTCGTTTGGAGTCTGATTCGTCTCGGGCCATATCGCCACGTTTTTCCGCTGCTAATTACTAGCACTGTACACTAACGGCCAGAGTTAGTTCCCCAAAGCCAACGCAGTTTGGGGATTTCATTCCACTTGGTATACACCTATAGCTGGATATAGACATCCTATACGTACCCATGTATTGGTATTAGGTATGTTACAAAATATTAATTAGGCATACTATAAATAATTAAAAAATGATTTTAGTGTTCGATAACATCAAGTTTTGGCCAATAAGAGTGGAGCATCAATAGAAAATGTTGCAAAAACAGTCACGGTTTTTTTTTCTGAGACCCAACGGAAATCGTGCAGCTTTTATTGTGTCTATGCTATTATTTTGAGATATCTTGCAATCTCTTTTATTTTGTATTGTATTGTGCTGAGTATTATTACTATAAACCCGACATGACACATCACTTTTTGTGATCAACAAATTGTTTTTCTGAGCCTGGATGTTCTCTGTGTCCGTTCCTTCCATGTATGATTGTAAAACGCGTTAACGCCTGACTTCTTACTTAATTGTTATTGAAACAAATCTTGGCTTCGTCTTTCAGTTCTACGCCATGTAGGTAAAGTAACAAATGGAAGGGTACTTTAAGGAGATTTTCTATTGAACAGGCGTATCTAATAGGCAAGTGCCGATTGTTGCTTATCTTCAGCTCTGTAGTGTAAGATACACACAGTCCAGGTGGAAGGTCGACTTGCGCAACATGGCAGGTAGGAGATAGTTGCGAGAAGCCCATATTCGATCAAAGTGAAGTGATATACGAGAGGCCTATGTCCGACAGGACAACAATAGCTTTGTTAAATTTAATTTAAATATAAGTAATCTTTTACAAATATCTTTACAGTCGGACTTTACAACTAGAAGGCGCTGCCCTAAGACTCACTCTGGGAAGAAATGCCGAAACAAAATACAGAGGGGTCTGTCTGCCCGTGAACATTGATTAATCGAAAAACGGCGAGTACAGTACGGGCTCTGGGTTGGCCTTTTGAAGAAAGGACTATAGTTGTGAGTCGGCCTGTCCATACAGACGGCATACGGGCTCAAACTATCGTATTACCTAACCAGTATTAGTCAAGATAAACCCGTGGTGCAACACTACCGCCAGCAGAACATTTGGGTAGGCCGTTAAAACACTCAAACCGCCAGAAAAATAATAAATATTAACTATTACAACAAGTCTAGACCATTTACAAATTGCATTTCAACTTAAAAGTAATAATGATATGGTTTAAACTTAATTTCGATAAATGATTAAGTGGCTGGAAGTTGGAAGGCGATCAGATTTGTCATTTTATTGAAAAACTTGAGGTAAATAACTCATAATACCTAATTTATATCAACACCTCCGTGTGGTGATGCAATAAGAATCGGCACCGACCGTCAGCTGGCCCGACACTAGACTACCGAAGTCCGCAAGCAACTCCATTTTATGTACTACTAGCTGAGTCCAGCTTCTGCCATCAGCTTTCTGCCAGTAAAAGTCCCCTTAAAATCGGTCCAGCCGTTATAGAGATTACCCGGAACAGACGGACAGACAAAAAATTGAAAAAATCAATTTTGGATGTCAGTACCGTAAATACTTTGATATGCATTTAGTAAAAAACTGGTTATTTGTTATTACAAACAGACACTCCGATTTTATTTACTTGTATTGATAACGAAGAATCTATTAAAGCTGAGTATACAGTCCACTTGCCCTTGTACCCGTACATCACGGATTTAACATTGTTCCTTCCGCCATCTATTGGTGACAATCCGTATTAAGAATGCAGAGTGTCACCGTTAGTACCCTGATAATGCCAAGTATGTCGTAAGAGGTGACTCCGCAGTAAACCATAATAGTAAAGGTAAACTTGAAATAAACCATATAATAATAAATATTCGGACAGCTTCCACACAGCGCCATCTAGTCCCAAACTAAGCAGAGCTTGTATTATGGGTTCTAGACAACTGATTACACACATACAGTGGCGGATTAACCACGTAGCAAGAGTAGCAAATGCTACAGGCCCCGCGCATTTAGGGGCCCCGCGCTTCAATGATTTCTGACTGCTAAAAAGTATCTACTTAAATCAAATTTTAAAAAAACGGGAAGTGTTGTGGGATACACATGACATGTATAGCGTTCTCCCTGGCGGTCTGATAGATCTAATTACAATCAAAACAACACGATGACACTGTTAGCTTACATAGCCTCTCTATTTTTTGAAGCTTTAACATGCCATATTTATTGTTTGAAACACATTTAGTTTAAAAAAAATATGTTGTACTTAGATATTTTGAAAAACAAATTTTATTTTCCTGATTTCTTTTTAGCAGTTTGTCGATGCAATAAAAACATTCGTTTGCAAATTAAGTCGAGGACGGACCATGTACGTGGCGAAACTAAAAGGGTTCTAACTATAAAGAATCCTATAAGTCGTGAACGAACAGAACAGAAAACTAAAAAGGAATGAAAATAGATGGAATACTTTATCTCACCTTATAAGAAATATTTTTCTGAAATCTCTTATTAGAACAGACAACGTAGAAATCTTTTTTTCATAGTAAGTGCTTTCGCAGACGATTTGTAGGATACCCTTTTTTACGCAGGGAGTGCTTTTTCCACAATCCCCTTAGTGGGTTATATGATGGGCGTGTGTGGGACTCCCGGAGGAACCGGTCTACCCCTAAACCCCTCCGCGGCCTACATAAGCAGTTCGGAGGAACACCAGGAACGCATCAGCGGCTTCTGGAGTCCCCCCTGCCGTACCCCACGGCCGAGGTACATCCCGGGGCAGGACGCTGTCGTGCCTCTCATTACTCTAGCAGTAAGAGGCGCAAAATGATATGGCTGCAGCGACCCATAGGCGATAATCGGGGCCTAGTGACCTCTGCCACGTTCCTTCACTTTAGCCCTATCCCGATCCAGCTCAGCGGACTTCTTCTGGAGCATAATGTCCTCACGGAAGGAGACCGCGGCTTCCCATTGCAGCAAAACTAGCGAGTGGTGAGGCCACTCGCTAGTTTTGCCGCGATCAATGCCAGGTGGAGTGATGATTTGCGCAAGATGGCTGGCAGGAGCTGGATGCGAGAAGCCCAAAATCGATCAAAGTGGTGTGCAATGGGAGAGGCCTATGTCCAGCAGTGGACTGATATAGGCTGATGATGATGATGAATGCTGACGGTGACAGGTTTCATTCGATTTGCTCAACGAGGACTCGACACTCTTACTCCCACGCAGGGCAGTCTTGGCTGCGCGTTGGCTAGCATAGCCCGGAGTTCCGAGCCGTGCCTATTAATCCGGCAGAGCATGCGGGCTCGTGGTCCAACGCTGTCTCTTCGCCAATCCTACCGACAGAACGAATGTAGTGGTAGACCATCGTGTTCATGTCGGCCAAAATGTCAAACGGTGGATATCGCGCCAGGACCGTCGCCGCTTCGTACGGAATCGTGCGGTACCCTCGTACGACCCGTATGGCCTACATTTCATACTATCTTATTACCCGAACGTTGAAATTGCTTTGCACGTTTTTTTGTAGCAGATGATCAGCAACTTGGAAAATGAACTCAGAAACACGATGATCCCAAAACGCCTGAATCTTCTCACTTTGACGGATATTGAATTTGATTAAACTGTAATGGCTGGGCTCGGTATAATCAAATGGATATTTGGTCAGGATCTCAACCCTTGGGAAGACATTTATAGAATAAGGTGGGATTCTCGGGTTCTCTTCACCCGAGCATCTAGTACGCAACACATAAGACACAAGGGGGTGAAGTTCTCATCACTGATGAAGTGAATACGCGCAGTATTTGCTTGATGCTCTGGATCACTTTCACCAGCGAGCAGTACGCATACGTACGGTAGCCCACACTCTTGAATTTTACTCATGCTTTCCACCAGGCAACTTGGCTTTTTTCAAAAAAAAAAAATTATTTACTCAGAGAGGTTGATTTAAATAGTATTATTATAAAAGTCTTCATTGTATCACAATGAGGTTGCTTGTAGCAGCTGTAAGTACCGTTTTTAGGGTGCCGTAGCTCATGACTTAAAGACAGACAGAACCCTTAAAGATTCGTCATGTCCGTCCGTCCTCGAATTACCATCTAAACGGTTAGTGATAGAAAGATGAAACTTTGCATAAATATGTGTTTTTATCACGTCGACAAAGTGCTATAATAAACAAATATTTTTTATTAAGAGTACCTCCCCAACACGTAAAGTGGGGATGTTTTTTTTTCGAATCTACCAAATCTCTCTCTCTCATTAGATAGGTCCTTTAAAAAGATTGAAAGGTTGCCTTAGCAAAGTTGGGTTTTTGTTTACGAGTTATTTAACTTTAAAGGGTATTTTTTTCTTAAACCAGGGCGTCCCTGCCCCCCCTAAACAGTAAACGGATGCCTCGAAAAAACTTAAAAAAATGTGATGGTAGTCCATATGCTGAACTTTAAAGGAAAACTATAACGACTTAGATAACTTTTTTAGTTCAGGAGTTATAGAGGCCTAACTTGTAAAATACGCTTTCTTAGAAATTTTAGTACAAAAATAAATAAACAACAATTATCTATTGGACACGATTTAAAAGCCACGTACCATTATGGGTTATTGCGGGACCCTATTCTATGCGTGGCCTGACACGCACTTGGCCGATTTTTAGAAACATAATATCCAGAAACTATCCAAGGGCCCCGCGCCAGAATTTGCTACAGGCCCCGCGCTGGCTTAATCCGGCACTGCACACATATTATACATAGAAACCACCCAGACTCCAAAACACATATTTCGAGATCATACAAACATCTGGTCCGACTCGAGAATTGAACCCAAGACCTTTTTGATCAGCAGCTGCATACGCTAACCACCATTATACTAACCAGTCAAGTCAGTGTGGTATAGAAGGTCAAAGTCTCTTTTCTAAAGAAAGTCCTATGCCCAGCAGTGGACCGTTTAAGGCTGTTGGTAATGATGATGCTTATATAAATATTCTCTGACTTATTGATGTAAGTCGCAAGTAATGCCGCAGAGTAAGGCTAGTCTAAAAAAAGTCTAAGTTACTCTTCATGTCATCAGCCATCTAACAGTGAAAGTCCCATCAAATTCAGCCTAGCTGTTCCAGAGATTGCAGATCTTACAAACATTTAGTCTGGGAATCGAACCCGAAACCTCTTGGTCAGATGATTACTAGATCAACAAGGCAGTCAATTTTATTATCAACATCATCAACAGCCTTTAAAAGTCCACAGCTGGACATAGGCCTTTGAAAGGAGGTTTTGGTCCTACTACACCACACTGGCCAGATGGGTTGGTAAAGGGTTTGCATCAAGTTTTCTTTCTCTAGGCAGTGATGTTAGCTGCTTATTTTGTTCCGTTCTTAGGACACCCATGGAATGAATAGGGGACACTTTGTATTCTTAATTGGTCACCGCAGGAATATTTAGTAATTTATTATCAGTATTATCCTATCTTTTACCGTTGCCGTAGTCGGAAAAAGAATCAACAAGGATTTAAACAAACTCAATTATAATTAACACTCAAATACATTCATTTATTGCCCTTTATTCTTAACAAGGTTTTTTTTCTTAATTGCACTAGTTGTATCATCATTCAATTGCTGGAAGAAAGCCTTTGAATTCTTCAATGACTTATCATCTGTCTGCAATCCTTTCTGCGTATTTCTATGTTCCGTTACCTTCTCAACTTGGCCTTTAGCCTTCTGTAGCTTTTTCTTTCTTCTCCTCTCTCTATTCTTGTCCGTCTGCGTCCGTTCATTTTTACTCATCAGTTCCCCTTTACGTTTCCTTTTAATCTCTTCCGGAGCCAACAATACAGCATCACTCGTTGCAACCGGTGCAACTTCTTCCATTGATATAGCTGGTATATTACTCACAATCTTAACTTCAGCTTGCGGAGCTTTTGGAGTGTAATGATAATGAGATAATGCGTCTAACTTCGCAAACAATTTACTCATGGCCTCTCGAATCTCTATATGTGCTTCTGGTTCCTTCTCTTCTTCAACTTCACCAGACACAGCTTGCTTTTGTTTAAGATACTCCGTCTCATAAATCTGAGCCAAGCTTTGTTTGCTCTTAGCGTAATCAAGTACTTCAGGTTTACGGAACGCAAGCTGATCTGTATCTACAGGCTTCTCTTTCTTTTCTACATCATCCCACGCTTTGTCTTTGATCCTACGCATGATGATATCCTCTAATGTGAAGGTGGTTTGTTCTGTTATTATCGGTGCTGGTCGACTTGTTAAATCAAAGTCAACTACTTCTTCTAATAAAGAATTTTGTGGACGTTTCAGGGCATCCACTTCTCCTTTCAACTGCCAGGGTGCATCCGATAATGTTTTTTCTTCTAATCTTTCAATTTGTTTTTTTAATCTTTCTTGTCTCATTTCAAATTCAGACTTCTTTTCATCAACTTCCTTATTACTTTTTGCTACTTGGCCAGCATCTAAATCATTAGAATCATCATCTGAAGATTCATTCTCTTCAGCGAATCTAACTTTTTTATCATTTTTCTTTGGCATCTCCTGTTCAGATTCTTCACTATCATCATTTTCTTCAACTTCTTCACTTTCTTGTTGATCATTGTCTTCTTCTTCTTCTTCTTTAACTTCCTCATTTTCTACATCTTCATCCTCATGATCATTATGTTTTTCACTATGCTCATCACCTTCTTCACCATCCTGAGAGAAGAAATCATTGTACATCGCTTCTTTACCACCTTCTTCATCTTCAGAATCTTCGTCATCAATATCTTCAAACATATTTATTGATTCCTCACTATCAGACCCTGGTTTTCCTCCTTTCTTTTCTTCGTGAATCAAAAACTTTTCCAGTTCTTGTAACTTAAAAAACTGATCATCGACTATCGATGGTTTTCCTTTCGATTTTGATGGCAAAGATGTGTTTTTTTTAGGTTTTTTAACCTTATTTTTTGTTTCCTGTTCTGAGTCGGGTTGCTCACCTTCAGACATCGAAGATTCGTCGCCTGATTCTTCAATACCATTGGTGTTATTATCAACAATCGTTACAGGAAATTTTAGATCAGTTTTAGTTGATATACAGTTAGCCACTTCCCAGACAAGCTGGTCCCAACACTCAGAGTTTTGTAACTCAATTTGCTGCCAAATTTGTTCTTCATCGAAATCTTGGACAATTAGCTCAGTTAGTGCACTCTTTTTAACCGTTTTATCCACTTTCTCTTGTGTTTTCGTGTAATCATACAAAGATTTCACTAAGTTTTTTACATCGTCTTTCAAATCGGTTTGCACTGTCAGAAATTTTGTAGGTTTCGTAGTGAATACTTTAAATTTATCTATAAAGTTTTCCATGTCTGCACAAGCCATGCTTAAGAACCTTGATTATGTACAAAAATTATTTAACATGAAATTATATTAACCACTTCTGATCACAACAAATACAGCACGAGGTTAGCCTAAATAATGTGACATATTGACACAATTAACACATGTCGTTTAGAAACACAACAGAATCTCTGATTGGCTGATTTCATTTCACACAACACAGACAAGATAGATTAATGTAGATTTCCCATGCCAATCAGTACTAATAACAGTTAAAATGATCTTCCACCGGAAAATCGGTGACTAAAATCATTGAAATCTGATAGTTACAAAAGTTATTACTAAACATTTCTTTGAGTTATAACTGTTAGGAGTTAATAGAAATAGAAACTCCTTTAAAAAAATATATAAACATAGACAGTGACAATAGGTGTCTGACATGTAAAAAAAAAAAACAATATAGTTCGCGCGGTTTTTGTAAAGTAATACAAAGTGTCATATAAACTGTGATTTCGATATAATAAAATATTCTTAAAACATTTGAGTAATAAATTGAACTAATATATATAAAAGTCTATCAGTATATAATTTCGTAACTGCATGTGCTCTGCGATTTGAAGATAGAAAAGGTTAAATCTTAAAAAATATATTAGGTTACGGGCCCAGACTACGAAAATGGAAAGTATTACAGGAAAGATTCAGATCGGCCTCCTAGATGGAAAAAACTGGGACACATGGAAGTACAAAGCTATATGCTTATTACGCACCGTACCGTCGGCCCTAGAAGTGGTTGAAGGATCATTCCAGGAACCCACTCGTCCACATAACGGAAGCGGCGATGCTGAATTGGCGGCGTATCAACAACAGAAAGATAAGTTTGATAAAGCTGATGCCAGTGCTATCCTAATACTTACCACCAATATGCAAGAAGACACACTTCGAAAAGTTATGCGGTTCACTAAAGTACGTGATATCTGGTTAGAGCTCCACAGGCTGTTCGACGGAACAAATGAGGATAAAACCTACAACCTGTGTATGAGTTTCTTTAGCTTTAAGAAGGATCAAGCAGATGACATAGCCACTCGCTATTCTGGAGGCACAGTTTCATGGATCAGCCAGCGACAAACATCGGTCGCTATCTCCACTACAGAAGCTGAAATTGTGGCAGCCAGTGAAGCCGGCAGAGAACTATTGTGGCTTGCAAGAATTTATCAGGCATTGACTACAATTGCGGACGTACCTGTTCTGCATGTGGACAATGAAGCTGCCGTTCGTCTTGCTCACAACCCCGAGTTTCACAAGAGAACGAAGCATATCCGGCTCAGACATTTCTACGTCAGGGAATTGGTAACTGAGGGTATCTGCAACGTTGTAAGGATCGGAACAAAGGATCAAGTCGCAGACATCCTCACCAAAGCACTACCTCGTCCGTCATATGCAGTTCTACGCCAGGCGCTAGGATTGTGTACTATGTAAATATTTAGGGAAAGTGTTAGGAGTTAATAGAAATAGAAACTCCTTTAAAAAAATATATAAACATAGACAGTGACAATAGGTGTCTGACATGTAAAAAAAAAGAACATCTGGACTGAACTGAATCAAGAACTCAAGAAGGACAGTAACCAAGAGCTACCCGAACTCCTACTTATTTGTAAAATACTGGACACGCTTGAGGATACATACTTCAGCTTCAGAAGTAGTTGGCTACTCCTGCCCAAATCCAACCGTACGGTAGAAAACCTAACCAGTCATCTCTGCGCATTTGAAAGGGCACTGCAAGGTAACAACGCACCCTCGCATCACTCGGAAGCCCTGGTTTCGAATACGGAGAAGAAGAAGGACAAGAAGCTTAAATGCAACTATTGCCTAGGTATTGGCCACAGAGTACGCAACTGTCAAAAATGGATCCGTGACGGTAGACCTCCTAAGAGCCAAAATCCGACCCAGACAGCAACGCCTTCTACTTCAAAGACCGCTAACTTATTACTCATGTCTTTAGAAGACAACGAAATCTTCACAGTTTCACAGGACAACGAGAACTGGTACATCGATAATGGCGCAACAAGCCACGTCACCAACAGAGCTGACATTTTCCAGACCTATGAACATTTCAATGAGAACTACACTGTTACAACGGCCGCTGGTAATGAAGTCCGTGCCAAAGGCAAAGGAACAGTACAGCTCAGAGGATATGTTAACGGGAAACAAATCGACATCAGCCTGCAAGACGTCTGGTACGTTCCGGCCATAAGCAAGAACCTCTTCTCCGTACTCGCACTTCATGACCGAGTCCCGAATAGCACCTTTTCATCCAGGACAACTGAATGTAACGTCATTGTCAACGGGAAAGTATGCTTAATAGGGAAGAGACAAAAACAAGGTGGCTTATATCGACTGGAAGTAAAACCCGTACTGCCAGAAACACCACCCGAAGTCTTTGCAACTACTGCAACGATGCAACTGTACCACGAGAGACTCGCTCACCAAAATAAAAGACACGTAAGAGCGACGATCCAACGGGAACTAGGTCTAAACCTGCCGATGGAAAAAGAGACCTGTGAAGGCTGCATTTTTGGAAAGGCGCATCGACTTAAATTCGGTACAAGAACCCGAGCTACCGCGCCCGGAGAACTCGTACACACCGACGTTTGTGGACCGTTTCAACCTAGCTTCTCAAACTATAAGTACTACGTTTTGTTTAAAGACGACTTTACAGGCTACCGTATGGTGTACTTTATACGCAAGAAGTCCGAAGTCAAGGACAAGTTAGTTTTGATGATCGCTCAAACTAAAACAGTCGGACACACCATAAAATGCCTTTTGAGTGACAACGGCGGCGAATTTGATAATGCTTCCATAAAAAGTGTTTTAGACACTCATGGAATAGTACAGCGACTCGTCACCCCGTATACACCGGAACAAAACGGAGTAAGCGAAAGGGAGAACAGAACCCTTGTTGAGACAGGCAGATCGATGATGTATGCTCATGAGCCATTACCACAAGTGCTTTGGGCAGAGCTCATTAATACAGCGGCATACATTCTAAACAGAACAGGTCCCTCAAGTTCAAGAGAAAAATCTCCCTATGAACTTTGGTATGGTAAGAAACCTATTATTAAACATCTCCGAATAATAGGCTCAACCGCATACGTCCATATCCCAAAGCAGAAGCGTAAAAAACTCGACAAAAAGGCGATAAAAGGTCGACTTATCGGGTACGATGAAGATTGCTACCGTATCTGGGTCACAGACGGAAAACACTCGACGCTCGTCCGCTCTCGTGATGTAATCTTCGATGAGAAACCTCTTCCGATCTGTAATAGTGAAATTTCTAAAACAGAAGATGAGACAAGGGAATACCCGATTTCCATAACGCCAAACATGACCTTAGAAAGAGAAGCTGCAGCTCCAGAGCAAACTCACGTTCACGAGGGAGATACACACGAACCAATCTCCGAAAACCATGATCATGTTCTCGAGGGAGAAGAATCGGATCAAGTCGTCCACGAAGACCATGACCATGAAGACGAAACGACAGTCTCAGAAGAATTTTATGACGCTCAACCACCGCCAACCGGCTATAATCTTAGAGATCGCTCACTGATTCGACGTCCTGAGAGACTAAGAGATTACATCTGTATCACTGAAACATTCCCAAATAATTTCGCAGACGCTATGAAAAGGGACGATCGCAAAGAATGGCAAAGGGCAATGGATAGCGAATTGAAATCCCTTGAAGACCTGAACGTTTGGACGCCGTGTGCACTGCCAAAAGGACGAAAAGCACTTCCCTGCAAATGGGTTTTACGGATCAAACGTAATCCAGATGGCACGATCGACAAATACAAGGCTCGAATTGTCGTAAAAGGGTACAGACAAAGGAAAGGAGTAGACTATGATCAGACCTTCAGTCCTGTGGCACGCCTAGCTACTGTACGAGCACTACTCAGTGTTAGTGCGCAGGAAAAATTACACCTGGTCCAATTTGACGTCTGCACAGCCTTTCTGAACGGAAAGCTCGAGGAAGAAATATACGTTCAACCGCCAGAAGGGTGCAACCTCACGGAAGGAACGTCTACGTCTACCGTTTTAAAGCTTAACCGTAGTCTGTATGGACTTAAACAAGCACCAAGGTGCTGGAACTCTTGCTTTCAAGAGATTCTGTTGGATATGAACTTCAAACAGTGCGAATCTGATTGGTGCTTATATTCAAGAAGAGAATTAAACGGAAAGAAACTACTGATTACGCTGTACGTCGATGACGGATTAGTAGCTGCCACTGACGAAGACACGGCTAACGCCTTCTTGGAAGATTTGAAGAAGAAACTGCGCATAACGACGAAACCATTGACATATTATCTTGGTCTTCAAATCCATCGAGGAAAGGATGGCTCCATCTTCATCAACCAAGAGGCATACGCGAAAAAGGTATTAGACCGCTTTCGAATGAGTGACTGCAATCCCGTTTCTACACCGATTGAGAGAGAGACTCTTCAAGAAGGGAAAGAAGAAACGGAAGATTCCTCTTTTCCATATAGAGAAGCTGTTGGTGCTCTGGCATACTTAATGGTTGGTACTCGACCCGACATTGCATATGCCATCGGAGTTGTCTCAAGAAAGTTGGAGAAACCTACAAAAACAGATTGGCTCAAGGTAAAACGTATCTTGCGCTACATCAAAGGTACCATTTCGCATGGGATCTCCTATAAAGCTGGTCTCAAACCTGGAATCCTAGAAGGATTTAGCGACGCCGACCACGGAGGTGATACAGAAACTGGACGTTCCACGACGGGAGTGATCTGTCGCTATTCTGGAGGCACAGTTTCATGGATCAGCCAGCGACAAACATCGGTCGCTATCTCCACTACAGAAGCTGAAATTGTGGCAGCCAGTGAAGCCGGCAGAGAACTATTGTGGCTTGCAAGAATTTATCAGGCATTGACTACAATTGCGGACGTACCTGTTCTGCATGTGGACAATGAAGCTGCCGTTCGTCTTGCTCACAACCCCGAGTTTCACAAGAGAACGAAGCATATCCGGCTCAGACATTTCTACGTCAGGGAATTGGTAACTGAGGGTATCTGCAACGTTGTAAGGATCGGAACAAAGGATCAAGTCGCAGACATCCTCACCAAAGCACTACCTCGTCCGTCATATGCAGTTCTACGCCAGGCGCTAGGATTGTGTACTATGTAAATATTTAGGGAAAGTGTTAGGAGTTAATAGAAATAGAAACTCCTTTAAAAAAATATATAAACATAGACAGTGACAATAGGTGTCTGACATGTAAAAAAAAAAAACAATATAGTTCGCGCGGTTTTTGTAAAGTAATACAAAGTGTCATATAAACTGTGATTTCGATATAATAAAATATTCTTAAAACATTTGAGTAATAAATTGAACTAATATATATAAAAGTCTATCAGTATATAATTTCGTAACTGCATGTGCTCTGCGATTTGAAGATAGAAAAGGTTAAATCTTCAAAAATATATTAATAACGAATGAAAGTAAGATGTAATAATATTAGTAATTACTTTTCATTCTAGTTCACTATTCCTAACAGTGAAAATTGTAAAAGTTAACTCTAAGTTAGTGTTTTGTGGAAATAGTTCGTGGACGAGCAAGCGAAAGTAGACTTCCTAATAATGTTCATAATATCAAACTTTTACATTACTAAAGGTGCACTGCTGATACGATGTATCAATCACATAATCACATTATTTATCCTTATTATGCCTATAAACAAAAGAAATAAATTAAATGATCTAGTGGATCAATACCCTACCTACCTACCTAGATAGTAATATCATTTAGGTATATATGTATTTATTAGTATAAATTCCACCCTTTCCATCGGCTAGTAACTGCCAAAGTGCCAACTTTTCATCATTCCACTGTGCATTGTTCTTTGTTGCCTTTTTTCTACCGCGAATTACCTTACCGTCCGTACCGTAAATAATTGTCTTCGAAATCCCATTACGGTTTTTTATTTTTTATATGATTATTATTAAATATTTATAATAATTGACATGCGGGCATATTAAATCAGCTCAAGGGCATTTTTCCTACGCTTGGTAGAATAAAAAATAACCATAATTTAAAGAGACACGGGTATTTGAAAATGTGAAAAAAGGGTAATTTATATTTTGATTTTTCCTGGGAAAACGAAAGACGGGCTCATAAATTAATTAACGTAGTTTGAAAGGGCTAATTAAGATCTATCAATATATATTTTTTTTATATCCAAATTTTCATTTTTGGAGGCCACATGCCCGGTCCTACCATTCATCATTCTATTCTCTACACTTTGCTTATATGCCATGTTCTAATAGTTAACTTAACTCTATGATTAGCATTGTTCTTCTAGTTGTTCATGTTCTGTAGTCTGTGGTTCAGGTCTTCACTCTTCAGGAATCTGTATTCATTCCTCCATTGTGTGCTGTATTTATTTTCGTTGTGTTACAGTGTTGTGTTATTCATATTTCATGAACATAAAATAAAGCATTAATAGTGTTTAGTGTTGTATGGAGTCCTTTTCAAACAATTAGCATTTGGAGACAACAGATGAGTGAACTGGAAAGGTCAGGAAGTTGAAACTAATCAAGGTAAGCCAACAAAGTAACAGTAAATACGCTGGCTGCATAGATTTTTCACGTGAGTGACCGTAACTTGCCCGCTAAAACGTTTTATTCTGAAGATAATCATGTATTCTCTTTAGAATTCAATGTTTCTAAAAGAATTAACTGTGAAAATAGTATTAAAACATCATACGCTCAAAGTGAAAGGGCAATTTTTTTCACACGTATTTTTTGAACAGTTATAAGTATTGAAGAAATGCACTTACGCTCTTGAAAAAATACTTACGCTTATGTTTCAATAAATTTGTAGCGTAAACCTAAGTATAAGTGTAAATATCCCTACTTCCCTACTAATATTAAAAATGCAAAAGTAACTCTGTCTGTTTGTTACGCTTTCACGCCTAAACCACTGAACTGATTTTGATGAAATTTGGTATGAAGATAGAACTGAACTTGGGTAAGGACATAGGCTACTTTTTACCGCGAAAACCGACATACACGCGGGCGGAGCCGCGGGAAAAAGCTAGTAAATAAAATAATTATATGACTACTTTGCCTGATGAACAGCTTAAGTAAAATTATATTTACTTTCCTGCACTATTCACTGCTGTAACAATACTGGAAAGTTTCTATATATGTGTATGTGGGTCATTTTCACAAAAAGTGTACACTTTTTTCAAAGTGTCGAAATTTATTTTTTTGTTTTATTTCGTTTTTTTTTATTAAATTCAGAAGCGGTATTCTTTCAAATATATGAAAATAATAACAGAACCTCTAATTCTGTATTATTTAATGAAATATAGGTAATTTAATGCCCTTGGGTACCAATAATTCTTCCATTCCGCTACTATACGCTTTTGGTTATAGAAATAAAATAAAACACGCTTGGATTAAATCAACTGGTATTATTTGTTAGTAATATTTAGGACTTCAATATAAAATAAAGAAAAACTAGAATCATTAATAAAAAACATATATTTTCATCAATTTCTTGTCCATTACGTTACTCTTTGGACGAAATTAGTTAAAACTTTTTAGTTTGTTCATCAACTAGGAAACAATATAGGAACTTTTTTAAAATTTATATTCATAAAATTAATAACCTCTAAATTATCACAACTTTGATGGCAATCAGAACGGATTTTGCTCTTAAAATAATATTTTAATCAAAATATAAAATAGGACAGCCACGGAATGGACTGTTCAAGTAACGGAATAGAATTCTTAAGGTTATTGTACATTAACAAGAAGACTTGAACATATTGCATATTTAAAATATTGCAAATTGTAACAGTATGAACCATTTTAGTTACAGAAACTTTCTTACTAGAAAGCCCTTTTTTTCGAAATTACTGAACCGATTTTAATAAAGTTTGATAAAAAATATGCAGTATTTCAAAATGTATGTAGGTATTAAAAAAAAGTGGAAATCTTTGTTTCAATGGAAAATTTAATATAGGTATAATTTAGCTATAACACGATTTTTATATTATATATATAACTTATGTATTTTGCTTATACGTATGAAGTTTTATTAAAATTGGTTCATTAATATTCTAATAAAAAAGAATTGAAATTTTGCATGAAATGGCGAAGTTGTAAAATAAGCTCTTAGGATGTTTTCGATTATTTTAATTACACTTTTATAAAAATCAACATATAAAAACAACATTATTGTTACCTATTCTAAAGTTATTTAAATTGCACGTGGACAACAAAATGTGATCAAATAATATTCACAATAATCACATTCATCTTCACAATAGTGATCATATATTGCATAAAAAGTACATTGCGGGCACCAAAAAAAGGCAAAATTAATTAAATGCTTCACTTTACTGTTATCGTTTATAATAAAGTGGTATGGTTTATGGATCAAATTGGTAGGAAATCCACAACCGAAACATTTTTCTGCAATTCGGAAATGAGTAATTAACCACGGCCATACTAATTCTTGCAATAATATAAAATCATTTTTGGTTAGGAATTTATCAATGTTTTTTTATAAGTACCTGAAAAATAAATATTGGGTAGGTACTCATGTCAATATTATTAAAATGTATGCATTTTTCAAGAACTTGTGTCATTTAAGCATATGAATATTTAAATTTAATAATTTCTGAATATTAGAATTCTTATTCAGACACACTCACAAAAATTAAATAAATATAATGTACACTCTTCTTAAGAATTCCATTCCGAAACTTTTTAGTTCCCATTCTACGTTACCGGCGTTTTGGTTACGGAATGGACGTAACGGAATGCTACCTTTGAACCTTTTGTTTTATTTTGTTTTTAACTAAAACATCCGACCAACAATTTTGTTATCAAATTGGGTTCACTGAAAGTTTAGAAAGATATCAAAATTATTTGCAATAAATAAAATTGTAGTACTTACTTCGAAATTGGTTGCGGTTGTGGAATATCAAAACGGATCGCTGCTAAAGTGCGTGTTTATAGTCCGCTGCTCGCCGTCAAAATGGACGAATCATTACGGTGCAGCCAATGACAGCTTTACAAATGTTGTGAATCGACAAAAAATATGCGTAAGTGGTCGTTTTAATTGAGATGTTTCGTAAAAAAGAGGGTTTCGGAATGGACTTGTCCACTTTAGCTAATTTATGTCCTCGCAGAAATATAATTATTTAAATATTTTGTATCATGTTACACTGTTTCTACATTTATAAAAGAAAACGTTAATAACTATTCTTTCAGACAAAATAATCAAATTATTATATATATGTCAACAAAATATATAAAAGTTATGTTATTTAACTCTAATTCGTAGTGGGACAGCGCTGAAATAGGTACCTTTGACTAGTATTTTTGAAAAATACAGTAAAATAACTGTGTATTTCTGTAGCAACAATATATAATATTGTTTAGAACTAACCATAGATCTTTATTTATAGTGTTGTTTTTCTTAAAAGTAGAAATTATTCTTTAAATATTTAACGAAAGTTGTGGGACACCCCCAAAACATGAATGTACACTTTTTGTGAAAATGACCCATGTATGTCTATATTTATGTGTGTGTGTGTGTGTGTGTGAGAGAGTTATGTTTATCTTCTTTATATATATAATTCTTCTGTGAGTGTGTATGTCACTGAACTTCTCTCAAACGACTGGACCGATTTTGATGAAATTTTTTGTGTGTGTTCAAGGGGATCTGGGAATGGTTTAGATTCGCAATTGGACCCGGTAGGTGGCGCTGCGATCAAGTTCTGGAATTTTAAAGTTGGGCGGTACGAAGTTCGCTGGGTCAACTAGTATATTTATATATCTTTATATATTATAAAAAAAAATTTTGGAAATCTGACATATAACATCATCTAGTCCCAAACTAAGCAGCGCTTGTATTATGGGTACTAGATACATTAAAATACTTTACTTACTTTCTTTAATTACTTTTTTTGTAAATACATACATATTTAACACCCAAACTATGAAACAAATATTTTCACATCATACAATCATTTGATCTGACTTAGGAGTGGAATCTGAGAACGCTTGATCAAGATAACAAGGCTGTTTGTTCGCATAAATCTTTCAAACTACTCAATGGATGCAGTGTAGGGCGATTGAAGTAGTATTTACCAATAGATAGTCATTCAAGAGGAAGGTTTACATGTGTAAAACATTCTTTTTTTGAAAAGATAACTCCTGCTGATTAGGAGAAAGCCTGTGTCGGGACTTTACAGCCATACATGAAATTGACACAAAGAACACGGAAATATAGAGGAAATCTGAGTCTTTCATGCTAAATTGGGAGGGTTGTCTAGTTTTATAGTATAAGGGTGGTTTCAATCAAAATAATGTAGTTTAAAATTAGTCATTGCATATGTCATTTTATGACCTTTTACTATGATTTATAAGAAAAAGGGTTATTGATAGCCACTGGAAAAGAAAAATACTCATATAAAACTTCAAAATATCGACTGCATAGTGGCCTAGTGGTTTAAGGTTTGTAGATTCAAATCCCACATGGGACAACTATTTGTGTGATCAACAATTTTTTGTACTGAGCCTGGATGTTCTTTGTGTCCGTTTCATGTATGTTTGTAAACTCCTTGGCAACACAGGATGTGTATTGCAATGTATGGGTTGTCTATTTTAATAAATAAAAAAATGGTCTGTATAATTTCGTCTGTTTTTTAAATGTCAGGCCACCACATTTATAACAAAAAGGGTTAGCTTCATTAATACACTTCCGTGATATATTCGGACAAACAACACTACTGCTACTAAAATTTAAAAGAATATGAAACTAATACATAAAAAGCGGCCAAGTGCGAGTCGAACTCGCCCATGAAGGTTTCCGTACCAGCAAGTAACATCATATAAAAGTTCTTGTAGTTCGTTGTAACTTTCATCGATGTTTTTATGCTAGTGTATTGATTGGATGAAAGGTATATTGCGTGTTACGATTTATGACGTATTAAAAAAAAACTACTCACTAGATCTCGTTCCAACCAATTTTCGTTGGTAGTTTACTTGGTAATGTACAACATATATTTTTTTTAGTTTTATCACACTCATATTTTAGAAGTTAGAGGGGGGGGGGACACATTTTTCCACTTTGGAAGTGTCTCTCGCGCAAACTATTCAGTTTAGAAAAAAATGATATTAGAAACCTCAACATCATTTTTGTAGACCTATCCATAGATACCCCACACGTATAGGTTTGATGAAAAAAAAATATTTGAGTTTCAGTTCCAAGTTTGGGGACCCCCAAAATGTATTGTTTTTTTTCTATTTTTATGTAAAAATCTTAATGCGGTTCACAGAATACATCGACTGACCAAATTTCAACAGTATAGCTCTTATAGTTTCGGAAATAATTGGCTGTGACATACGGACGGACAGACAGACAGACTTGACGAATCTATAAGGGTTCCGTTTTTTGCCATTTGGCTACGGAACCCTAAAAATCACTGTTTTTGACTTACATTTATCACTTTATTACCATAAATAGAATTGTCTCACAAGAGAATAGGTTGATTGAAAAAAGTTTAGTTTCGTAATGAAAGAGGGGGGGTAGTTAACACACAAAAAAACAAAATTACCTTCCAAAGTTTATGTGGCATGACCACTGTCAGTACTGTTATTGGGTCGTGTTTTAGCCAATGTGTTTAGCTTACCACCAGTTTTTTTTTTATATTGTGGTAAATAAGCAGGATAGTTCTTGATTAAGTGACTATTGCCGACTGTTGCTCAAGAGCAACAAGTCCATTGCCTGCTTCTGAATGCACCTACCACAATAATTAGGAGAATGAAAGTACTTCTAATGACTGGATAAACTAGAACTAAATGGATGGCGGGAAAAAACCAACGGTGGACGGGAACAAAGAAAAAACGATGGACGGGCAAGAAAAAGAAATGATGGATGGGAAAAAAGAACAAACAGTGGATGGGGAAAAGGAGCAAACAATGGATGGGGATGAAGACCTAATGATGGATGGGCAAAAAAAACCAACCATTCGCTATAAAGCTGTAGTATCATGGTGGCGGAGTGACCGACGGATAGGTAGGAAGGAGCCTTGTCTCCAAAAGGCATCTTTTTATCTGTTTATCTCCAATTGGTTTGCCAAATATGTTTTTAGGTATTTATTTATTTATCTGCTTTTTACACTTGAAAACCATTTGTCATAACATTATATTAGTAATGTAAAGGCACAATTCAAACTGTTGTGCTAAATTAGTTTTCAATAGAAAAGGCACAAAATGAAATTATCTACTGGTTGGTGTTGACTAAACTCATTTAACACATAATTTGTACTTAGGTATATTACTAAGTCTGCAATATATGTATTGAACATAATTGCCTCGCTGCTGCAGTGGGAGTCGAATGCGATTCCTGGGTCGCACCAAATCTTTGTGTGATTAGTTAATATTTGTTTCGGTGTTTAGGTGTCTTCTATGTATAATATGTATGTATTTACAAAAAAGTATGTTTATGTATTTACATCAAGTACCCATAATACAAGCTCTGCTTAGTTTGGGACTAGATGGCGTTGTGTGTAAGATGTCCGAAATATTTATTTATTTATCTATGAAACATTAATAGTACATAAATAAGTAGACCCTAAATTTTAATAGACAACCAAGCGCTAAGGTGTCACCTAAAGGTTGGTGAAAAGGAAAATGTCACTATGGGTTACCTAACCATCTCTAAGTTGCCTCTTAAATATAGGGGATGTTGGTGAAAACCTTAACCCTCTTTGTCATTCGTTCAGCAACAACCATTGCTTAAAGTTAAAAACACGTTTGAAAAGGTCTTTACTGACAATTTGAAACTTGAAAATATAGAAACCCTATTATTTCAAGTTCAAAGTCGTCAGTATATCATTCATTCGTTATTTTATTTTCAAACTAACTGTAAGTCATCTATTGTTTGTAATCTCAATATGCCACTAAAACCAAACAATTAATAAGAACAATCTTTGAAGTGTGTGTATATTGTGTCAACATATACATATAAACTGCCTCTGTGGTGTGGTGGTAGCGTATGCGACTACTGATCAAGAGGTCTCGGGTTCGATTCCCGGGTCGGAACAAATGTTTGGGTGATGGTGTATGTGCTGTATGTATTTGCGAAAAAAAAGTATTTATATCAGTTGTCTAGTACCTAGTCTATTGGGACTAGATGGCATTGTGTGTAAGATGTCTGAAATATTTATTTATTACTAGCTTTTGCCCGCGGCTTCGCCTGCGTGTATGTCGTTTATTGCAGTAAAATGTAGCCTATGTCCTTTCCCAAGGTTCCGTCTATATCTATGATAAAAATTCATTAAAATCGGTTCAGCGATTTAGGCGTGAAAACGTAACAGACAGACAGATAGAGTTACTTTCGCATTTATAATATTAGTAGGGATATAAATAAAGTAGGAGAGCCATGCTGATTTCAGCACGAACGGACCATCTCTACCAGAACGATATTTCCCTCTCACTAGCACCTCTCCACTCACTGCCATGTTTCGTTGGCGAGCCTGAGATTGCCCAATGATGCAAAACATCGCTCTAGTGTAGCTTACCATACTGCATTCGCAATGAGTTTGGTGACCACTACTCTTAGATTCTACTCATGCTCCTATTAGGCAGAGAAGAGCCTCTTTGTCAGCCTTATACATATAAAAAAAAAGAGGTCAATTATTGCAAAGATTTTAGTTTAAAAAAAAAAAGTTTACATTCTTTTCACAACATGTCTCATTATCAAATCACATTTCTAAGATGGCGGCTCGCCGAACTGTTGACAGGTCGGGTCTTAACCCTGCACCACACCGCGTGGTCAAACATTTTTATCACGCGATCGCACGCACCGTTCGAATAACATTTAGATCACCTATATAGAACACTTTCATTCATTATTTCTGAAGATTTCATATTTTTCAATTGTACTCTTGTTATATTTATATCCAAATAAATATTATTTCTATAGATTGAACTTTCAAGTAAAACTGTAGGGGTTTTGATAACTTTTTTATTTTAAGAGTTGTAAATACACTCACTTGGAAACTTCATACAAAATAAAGAAATAACTAGCTGCTATCGTCCGTGATTTTGTTATTTTCCAATAAAAAAGGTTCCTTCTAGTGAGCCAGCCTTAAAACATAGAATATTCTGCCGCGAACTTTATTGTAGACCTTTTCAAGAGGAACAGGAAGGAAATATTGTCACGACTCCTAAACCATTTACGCATCGCACGCAATGGTAATAATGGCTATAGGCTATGTACTGCTATGTTGCAAAAACGGTTAGTTTCACAAAAATATTGTAAGAAAAATTATTCCCCTTTAAATGTTCTATAAAAGTCCTCAACATTAAAACAGAAATCTGCGGGATTGCTACCATGTACCTTTTTGTTGGTGAGTATCCATTTCGGCACTGTTGCAAGTCCAAGTCCAAGATGGCCACCGTCACAATTTTTTTTTAACAACTTCAAGAATATCAAATGAAACGAATAATGTACGCTATACTGAAAGGGAATGAATAACTGGAACGGCTGAATCGATTTTGACGTGACTTTTACAGGCAGATAGCTGATGGTACAAGGAGTAGCTTTGTCTACTTTTTTGGACTAGCTTCGCCCTGTGGTACTCAGTTGGTTTTTTACAAAATATGCCTATCTTAGATATGTTTTTCTCTTTTCTCAGATATAATGGAAGGCCAGGAACATAGGGAACTGAAGTTCGGTGGGCACGGTGAAGTTGGTGGTGTGGAACTGTGCGTGGTGTGTGGTGACAGGGCTTCTGGCCGACATTATGGCGCAATTAGCTGCGAAGGTTGGTATTTAAAATCCAAAAATATTATCTGTACTTACTAACTTTCTAATAAATACATTTTACAACTAGCTTTTGCTTACGACTACGCCCGCTATACACCCGCGTACAGTATTTACTTCCGTCGTATACGCGTACATACGTATACGACTACTTACCTATGTATACGACTGCGTACATACGTATACAACTACGTACATACGTATACGACTACGTAGGTACACGTGCACGACTAACTTAATGTCGGTTATCGCGGTGATTTTTTATTCTGAAATAACATTTTTATTTGTCAATCAACTGAAATAAAACAATCACAAAATTTTGACCGGAATTAAATTTATTAATTTAAATCTGAAAAGCCACTTCCGAGATTAAGTGGCGCAAATACAATTATGACAAAAATCTACAAATTGTTGTTTCTGAGTCTGGGTGTTCTTTGTGTCCGTTTCATGTTTGCAAAGTCCCTACAAAAAGTTCTATGGACACAGAAATAAATATTATCATCATTTGTTTCGTCCGTGCGATGGTGACTGCACTATGACAAGATTCCAGGGTGTCGATAATCGGTTTCCGTCTTCCAGGTTGAAATTTTTATGTTTCTTGTAAATGTTCGCTTGAAATTGTAATGTTTCTTGATTGGTTGAAAGTGTTGACACCTTTCCACACGTTCTTCTACTTCCTTTCTACAAGAATAGTTACAATGTGTGGAGATGATCTGCGGTTTATGTAGCTCAATGCAGAGGTTCGGTTCTGATTCCAGTAGGTGCTTCGTTCGATCGATATCTGTTTCGTCTTAGTACTTCTTAAACATTAGTGAGCTCAGTCTCTAGATGTTCAGGGTCACGAAAGTCATTAATACAAAAATAACGAAATAATAAGAAAACATTATTATGGGTGTAGTAAAAAGAAATCATTATTTTTCCAAAAGGTGGTTTAAATTATCTGTATCGCGCGTTGTACAGGCCGTAAGACCAGATTCAGGTAATTTACCTTTTGGCTTCCATCGTCGTCCACAAAAGCTAGTGTACTACAGATGTAAAGACTCAAAAACTAGTGTACTACAGATGTAAAGACTCAAAATCTAGTGTACTACAGATGTAAAGACTCAAAAACTAGTGTACTACAGATGTAAAGACTCAAAAACTAGTATACACACTACACTCACTACAAAACTCATATATAAAATTTTTCTTGCAGGGTGCAAGGGGTTTTTCAAGCGGTCGATCCGCAAGCTATTGGGGGACACGTCTCATGAAGACGAAACATGTAAGGTTACCAAGCACCACGCAAACCGGTGCCAGTATTTACTGATTGACCCAGCAAATGTTGTTGTTGTCATATAATTGTTTTTAAATAATTTTAGGTCTGGAAAAGGCCGCCCTTATCACCTGAGGGTACAAAAATAACCTACAACTTAATGTTAGACCTACCAAGTATACACCAAAAAGTATATTTGGTAGGTAGGTTCATTATTTTTTTTGAAAAACTACAGCTTTAGGAATTAATACTGTATTGAGAAGTGTTCTATAACAAACACTGTGACAGAGACGAAGGCATCACAATTGCATAAGAGCGCCATCCGTCCTGGTCTGGGGCAGTCCGCATAAATCTGTGCATCGTGCCACAGGGCGTCCTATACTTGTCGGCTCCAGCGACTATCAGTTCGCCTGATGGCATGACTTTCACTTCCACTTCAGCGTGTAGATTCTTCGTTCAATGTCGATTACTCCAATCTTCTGTCTTATTGTTTCGTTATAGATTCTATCGACTAGAGGAATACCTTGGATCGCACACTTAGCAAATCTAAACTCATGTGTTTACGTGTGGGATGTACTGCTAAAAATCGAAATTCAGTGTTTTTTTTTTGTATATTTTGCCCTACCAAAGTGACTACTCTGCCCGATGGAAAGCATAGGTAGAATCTAAGAGTAGGGGTCACCATCCTCTTTCTGAATGCAGCATGGTGACCGACACAATGGTGGCCTGCATGGTTGGACCTGCGGTCTCACACTCACCAACGAAATACGACAGCACTAATGCTGTCATTTTCAGGTTGGTTTTCAGTATGAGCGTAGTACTACCCGAGCCATTCATGCTGAAATCAGCGTGGTTCTACTACATTGAGAATTGCGGGCTAGGCGATTCAAGGATACAACGAAGTTTCTCATATGCTGTCCAGTCTAGTCGAATTCTTCTATCGGCCTCCCGAACGAACTTGTTAATTTGGAATTTGGCAGAGACAATAAGCTTTGACATCCAGCCTAGAGCTTCTGGTAGAAAGTCTAAAAGCCGATTTCATCAGGTATGCCGGTTTTGATCTGATGTATTATTCAGGGTGCCTCTAACGAGACGATGACCACTTTACGAGACATACCTGAGTTAACGGCGTTGGTTTGTGATGATGAAGACGATCTCGTTCTTTGTCACAATATTGAGTCTTATCAACCACTTCCTTTGGGGCTTTTTCTGAAAGAATGTGTTCATCAAATAGAGCTCCTATGCCTATAGTAAGTTTAACATCATTTGCATCTGGAGGTTTCTTCTCCACTAATAGTCCCACTGGACTCGTCATACACTTACACTCTGCTTTCTGCGAGGCAAGCTTCATCCTCAACGTGCGTACAATGTACATCATCAAATCACTTTGTAATGAGGCGTAGCAATTTAGTCACCACCTTACTGAAAGTTGCAATCTGAAGTTCCCAATTTAGATTTTAGTTCTAATTCCTGGATTTTTGTAGGTTTCTAATAGGTTAGGACGTTTTTCAAACTTAGATTTATATATTTAGTATAATACTGGATGTATGCTATAATATTGAAATGGTGGTGGTATGGTATAATTGGTGGTTTCATGATATCATTTCATTTTCGCTGTTGGTTTTTATCAAGGCACTTCATAATAGTTGTAATTGAATTTTATTGATGTAGATGACTTCCTGATTTCGTTAGTCGTTCGCAAAATGTAGTGTACTACAAATGTAAAGACATAAAAGGTGTACTACATATATAAAGACACAAAAGCTAGTGTAGACAACACACTTAAAACAAAAGTTATGCTTAATTTTTTCTTGCAGGTTGCAAAGGGTTCTTTAAGCGGTCGATTCGCAAGAAATTGGGTTACACTTGTCGTGGCGGCGAGAGGTGCGAGGTTACCAAGCATCATCGCAACCGATGCCAGTTCTGCCGTCTTCAAAAATGTTTAAGAAATGGGATGAGGAGTGACTGTGAGTATTTTAGCAGCTGGATCTTTTTTTAAGCATACCAAAGTCTGTCTGATGGTAAGCACGAGAAGAATCCAAGTGCAGACAATCCAGGATGGTGTGGTGATCCACACCATAGCGATCTAGTGAGATGCTTTTACAACATTGGGCCTCCGGTCTCGCTCCCACTAACTCTACTTCCTTACCTGTGAAAATTTAGACAAATTGCCTTAAGCATAAGTTGTCCTCATTATATACAATTATTTTATTCTTTTAATAAGTATGTCGGCAAAAGGGTGTTTGTCCTATCCGTTGCCTTCTCCAGAATACATATTGTTCGGGCTGCGGGGTGTTTCTCGAGCAGAAAACGAAAGTAGTTAATTTAAATAATCTTTTATCAACACGTAGGTAACTTAAAGTGGGAACAGCGAGCCTTAAGTGGCCGTGGTCAATCGGCGAGTGTTGCTCCGCTCGACCCGAACGAACACTTATCTTGACTCTGCTGTAGCGATGACGTTTCACTGCTTGCGCCTCGTTGTCAAATCAGCTCCCGTATAACTGAACATTCCGACAAGTAGTTATTTTTTTTATTTCCGCACTATTAGAAGTTCACCGACGAATAAATAAAATTAAAGTGTCTGTTTTGTTTTGTTCAATTTGTTCTGAATGTTTGAAATAAAATTTATATTTTTTTCTGACCGTCTTCTTGTTTTTTGTAATCTCTAGAACCACTTGACCAATTTTGACAAAACTTTCACTGGTCGATATCTGATGACACAATTAGTATCTTAGACTACTTTTTTTGACTAGATTCGCACTGCGGTGTTACTCGCGGTTATTATTGTGAGGGTACAACAGCCGTGGGTAAGACCGCATGGCTCAGCTAGTATTGTATATTTGGTCATAAATGTATTTATGAACAATAAATTCTTGCAATGTATCACACAGCGGTCCAGCACGAGCGCAAACCCATCGTGGACAAGACCAAAGGGGGGGAACGAGATGGCATGAACGACAGGCAAGCAGCCTACACCAAGTTCTTGGGATTAACTGGACAGCCGCAGCCAGGGCAGGTAAATCAATTGAAAAATGTTTTTATTGTCACGGCACTATTCAGTATTCTCAGCTGGCTCAAGCGTTAATACGACACATGAACATGTCGATGACGACTTACACGAATTTACTCTCCATCCAACTCTGTCTATGGAAGCTTTCACTTGATTTTTTTTTATTTTGTACCAGGTAACCCCTAAACAAGAGCCGAATGAGGGATTCAGTGCGGTGTCCCCCGCCGCGCCTGCCATCAACTTCGCACTCGCAGCGGCTGTTGCTTTTAATAAAGGCAATCAAGGTAACATTCCATCATCAGTGTCATCATCAACAATCTCTAATGTCCCACTGCTGGTCTCCTCTCAGGAGAGGGTTAAGGCCATATGTCCCCACGCTGGTCGATTGCGGGTTGGAGACTTTAATATTACAAACAGACACTCCAATTTTATTTATTTGTATATATATATATATATATATATATATATATACGTGTTTGTAAAACCCTTCAATTCATCATATATATTGTGTTTATTGTAAACATAAATCAATAAAAAAATTGAATATTTAACACACAACATCATCTAGTATCAAACTAAGCAGACCTTGTATTAGACAACTGATTTAAATACATAAAAATACTTTTTTTATGTAAATACATACATATTATATATAGAAAACGCCCAAACTCCAAAACAAATATTCGCATATCATACAAACTTTTGGTATACGACCCGGGACTTAAACCCGAGACCTCTTGATCAGCAGCCGCATACGCTAATCACTAAACCAACCAGTTTTACAAAAAATTGCTTTAATTTTCCAGTGCCTCCATACCTGGCTGCTCCCAGTACTCCGGCGGATATCGAAGGCGCTCGTCGTCAACACCTCATGTTGCAAACACAACTCGCCAAGAATCTCCTCAAGATCGGACAGTTTGGTAAATTATTTCATACATTATCTATCTAAGGGGCTCTCCATTAATCACAAATCGAAAGCGGTGTTTATATTTAAAAAATAAGATTATTTGTAGGTACATACTAAAAAAATACACGTGATAATCGGGGGGGGGGGCTTAAACCTTAACATGTATCACCAAGGGAGGGGGGGGAGGTTAAATAATAGTAGATAACTAGTGTTCGCTCAATGGCCGAACTTCGACCCTTTTTGTATCTTTGACTTTCTGTACTCCTCTTCCCTACAAACTTTCATCATCATCATCATCAGCCTATCGCAGTCCACAGCTGGACAGGAGGCCTCTCCAATTGCACGCCATTTGGATCGATCCTCCCCTTTTCGCATCCAGCTTCAGTCTTGCGCAAATTATCACTTCTCCTACAAACTTTAACTGTGCCAAATTTCATACTCCACCGTCCACGCAAATTTTGTAATTTAATAATAAACTTTTATTTTATTATAAAACTGAATAGTTTGTTTGTTTGAAAGTGCAAATCTCAGCAAGTACTGATTCGATTTGAAAGATTCTATCAGCGTGTATTCGAGGTCTGTCCCAGAAGTATCCGACCTACGTTCATATCTTCGCGCGGAGAGACTCAGGCGACCTCTGGAGGGTACGAACGTGACCAGCAACTCCTAACCTCGTCCGTAGCCTCTCAGATACCAATGAAACGCCTTAGTTCTCGCGCAGCGTGTATTTGTTTACAACGACTTTTTTGCGTTCGTCATCGCAATTTGCTTATTGCTAAAAAGTTGAGCAGAAACTATTGAAATATTGCCAAGTTGTTGTCCTCAAAATATGTCAATTCGACGATAAAGAGACTGTTGAAACAAATGCGATGAAGGCGCTAAAGGCGCTTCCGAAGTCTAATTTTCAAGAGTGCTTTAATAAGGAGAAACATCGATATGAGCGTTTTGTTCAATCAAATGGGTACTATTTTGAAGGATCCCTGTAGTATACCCTTCTATATTGTCGGCTCATAGACGAACGCGCCCATTCGCTATCGTCGCTAACAGTCGACTCAACTGTGTCACGACCGCACCTACTCTGGAGATGACATAATGCTTCCTTCTCATTCATTCACAGCGAATGAATAACTTGGCGATACCTCATTCATTCACAGTGAACTAGTGAATGAATAACTTAGTGACACATACACTACAATCCCAAACCCGGATGACAGGGACATTTTGGGATAGAGAAGTATATCACCACGCTAAAACCAAAACTATTTGTTATTTACAGGTGCGATCAATGATTATATCCAGTCGACGTACGGCGCGAATGCTCCAGAGGTACCTCTAGCAGCTCTACACGCTGCCGCCGAAACACAACAGAGCGATGGTATGTATCTATAATTCTATACAAAGAAATCAAATTATAGTGTCAAATTAATTGGTTTTTTTTACTAAATAAACGTTAAAAGACTGGGTAGCCATGTGGTGTAACAAAATGAGTGAACTTGGTCACGAGGATTTACAAGTTGTTTATTACTTCGAAGATAAGTTACAATTAACAGAATAATTTAGTTCGCGAGCACAGGAGACATAGATTAGAGTCAGGGTCCTAGAGAGTTCCTCCAGCGATTATACCTCCAGTATGCGCCGGGACGAGTAGTGGGGTGGTGCGGAAGATAGCTCCTATATTTTAAGATGGATCCAAGCACTTAGGTGTTCCCTACTTTCTCTAAGTGGCTTGTTAAATATATGGGAACTTAATTTAGTTTTACTGATGGTTTTAAAAGGTTATTAGTGTATTTTTAAGAGAATGAGTGTGTGTGTTAGAGAGAGAGAGTGAGTGTATGTGTGTTAGAGAGAGAGAGTGAATGTGTTACACTCGTTATAGATTTCAAATTAAATCACTAAGGCAGTTTTACATTTAGCTAGGGACCTGTTCTGGTCCACACTGGTCTACATTATCATACGAACATTTGTAATATATTACGTTCTGTGTTTTCGAGACGAATCGCTAGATAAATATCCGCCGATTATATATTTAATATAGCTGTATGAGGTGTGAAATATATATAATGTATAACGTTCGTTCTCAGCGGAGACGGAGGCGCTGCTGCTGGGTGGCAGTGCGGGCGTGCTGTGCGTGTCCTTACCAGCGCCAGTCCCGCCGCACCTGCAGCTGCACGCCACGTGCGAAGCGGGCTCCAGGATCCTCTCCGGCCTCGCGCGCTGGCTCCGCGCTGTACCGGCCGCAGCCGCCCTGCCGTGAGTACACCAGCCTGAGTAGTCTATATGGCCTCTCCTCTTACATATATAGCGAACTTATTTCTTCTTGATTGTGAACTTGTCCGTGTGGTGACGGATTAAGAATACAGAGTGTCACCACTCCTATTCATCCCGCGGGTGTCGTAAAAGGCGACTAAGGGATAAACTACGCAAGACAACATCGATGCAAAGAGAAGGAAAACTAGAAACCAACCCTATATCAACCCGTCTGGCCAGCGTGGCATAGTAGGCCAAAACCTCCTTTCTAAGGAGAGGCCTATGTCCAGCAGTGGACTGTTGAAGGCTGTTGATGACGATTGATGATTTCTTCTTGATTGGTCCGTCGTAGGGGTCTACAATTATGGTGAACATATGGATGAATATCGAATAACAATGATCGTGTATTCTTTTGGAGCCATGTTTATTAATTAATTACTGTACTATTCTTCTAACCTTACTAAGGTATGAACATGGTATCCCTCAGTTATGCTCTTACAGCTACATTATATATTCTAAACCTATCGTTACACTGCACAATAAACACGTCTTAACATCAACAAGGAAATGACAGCAGGATTCCTACATGCTCGATAATCGGTACATATCTGAAATGTGCTGGTCAAGCATCCTTCTCTATAACTATCCACCTTCTCTCACTTCTCTCCTTCTGCTACTATGTAGTCTTTCTCATTATCTTACTCTCTGCTCTGCCTCGGACGCTTCTTCCTCTCCCAGTGTCTCGTGTCTTTCTCCGGCTTTTTGCTCTGCCTCTCTTTGGTCTCCTCTCATTTTCTTTAGTCTTATCTTCTCTCTGTCTCTTTTACTTTCCACTCTATCTCCTGTCTCTTTCCCTCCAGTCTATTTCATCTTTCTCTGTCTTTTTCTCTCCGGTCTATCTCATCTCTGGTCTCTTTCCTCTCTTTATCTCTCTCATCCTTTACTAGTTTTCTTCTCTTTATCTAACCTCTAATATTGTCTTCTACTCATTCTGTCTTACATCCTTTCTCTATTTCAATTTCTCTAAATCATACACAATATATCATGTTATTATAATTATTTACAGATTCGACATCCAAGTGATGCTTCTAAAGAAGAGCTGGCCAGAGCTGTTTGTACTGGCCTTAACCATGTACTCTCAGCAGCTGTCTCTGAACACCCTCCTGCCGCAGATGGTGAACCACCTGCAGTCCGTGATGAGGGAGAGGGCCACCAGCGAATGTGTTGATAGGTCCAGTGATATAGCCACGCCAGAGGTATATATTTTTTTATGTTTGAACTGCTAATATAACTACTCTGCCTGATGGAAAGCATGAGTAGAATCAAAGAGGTCACCATCCTCATTCGAATATAGACAATACAATATAGTATATTAGTTTATGCACAAAAATATACATTAGTAGACATAACGCCTAAGGTATTCTCTACTGGTCTACTGATTTTATAACATTTGATCGATGTTAATCAGTGGTCTGGTTGTTCAGCTCGGGTTTTGCATAGTTTGGAACCAGAAGATATTGTTACGTGGCAGAGGTTCAAACCCTTCCCAAAAATAAGCCTTGTGATAACTGAAAGAGACTTAAAACCACAGAAAAATCGCCTTTAACTCTCGTCGAGACTGTTGGATTCATCACTTGTTATCGTTCTAATATTTGTCACAGAGCTGAACTGCTGTCCGCAAGACGCTGTTTTATATTTGGCTCCATAAAAACCCTCAAATAGGACTACTATTGGAGGGTCTTCAATAACGATGTAACAGCGATAAAACATCTCGATCATGACGATTCCGGAAAATGTAAATAAACCAATCGCTAGACAAACAATCCATACGATTATTGTAGGAAGATACATTATCCTGTGCGGAAATATATTTTATTAGAAATTCGTAGAGTTTGCACTAATATTTTAGAAGGTTAGTTTTCGTAATTGTAGTGTATGTGTCACTCACACATTCATTCAGTCGCTCACTGTACTATCAGTGAATGAATGAGAATGAAGCATTACGTCACCTCCAGCTCACGTGTGGTCGTGACCCAGTTCATCGACTGTTAAGGGGCTGTCCATTAACATATGAGTTTAAAGGGGAGGGGGTTAACAAAAAATCACGAAACATGACAAGGCAGGAGGAGGGGTGCAGTAATATTTCACGTGTAATTATTTTTTCTGCAAATTTTTGAATTTCTTTTATTATTTTTGTCAAAAAATAGATTCTTTGTAGGTACCATAAAATACACGTGATATAAGTGGGGGAGGGGTAGTCTTAAACCTCCCCATGTATCACCAAGGAGGGGTTAAATGCCAAAAAAAAAAGATCACGTGATTAATAGACGATAACCCCTAACTACGATAGCGAGTGGGCGCGTGCATCTGTGAGCCGACAACATTTAATGTGTGGTGTTGTGACCAGATCTCGGAGGCGGACTACTCTGACGAGCGCGTGGCGGAGGTGGGCGCGTCGCTGTCGCGCCTGGCGCAGTTCGTGTCGCGCGCCGACGCGCTCGGCCTCTCCGAGCGAGAGCACGCTCACCTGCGAGCGCTCGCACTCTTCTCTCCTGGTAACTCATCTATATATTTGCTTGCACTTTGTCATTGTCATCAGACCTGCCAGCCTGTATGGATCTGAGTGTTGGCCAACAAAGAAAACGGATGAGAGACGCCTGCATGTGGTCGAAATGCGAATGTGTTTCTCCAACCCAAAGGGAGCATCTTCCGACCAGGCGAGGTGATAATGCCTGGCGGGACACTGCCCAACAGTTGATGTTGGGATGTTGTATATATGCTAATCGGCGCGAGAATGTCTCTTTGGTGATTCAGGATTAGTAGTTACTCCGTATAGATCGTTATGTGTTTTTCTTCGTAGTTGAATGTTTCTTTGGTAGATTGCGCTGTTGTATGTTATTCGCTTGCGCTGTATGTGGAAGTCGCCACATGGTGTGACTAGAATGGATAAAGTGAAGAATGAGTATAGATGAAAAGTTGAGAAGCAAGGGATTATCCTGGTATGGACATGTGATGCGTTGAGAGGAGCAAAATGTAGCGAAGAAAATTTTAAGTATGAAAGTTGACGGATATAGGAGTAGAGGGCGACCAAGGAAAAAATGTATAGTTACAAAAACATGTTTTGTTAAGCTAATAAATGAAATGCAATAAAAACAATCAGAAACAACTAACTTTAAACTACTTCCAGATGGTGCAAACGAGTATTTGGCCCACCAACTTCACGACTACCAAATAAAGATACTTCGTTCTCTCCGCTCCTGCTGCCAACCGGACGAGGATCGCTTAGCAAGCATCCTTCTCATGCTGCCGGCCCTGAAATCCTTCCCTGGACCTTTCTTAGAGGACGTATTCTTCGTCGGATTTGTCGGTGACATTTGCATCGATGACCTCATACCACATTTGTTAAGCAATGAGCGTTAGGAGAGCAGACGGTCGGAAGTTCGGTCACAATTTAGTTCCATACCATTATCATAACTGTGTGGCAATGCTAACAGGAAGGGTCATGGTTTTGGCAGTCTATGTATATTTGTATGTTCCACCGTAATGCCTAAACTACTCAACTACTAATGATCTGTCAATAGATTTATAATAATAGCCCGGGTGACAAAAGTTTTCACTTGTCGGTTTGTACTTTTTCTTAAAAAGATAACTAAAATATATCCTTGTTACGGGGAACTTTACAAACATATATGTGACTGACACAAAGAAGACTTAGAACCACCATTTGTGGATACAAAGTTGTCCAATGTAGATCTTGAACCCATAACTTTCGAAAGCAAAAAAGTGGCAAGGCAATTGCTTCGACCTCTGCCACCCGTCCAGTGATAATTTCTAAATATTACAATGTGATTATATACTATAGTAAATGAAAATTGAATCGGTAATCTACTAATCTCAGCAATACCCAACTATTTTTGAACAGCTCCCTAGCCAAGCTGTATTCTACAAACGTAAACATTAAAAGAAACACGTCGCTGAACGCTAAGGGGCGGTCAAAACAAAAATTTACCGATAAAAATAGAGGAAGCGTTGTCGATTCTAGAAATAGACTCGACGTTATAAACTTGCAACTTGACTATGCGGGTAGTTGTGAATTCAGAACAAAATTGTGACAGAACTTTTATCAATGAATTACAGTTACATAGAAGCACAGTTCTAACGGGCGCTCTAAAGACAAACTTTCTGCGACCGAATTTGCAGCTAGGCGGCGTAGCAGTCGCACGGCGACAGCTGTCTCTCTCTTACACATTGTAAAGCTAACCGAGATCGACGTTAGCGCCGCCAACTATGAACTAATCTGGGGGCTGACCCCACTTATAATCACCACACGAAATCCTTAAGAAATGCGCTTCTGTGCAGCTGAATTCATTGTTTTAATTACGTTTGCGTAAACTCGAATATACCTATACTTACTTAGCTCATAACTTTCTATGTATTAATTTTATATGTGATCCTCTACTATGAGAGACCATGTCCAGCTGTGGACTTCAAAAGACTGTTGATAATATGCAACACACAGTTTTAAGTCTTCTTATAAATTATATGAAAAGACTGCACTAAAAAATAACTTTTGTATGCAAATATGGGGTGAATGTTTTAAGCTTTATCTTAAAGAATATATGCTATATTAAATATAATTATATCTACCTTAATGAGTAGATAAATATGATAAAAAGAAAAATATTTAGTATACATTGTGTATTAACTTCTCCATCGTGAACATAGGGCTGCTGTATGATCAAGGAAAACAAACTTAAGCGAAGAACATACATTCACTTTTGAAAATAGTGATGATGAAGCCTCACCCTATCCAAGCATTGGGTTGATATAAAAATTGTTTGAAAGAAGGTTTTACCTAGGGATTGTTTCGAGTTTTCCTACTCTTTACAATGATTATGTTCTGTGTAGTTTCCAGGAACGTACAGGGGCATATAAAAATAAATATTTTGTTTAATAGCATAACTTGGTATCGGTAGAGAAGAAAATCTTGATACAACCCTATATTAATCCGTCCAGCCAGTGTGGCATATTAAATTCCAACCTTCTTTCTAAGTTACGGTCAGTTTTAAAAACTGTTTAATAGAGGGCGGGACTATCGATCCCTCACTGTTTTACTAACGCGAAACGAGTGTAATTTTCAACAATTTATATACCGAGCTTTTCACTGAATATATAATATAATAATATCGTTTATTGGATCTATTAAATAAAGTAATAATATAAATATGTATATATCTATGATATAGTGAGAGCAAATAAATAAAGTTCATGGTTCTAAAAAGGGTACTGTTTAAGAATTATGTGATATATTTAAAAGATATACAGAAATTGATAATTATTTGTATAAATAACAGTTATTATTGGATTCCTGGGTATCAGGTGAGACTAATGATAGGAACTAAAAAAAAAAGCAATTGTTTGAATACATTTCTCATCATTTATTTTAAATCAAGTAAGACCAATCGTTTGATCGATAATATTCAAATCAGATAAAATGATATCTAATGTTCCAGGAATCAAACACCACTAAAATCGTTCATTCTTTACTTGTAAAACATGAAAGAACTAAATTCAGGGTAAGGCTATAGTATAGCATATTTAAATATATATATATGATTTTATACAATTAATACCTGCTATAGGTGTATTTATATAGTTTTGAAAACTTATAAAAATACTTCTAATTTAACGTAAATATTTAAATGGTAAGAATTTACTGTGAAATATCATGAATGAATAAGTATACTAAACTATTTGATGGTTTTAATAACAAATATTTTTAAAATATTTACGATAAACTAAATATGTATTGCTCAATCTCTTATTTCTATACAGTCACATTATCGCACAATGTGTCGCAATTTTTTTTTTTAATACACGTATGTCCATATTAAATGATAAAAATGAAAAAAAATAGTGAATGAATTAAATCCCACTAACGTAAGGGTCATGTATGACTACGTATGGGGTCAAATCTCGATTACGTATGGGTCAAGTCTCAATTATGTATGGGTCAAGTTTCAATTACGTATGGGTCAAGTCTCAATTACGTATGAGTCAAGTCTCAATGACTGGGTCAAGTTTCAATTACGTATGGGTAAGACTCAATTACGTATGGGTCAAGTTTCAATTAAGTAAAAGCTCAAGTCCCACTTACGTCAGAGCCCAGGGATTAAGTCGAGCAAGAACTTGACGAATTAAATGAAGTTTTATATGAGCTGTTTGTTTTTAAGTGGTAGGTGCAATGAGGATCATTATTATTATCCTCTGTACTGCTCAACTGGTTGAGTTGACTGTAAGCAATAAATTAAGCTGGTCACAGTTGAACAGCTTTAAACTGACTTTTGCCAGGCAGTGGTTGAATTTAAATTATCTTATAAATAAACTGTATTGTTGAATAGTAATTGTATAACAATTTTTTTTGATGTATTAATTTTTTAGATTAAAAATTTATTAAAATAAAATTTGATAATTATAATTTAATCAACTGTATTAGTATAAGAAAGTACCCATATTTGTTAAAATAATCTGTAAGAGATAAGTTAGGTAATGTTTCTTTTATCATGTCTTCCAGTGGACGCTATTTACATGTTTTTTACACCATTAGTGCCTTTACTAAGATACATTTTAATAAATTCATTTGAATCTATAGTTGTATTTTATTGAGTGTAGATCTTCACGTTGGACGTTTTACGGCAAGACATTTGGTACAGGATTCGCCGTCTCTATAATTGCTAGAGAAGAGTTGTCAATTTATTATTGGAGATATCCTTCATTTTTAAATAAGCTGTAGGTACTGAAGTAGAAACAAAAGTTATGATGGACGGACAAATTAAATAAATATTTCGGACATTTTACACACAAAGCCATCTAGTCCATAAATTAAGCAAGCTTGTATTATAGGTAACTAGACAACTGATTTAAATACATAAACACACTTTTTTTTTGTAAATACATACATAGGAAACACCCACACTCCGTAATATTTGCGGATCACACAAAGATTTATTTATTTATTCAGTTAAGGAACACAAACAGTAGTATATAAAATGTACATAGGGTTGTTATTAAAAAAACTAAACTTAGTAAATATACTACCCACTACGTTTTCCAAAGTTAGTAATTAATCATAAACATTAAAATATCGTTGTCTATAAAATGATATATAAGTAGTAATTTGCCACTTGCTACATATTAACTGGAACTTCTCAAGAGTATGAGAAATACCAGTAACAACAGTAGGGACTACAAATATCAACATCATCGTGATACATTGCATGCTTGATACAAAGTGTTGATTTGGTCCGACCCGGGAATCGAACCCGAATTGTTTTCATATTATGGAATTAATTATGTAACTAGCCGAGTGCCGCGGTGTTTCCCCTCTGTTATTGTTGTAGTTACTCCTTATGTCACCAGCTTTCTGTCTCTGAAAGTCTGTCAAAATCGGTCCATCGTTTCATAGATTACCCGGGACAAATATCCTGACCAGATTTTAAATAATAGTTTTTTTATATAAGTACTTTTATATCCTATTCATTTAGTAAACAACGGTACATTTGATATTGCATACACACTACAATTTTATTTGGATAGATTTGTTGGCAACACTTATTCATAATCTTTCAGTTTCAAGGTCATACGATACGAATTTTAATGTTTACACACTGACATCACACTGATTAGATAGATGTTGAAATGAAAGTATTATACAAAGTACAAACTTTGTTTTAAAACTTTGAAATAAGTATTAGTGATGGCTTCGAAAGTTGCAGTAGTTACAGGATCCAACAAGGGCATCGGGTACGCAATAGTTCGCGGTCTTTGCAAGAGATTTGATGGAGTGGTGTATTTAACCGCCAGAGATACTGAGCGAGGAAAGAAGACGGTAGAAGAACTGAACAAGGAAGGTTTGAAGCCAGAGTTTCACCAGCTAGACGTGACAGACAAGAAAAGCATTGAAACTTTCCGGGATTATATCAAGAGTAAATATGAAGGAATTGATATTTTAGTAAACAACGCCGCTATTGCTTTTAAATCCTCCGCTACAGAGCCGGTCTCTGTTCAGGCCGAACAGACGCTCTTTGTGAACTACTTCTCGTTAGTATCGACGTGCGATATATTATTCCCGCTATTGAAGAATGGCGCGCGGGTGGTTAATATTTCCAGTTCTGCTGGCCATTTGAGTTTAATTCCTAGTAAAGATTTGAGAGATAAACTCAAGGACGAGAAACTGACGGTTCCAGAACTTTCTAAGATGATGCAGCAATTTGTGGACGCTACTAAGAATGACACTCATGCTGCTGAGTGGGGCAACTCATCATATGTTGTGTCTAAGGTTGGTGTGACCGCTTTGACCAATATTCAGCAGAGAATGTTGAGTAGTAGAGGTGAGTCACTTCAATATTACCTATACATGTATTTTAATGCTTATCAAACTTTATATGAAGTGTCTATAAATGACCTTCATTTTCAGACAATGACATGATAAGATTATAAATGGTAATTAATTATTTGTTACTGAATGACACTTTTTTAAATTATTGTACTTAAAATTTTATGCATTTCCAATTCTAAAATTTTATTACAAACTTTCAGTGCCACTGATATTAAGGTCATCTGTATCAGATTTAAAAAAAAAAATGCTAACATAGTCTTTGCCATGCTTTTGAGAAAAAAAAATTGAATCTATATTTGTTTGATTATGGTGACCTACGGCATGATGGCCCTGGTGAGATATTTTTGTATCATTGGATCTCTGGTCTCAGTTCAAATGCTGTCATTTTTAGGTTGGTCTTCATTGCGAGGGTAGTCCCTGTCGAGCCTGCCCATTCCTGCTGAAATCAGTGTGACTCTACCTAACAAACTTTTAGATTAGCCTACTAAATGTAATGTTCTAATTCACAGATATCAAAGTTAACTCCGTGCATCCAGGCTACGTTGACACGGACATGTCATCACACAAGGGTCCCTTATCCACAGAAGAAGGAGCTGCAGCACCATTATTCTTAGCCCTTGATGCTGATGACTCAGTTCGGGGCAAATATGTTTGGTACACTAAGGAGATTGTGGAGTGGGATGGAGTTAAACCTGTGGAGAATTATTAGATATATAGGGTCTTAGTTTGGGTTTTTTTCATATTGACATGTTCTCGACCACCAATGTGATTATTACAATGTAAGGAATGTATTAAAGATATACACACTGTGTAATATACACTGCTACATACAAAATGTATAAGTATGTTTATATTTTCTCACCAGGACCAATATAAATCTTGTCCTAATATATTATTATAAATACATATGTCCAATATTATATTCTAAAGTTGTTGAGACTGTATTAAATACATATACTATTTATTAGTTACTCATTTTATTTTAGATATTATCATTATCATCATTGCATTTTTATTTGGCAACCACAGAGCACACTCAAGCTGCGCCTCTCTTGATCTCACAATGGTCAATTTATGTTTAACGGAAGTTGTAAATATGCTTGTTCGCGCGAGTTTCTATTATGCGATACAGGAAGTTAGCCGGCAGGACAGGACATGGAGTGAAGACGAATATTTGTATATTTTTTTTTATTATTAGACATTGACTTAATATTTTAAGAGTTAGTAAAATTGTGTTCTAAACCCATAAACACTTTTATCTGAGCGTAAATATGTTTTGGGTAGGACATGTGTACAGTAATGAAACAAATATTAACTCGTAAAATCATTTATTTAAATTTTTGGTAGTAGAACATAAATTACTATCGAAATATACATATCTTCGTCCAAAAAATGCTCAGAACAAACGTTCGTTCTTTTGCTCCTGGAGCGAGTATTCTGGATTACCTCCACTTACCGGATTATCCATAATTAACGACAGACCCTGTATATAGGTTTGTTTATGATAAACAGGGTTATTAATTAGTTTTATTGCACTCTGATTATCAATATACAAGTTGACACCTTTGCAATCTTCACCTAAATCTAACATTAGTTGCCATGGCCATAACACTTATTTTGCTGCTTCACATGCAGCCACAAGTTCTGTATCGGTAGTGGAGAGAGCAATGGTCGTTTGTTTCTGACTAGACCAAGTAATTGGTGGTGGGCCAAGTAATTGGCCCACCACCAATTACTTTCATCATAAAAATATAAGCTGTGGTTGACTTACGTGAATCAACATCACCTTCAGAATCAGAGTATCCTATTAAACCATTACTTTCTCCATACTTTATACACAAATTTTTAGTATTAATTAAATATCTAATACGTTTCACAGCATTTACATGTTGCTGACTAGGATTGTTTACATATCTGCTTAATACATTCACAGCGAATTATATGTCAGGTCTGGAAACAGAACACAAAAACAGCAAGGAGCTAATGGCTTCCCTATATGGAAAATTAATAGTATTTTCATTAGCATTCTTTGTTATAATAACATTGACATCTGCTGGAGTAGCAGTTGGAGTATACAAAATCTTTCAATATTTTTTTCTCTGTAATTTGGATACAATTATTTAACCTTTCAATTTCCATACCAACTTGCATCGCTTTGCTTCAAATACTCTATAATATCTCTATATATATCTTTAACATACTTTACTAGAAGATATCACAAGGGCATCGTCTACATAAATTATTAAAAATACTTTAATCTTTTTTTTTTTTATATATATATATATATACCATTTATATACCATAAAAAAATATATTTAATTTTGACACATGACTTTAAGTAAAAGGTACAACTTACACCCTCAGGCACTTCTATAGATATTTTCCTCGAGAGACCTATTAAGAAAAGTAGTCTTTAGGCCGAAACCGCAGCGGTTATTAACCGTGTGAGTTTATGAAATACGAAAACGAATACATGCGGCCGCACTTGCGGTTTTTACCAGCGACTAATTTTAAAACCGTGAAATGTAACAAAATTATCGCGATAAGAACTTACAAAAAGCGTGCAGTCGACGACGATATCAGCTCATTCTCCGCCAAAGTAGATAAAATAGTATTTTTTCCATGAGCAAAGTGAATTCGTAAATATAAAAAGCATAAGCAAAAATTCAACAGTTGCAAACTTAAGAACAAAGGACTCAAACCTCACACAAAATCTGTACAACAGATGTGGACAGTGTAGACAAAGGAACTGTGAACCTGTCATCGTCGTCCACGTTGCGTCAGGATCTTTAACTTTTAAGGGCCACAGCACAAAATCGCAGATCGCCGATGCTACTTTTAGCATCGGCGATCTGCGATTTTGCGACTGCATCGATGCTGCATCGCGTTATCACCGCGCGTCATGTTGCATCATTCGCGACTTTCTGCGTTCGAACGCGGTATCGGAAACTCGCGTTTTAGCGCTCATACACACGTGTTGTCAACGGCACAGAGACAAGTCTGCCGAGAGTAAAGTTTAGCTGCTGTGTCGCGCTTCTTTATCTCCACGTTTGGCGTTTTTTAAGTGTGCGGTGTGGAGCGTTCGGTCGCCGTATATAGCTTCTAAAAAGCGACTAGTTGCCGATCGTCGATGCTAAAAGTAGCTAGTGTGCTGTGGCGTAACTATTGCCAAACTATTGATAGTATTAGTGTTTTGTTTGACACTGTCAATAGAGGGCAACCTGTATGTTATGTATGTGTTCTATAATGGATTTGACAGAATTCGATAACGTAAAACTGCGAAAAATAAGAACAGACAATAATGGTGTTAGGTAGTACAACACTACAATCGTCACTCACCACTTGTCAGTGGTACGTCACTAGATATAACACTATTACTTAGCTATGGCAGACATGCGCATTGCATTGCAATGTAACTTGTGGAAATAAAGATATACTTACTGCCTACGGTGGACTTCATCATTTAAGACCTTAATACTAAACCTGAAAACACAACATGGTGTCAGAAGAAGTGAACAACGCGTAACATGCTCCACATTCCAGTCGCGCGCACATTCTACTATTCTACCGGAAAAAAGGTAAAAAAGGGCTGACGACAAGAAGCCGCCAACGTCGACAACGACATCGAAAGCAATCAGTAGCTTCATCTAACCATTGCACATAAATAAATCAAATATGCCATTGGCATGGAAAAACTGGCTCACACAGCTCAAAATGTATATGCAGGCTAATAATTTAGAACAGGAAAACGACGCTAGAAAAGACGCCATACTTCTACATTTCTTGGACACAGACGCACTCACGACATTCTACTCTTTTAACCTAGACATCGACACTGTAAGTTTTGCAGAACTGACAGAGAGGTTCAACCTACATTTCATGCCGCAAGTAAATGTAACAATGGAACGCCACAAACTATTTAACAGACGACAAGGCTTAGATGAATCCATTGATATGTACACAACAGACTTGAGAAATATCGCAAAACAATGTGAATTTAGTACACTAGAAGACAGCATCTTACGTGACATCTTTAGTTTAAACTTGAATGCTAACAATCAGTACATCAAGGAGAGAATACTGACAGACAATCCAACATCTCCCTTTTTTTCTCTAAACCTGTCATTTGAATCTACAACTTCTGAAGCGACTATTTGGGTAAGAGCGGCCGAACCTGTCCACACTAAACCAGAGTAATGAAGAAGTGGAACGTTACGAGAATCAAATTCTTAAGCTTAAAAAACAACTGAAAGAAGCATATGTGGAAATAGAAAACCTAGTTACAGAAAATAGTTATATTAAGCAAAAATCATTAGAACAAGAGCGACAAATTCAACAGCTAAAAAAGATATATATCAGATCACCTCACACTAACAAAATGTCTAATTCTATAAAAAAAACTCCAGACAGTCACAACAATTATGCATGGAAAGTACACAGTTCGATAAAAGTAAACAAGGTTGAAACTATAAAAGGTGGCGCTGCATGTAGAGAAAAAGACGAACGGGTTAGCCAACATCAAACTGGAATATTATCTTCAAAGTACCAAAGCACGACGATAGATGGCACTAGCACGGATAATATTAATTAGATTGATCGGTTTAGGCAGTAGATTTAATGTTAATATCAATTATTTTTTGCTTTTTAGTTTATAGGTGTTTTTTGAAGGCGGTTTTTTTTACTTAAAAATAATTTATTTTTTGTGTTGTAGTAGTAAGGTAGGTGTGTAGTGTGTAGGTTAGATGGTAGTTGATATATAATGGGGAGGCCTTCTATGGCTACAGCTCGTATGAGGAAGCGTCGAGCACAGGAGTCTGATAATGACAAAGATGAGCGCCTTAAACGGAATAGAGAACGGAACAGAGCACAGCGTCTCGAATTTTCGGAAGACCGTGAAGAAAGGCTGTCTAAAATGCGCAATTATGTGCAAACTAAATTGTCAAAAGAAACAATAGAACAACGTGAACATCGGTTGTCTCTCATTAATGAAAGGCTATCGAATGAGTCAGTTGAACAGCGCGAGCATCGGTTGACCCTTATTCATTGAACGACCATCGAATGAGTCAGCTGAACAATAGGAACATCATATGGCTCTTATTCGTGAACAGATATCGAATGAGTCAGTTGAACAGCGCGAGCATCGGTTGACCCTTATTCGTGAACGACTATCGAATGAGTCAGCTGAACAATAGGAACATCATATGGCTCTCATTCGTGAACGGATATCGAATGAGTCAGTTGAACAGCGCAAACATCGTTTGACTCTAATTCATGAACGACTATCTAACGAGTCAGCTGAGCAGCGCAAACATCGTTTGTCTTTGGCTAGACACCAATCTGCTCAAGTACTACTCAGTGAAACAGCAGAAGAGAAAGCGATTCGTCTCACTAATATGCAAGCCCGCGATAACAGAAGATTGGTAAATTCTGAACAGTTTAAAGTAGCAATAAATGTGTTTGCTGATGTGGCATGCAAAATTTGTATCAAAACGATTTATCCTCAGCAGCGTACGAGGCTACTAACTGCTAATGTAATTAAATTACTTCCTGCTGATTTAATCTAGTACTCGTTATTCGAACAACATTAAAAAACGTAAAGATCCTGCTCATGCATACATGAACAAAATTAGCGTTTCGGATATTCCTGAAGAAATTGCCAATTTGACGGAAATTGAAAGTTTTATGTTGAGAATTGTACCATTCCTACAAATTATTCGAGTGCATCGGTGCAGTCAGGATTGGTGTAAGAGCCAAGTTGTTCTGTTTGCCAAGGATATAATCGAATTGGGCAACTTCCGCTGCAACCGCAACAAACTGGCTTCGTTGTAGTCACAGAAAACCTGGAAAACTTACAACGGTCAAGGGAATTTCAGATTGATATGGTAAACTTGAATCGGGCATTGCAATGGTTGTTGGTTAATAATGTGCTTTACAGAGATGTTCGTCCATCATTTTCTAATGTAATAGATCTCTCATAACAGAAATTGTCGAGTCACCTATGAATATTCAGATAAGTCACTAGAACCACCAAGGCGACTAAACGCATATACTAACATTGATGAAAATGTAACTATATTACAAGGAAATTTTCACCAAGGAAATGAGAAATTTAGCTTTGAATCACGCGGTAAGCAGTGTACAGCTATAGCAACAGTTGCCTGTACTGTTTTTAACTTACGAGATACCAATACATGGTGTAGAACTGACATCGATTACATTGTTATATTGGGAGAAAAGTTCTATCGTGAGTGTATCTCGAGTTAACCCGGACGATCATGAAGTAAACCGTGAGTACTTAGCTATGACGGAGCTACTATCACGTATAATTTATGATGGGCAGGCTGTAAATCTTTCCGTCAATTATGAAGTAGTATTAAATGGTCATATTGAGAATGACAATAGTCCTCAACTTGAAAAATGCTCTGTTGCATTTTTTCGAGGAACATACTAACAAAGACGGAATATTGACTTGTAATTCAGTTACAGTTGCTTTGCATTGCAGAATAGAGTCGGAAATTCACATGCCCGCGGTGCTAAAGGGTACAAAGCTCCATCAAGGGGTATGGCTTGCTGCATGCGATTTGCTAGTGTAGAAATGTATACCGTTTTGAGATAAAATTTATAAACATATATCCAGTAAAAATTGTAACACGAATTTTATAATATTCAACGTGTATTCCCTAACTCAGATAATGATTTCACCAGAAATAGAACACTTGGCAAATCAGCCTCATCAACAGCCACATATTCAGAATTTCGTGCATAGTATCCAAGATCGTATGCCGTTATCTGTCTATCTTACCCCACTGCTATAGAGAATCCATTAACACAGAGACCTGATATGTATATACAACCGGTATGCTTCACACTGTAGACGAAAGTTTCCTAATTTAAGTAACGTTGTTTCTGTGAATAATCATGGGCGAGAAACTGAAGTAAAATTAGCAGAAATCACCAGTATAACCGCTCCTCCTTTGAATTTAGAGTGAGAGCGAAGAATTGAAGAATTGGGTTGGTATTTTTTAATTCCTGATGGAAAAAACGGCTTTGGAAAAAGAAAGAGATATCCCAATTACACCTCTAGACTATTTCCAAGCAAGAACAATGAGTTCAGAAGAACGATTCGAGAGAAATGTAAGTAGCGCCACATTGATTGGTTAATCATTGATGAAATCTCATGGTCTCATACGAGGACCTTCGTATGATACATTTAAGACTGCAAGAGTATATTCAGACGAACTGATAACCTCCTTTCTTGAAATCGGTTAAAAAAGGGAATTACAGTAGAATCCGTTTATAATGACATCGAAGGGAATTGACAAACACGTCATAATAAGCGGACGTCATATAAAGCGTTATGTGAAATGAAAAACTTTTTTTATGTAAATATGTATGTATTTAAGTATTTTAATACAGAAACATAGTACATAAAATTACATACGTATGTATACATATTAAATCAAAATCAAAATTGCACGTAATCAGCACATTAATAAAATAACACATACAAGTGTATTTTTACTGTAAGTAATCTGTAATTTTTGTCTGCTTTTGTTTTTTTATTTTATTGTAAAAACAGTCTATAATTATTTTTTGAAAATGGAAAATTCTATACACAATAGTGTGTATAGAATTTTCCATTTTCTAATCTGCATATTATTGCACCTTTCTCCTCAATTGTAAATGATTTACGTCGTTGAGATGACATTTTTTCACAGTAACAAACGAAAAACAATGCGTGACCTTCAACCGTCAATTACTCACTGAGATTTAAAACGAAAACGAGCCACGTGCCGAACGTCGTCGGGAATCAACGAACAATACCGAAAGTGTAAAGAATCATGTCGGTCATTATAACCGGACATAATTTATAAAAAATGGGTCATATTAAGCGACATGTCACTGTAAGAGAAGTCATTATATCCGACTTTTTATAAAGAATTTTATATGAAAACCAAACTTCGTAGTGCAATTACGTCATAATAACCGGCTGGTCAATATAGGCGGAGTCATAATAAACGGATTCTACTGTAATTACTTTGGAAAGCCAGAGTAAAACCTACATTAAGTAACGAAGTAAAGTACAAAGAGTACGCCAAAATATAAAAAAAAATATATAAACTGAACAAAACGGTCTCAAAATGACTATCAACAATTAAAACTCCTTCAATAGAAATAAAGCAACTTTGCAAATCATAAATAAATCTAAATTATCTATATAGAATATAATATAGAAAATTTTAGTCAATAACACAATTTTTACTGATCCGAATCTAATTGCAAATCAATTGAATAATTATAGCATAATGGAAATGGAATCGACTAGTAATGCTGATAAAAAATGTGGCTCTTTAAAAGACGATGTATGTATTTCTATCCCTCCAGCTCCAAAACGTCAGAGGTCTAATTGTGTCAAGTTTTGAAAAAAATAACGCTTCTTCAGAGAGAGGATAAAACATTAGGAATTAACAACGCCCTAATATATATTTTTAGCAATAGCAGCACACTTCGGTGAAAGTAATGATCTTTTTTTAATCACTCTCGGAGTGTACGAGTCAAACGAACGCTATATATACTTCAGAACACATATCTAAAATGCTGCTGAAAACTTGTGCTGAATGGAATATAGATAGTGACAGTTTCAGCGGTAGTCACAGATAACGCAGCCAACATGGTGAAAGCTGTTGATTTAGGCTTTGGAAAAAAACATATACCATGTTTCGCACATACGTTGAATTTAATTGCACAAAACAGACAAAATGCTATACAGCAGTGTACTAATCTGCTAAACTTGATAGCTAAACTAAAAGAGATAGTAACTTTAAACAAAGAAATGTAGCCAGTATTGAATTACGTGAAGCAACCCAGAAAGAAACGAAATTGATACAAGAGGTCCAAACGAGATGGAACAGTACTCATTACATGATCGAGCGATTTTTGGAGCTTCGCAGCGTCGTCAATAATAATCATTCGTCATAAAAATGCACCACCGATGCTAACTGCGTCAGAATTATCTATTCTTTATTTCCTTTTCTTGGGTTTTACGAAATCTGCGACCGATTGAAAATGCAACTAAGGAAGTGTCAAGTGCTAAGTACTGCACTGGCAGCAAAGTAATACCACTTATGCATTGTCTTCTTTTGAAAGTTAAACTGTTTTAAAAATCAAGGAAATGATGAAAAATAGTACAAATTAAGTCCGTGGAATCGGATGCGTCAGATCAGTCTGACAAAGCAGACGAAAAATATTTATCTCTGGGAAGATCACCACAAATTAGCGCAAAAGAACTGGAAGACGGTGAAATCTAATGACTCTATTTCAGATGAACTATCTTTTTACTTACGTAGCCCAGAAGGCAGATTAAATAAGAACCCTTTTGTTAAGGCTGGCATCGGCACCTATTTCTACCATATTATTTCACAACTTAGTATTATATTTTGTAAGGTGGCAACACCATTTAGTAGTTAATTTAAGCTTAATGTAGCAAGAATAAACGTTGCTTCGTCCCTTTTTCTGTTCGAGACACCACGGTGGACGTTTCATTTAAACTCCTCTACAACAACCACAGTTAACCTATCAAGACACGCCGCCACACCTTTAGAAATTTGAAATGATCTCAAGATTCAGCTCCCTAAACTTCATACAATTGCATACAAATACTTAACCATGGTAGGAACTTCAATCCCAACGGAACGTTTGTTTTCTAAAGCGGCACAAATCGTCAATCAACAACGAAACAGACTGAAAGACAACGTTTGAATAAACTGATGTTTTTGCAGTCTGAAAAGAACACTGGGAATAGGACATGACAGACTTAGCAAACTTATTAGCCCGTATATATATATAAATTGCGGTGTAGGCTCTGGACATTTGGGGTTCAGAGGCCAAAAGTCTGATAAAAATAGTCCGTGCCTGTGGCAACGTCTACCAGATCTCCCAGTAAGGAGAATCGACGATATAGAAGAACTGAAAAATGAAATAGAAGTCCTAAAACGCGAACTGGAAAGTAGTCATCAAGAAATAAAAAAACTGGTTTCCGAAAACAATTTATTGAAAAAAACAAGCGAATACTAACAACCAATCCAAAAATATATGCACTGAGTTATCTCCAAAGATTAAAATGAAATAATCCAACCTAAAGATGGTGTGAATAACCCATGTAACCCAAGCACCTGATGCCGTTAAACCAAAAAAAAATGTAAAAATTACGGACGTGAAAGAGGACATCAACGAGACCCTTTATAAACAAAAGATACACATTCTTGGCGGGAAACAATGCATAAATCTTGCTTCCACATTAATATGAAATATAATCAATGGTAAAGCCTAATGCGTTAACAGAAGAAATTTTAAAATGCTGTAATAACATAGCTGATTGCGGCAATGATTATCTGATTGTTTGTGTCGGTGAAAGTGATCGTGATCCTACCAAGTTGTCTATTGACTTAATTACGGTTCTGAGACAATTCAAAATTATAAATATTATAATGTTATGTGTTATAAAAAATATGTCTCTCAAAGAAAATACTTTAAACAATAGAATTAAAAACTACTGTAAATACTTGCCCAATTCTATATGTTAGCGACGACGACGGACACATGACATAAACGTATATCGTAGATTAAGTCATATCAAATCCTAAACAATGTATCTCCTTAATCTGTTAGCCATCATAACTAGTATAGCAAGTATTACTACCTTACAAAATCCAGGTATAAAGGATTCGACCCCTTTGTCTCAAGATATTATTGATGTATCTACACCAGTGATGAAAGGGGCTCTTGTTGACGCCTACGATAAACAGGTAATCATTATTAAGGTCAAATCCCCTCAGGATGTTATCAAAGATGTTATATCTAAGTTCGACAGATCTCTAATGGGCCCAGAATTATGGAATAACCTGCTAACGACTCTGGGAGATCTTGAGCTACATTACCAAAAACAATTTAAGGACACTTTGATCACTTATCAAGAATTAATTGCAACTCCTTATCCAGTTGAGACCTCAGTAAGTGGCAATGGACAATTATTAGATGTCACAGGGTTAAGAACACCAAAGAGAGGGATTTGGAGGGTTAAACTTGCATTTCTACGTGCAGTTAGACCAGTAGCACGAAATGCTGGAAAACTTACTAAATACGGGAAATTTATGAAAGGTCTCAAATATGCAGGGTACGCTGCATCCGATGGAGTTTTCGCATATGAGATGGCTGATCTATTTGGAGCAATTCCTGACGTCAAATACCAAGAAGTAACCAGGCAACTGACAGAAATGCATGAAAATAGGATACAAGATCTAAAGATCATGAAGAACATAACAATAATGGCTGCACGGTTGGCCTAGTGGCTTAAGCGGTCGCCACGCCGCTTCCTACTACGCCAAGTGTCGTGGGTTCAAATCCCACGTAGGACAACTCTTTGTGTGATTCACAATATGTTGTTCTGAGTCTGGGTGTTCTTTGTGTCCGTTTCATGTATGTTTGTAAAGTCCCCCGCGACACAGGAATTTATACTCCTAATGCGGGAGTTGTCTTTTAAAAAAAAAAAAAAAAAATGGCTATAAATACCAACACAAATATTATGGATTTGAGTAATGAAGTTTGTAATATAATATCACAGTCGAGAGATCGATTCGATATCATGATTAAGTCATCACAGGTCTTCAACTTCTACTTGCAGCAATTACATACAGGCTTGATGTTGATGATTCAAGGTAAAATATCATCTAACCTTGTATCACTTGAACTGCAGAGAACCTGGTTAGAAAAGAAGCTTCCTGGTGCACTCCTCAATGATAATTGCACACAGTCGACGATCCGAACATCGTAATGCGAACATTAGAGCAGTGTTATGGAAGACCGGAAGTAGTGATCGACAAAACAATCGATGTACTCAAACGCTTGCCGCGCCCAGGGCCATCAGCGAGTGAGTTGAACGCGTTCGCCATTAAGGTGCAGAACAGTGTGACCGTGCTACAGTCAACTGACAATAAGGGGTACCTACACAACCCTATGCCGTCAAGAGACATACTTAAGAAGCTTGGCCCGCATCTACGATCGAGGTGGTGCGACTATGCTGAAGAAATGGGAGACTCGATTGAACCAGAGGCCATCAGGTTATCGCGATTCCTGATGCGAGAAGCCGACCGTGCACTCCGATACTGCCGTCACTGCCGAACCAAAGAAGGCATGAAGAGCCAACTGGTGAAGATCGGCATCAAAGGTATGGACGAAGAGAAACGGCCATTCTCTATTCGGGCTAGAACAATAAAGCATTTAAACCTGGCACCGCAAACCATACCCGTGAGTTGAGTGAGTCATGAGTTGCTGCAGCTGAAACATTTGAGCGATCTGAGAGACGTGTTACCAACAAGGGCGTCCGCAGCTACTAATCGGAGCCGACAACTGGGACTTGATTGTGTCAAGAGAACTAAGAGTAGGACGAAGGAACCAACCAGCAGCTTCGAAGACACAGCTGGGTTGGGTGATCCACGGGACTCTACCACGGACGGTGTTGAGGGAGGGGCCAGATGCAGTGCTTCACCTCGACGTGGATACAAGTACACGTCTGGAAGAGATGGTAGCGGACGACTTCAAGATCGATGCCTTAGGGATAACAGAAAAACCACGGGTAAGCAAGGCCGACAGCAGAGCCTTGGAGACTCGCACGAACCGCGAAGAGAGTCGACGGTCACTACGAAGTAGGGTTGCCATGGCGTGAGAACGACCCGAAAATGCCACCGAGTTACGATGCGGCACTGAAAAGACTGAAGAACCTAGAGCAAAGGTTGGATAAGTCTGCGAACTAAAGAACGAATACACAAGGCAAATAGAGAACCTGTTGTCAAAAGGATACGCGGAACCATGCACCGTAGAAGACAGGGAAAGTCAAAGGGCATGGTATCTACCACACTTTGCAGTAACAAACCCGAACAAGACCGGCAAGGTGCGACTTGTATTCGACGCAGCGTCAAAGTCCAGGGGGGTCTGCCTGAACGACTTCCTGCTATAGGGTCCAGACTTGCTACAGTCACTAAAAACGATCCTGTTCCGCTTCAGGGAGAATAAGATCGCCGTCACTGCAGACATACAAGAGATGTTTCTACGGGTCAAGATACGGAAAGAAGATCAACCCGCACAGCTGTTCATCTGGAGAGGAGACGATCGGGAACAGCCACCTAAGGTGTTCAAGATGACGTCTATGATCTTCGGGGCATCAAGTTCACCGTTCCTGGCTCACAGCGTGCGAAATATGAATGCTCAAGACGAAAGCGACGAGCATCCAGAAGCGGTCAGAGCAATCACCGAAGCACACTACATGGACGACTACGTGGACAGTTACGAAGACGAAGAGACTGCAGTGAAGATCACCGGGGAGGTAGACAGCATCCACCGCAAATGTGGATTCAACCTGCGGAGTTGGAACTCAAACAGCGACGAGGTTATAAGAAGGATCCCGGAAGAACTACGGGCACGAGTCATGACACAACTACTCTCGGGATTCGATGCAAACGAGAAGACCTTAGGGCTACAGTGGAATGCCGCGAAGGACACTCTGGGGTTCCACACAACACACGAGACCACATACTGGACCGACTCCCGAACCGTGTTAGATTGGATCCAGAATGACGGTGGAAGATACACACCCTTTGTGGCACATAGGTTAGGGGAAATCGCCGAGGCCACGAAACCGAGCGAATGGAGGTGGATTCCTACCGATTTGAACGTCGCAGATTTGGCAACGCTACCAGGTTACGTACCAGTCACAAGAGGACAAATGGTTCATGGGGCCAGCCGTCTTACGGACTAGGAAAACTGAGTGGCCGCAGTTTATGAGTAGAGACGAAAAGGAAAACGAAAGGGAGGAAGAATTCGTTCTACACGTACGGCCGAAGGACTACAGCCTCCCAGAGATCGGAAGATTCTCCAGTTACGAGAAGCTGATACGAGCAACAGCCACGATATTTCTGTTTGCTGATAAATGCAGAAAGAAAACGAAGACGATGGAAATTCAACACATCGAGAAAGCAGAAAAATTATGGTTCCTAAGAAGCCAGAAAGATAGCTTCAGCGAGGAGATAGAGTTGTTGAAGAAGGGGAAGACGATCCCAGCTAAAAGCAGATTATTTAAATTGGATCCGCTTCGAGGAGACGACGGACTGTTAAGAGTGAACGGCAGGATCAACGCCGCTAACGCGTCATCAGAAATGAAACAACCGATCATTTTGGATGGAGGACATTCCTTTACGAGATTGCTTGTCCATCGGGAGCACCAGACAGCGGGACATGCGAACTCCGAACGAGTGGTCAACGACTTGAGACAGCGCTATTGGATCTTGAAACTTCGACCGACAGTACGCGCCCTCGCCCATAAGTGTGCGCTGTGCAGAGTCCGAAAGGCACAGCCTCAGACACCAGTCATCGGCGACTTACCTGCAGCGAGAATGAAGCCATACCACCGACCCTTTCCAATTGCGGAGTTGACTACTTCGGACCACTTGTGGTCACAATAGGAAGACGCCACGAGAAGAAATGGGGCGCGTTGTTTACGTGTCTGACAACGCGAGCAGTTCACTTGGAGTTAGTGAACTCACTGTCAACCAACTCAGCAATAATGGCATTACGACGGATGGCTGCGCGACGAGGATGGCCAGCCGTGATGTACAGTGACAACGCCACGAACTTTAGAGGAGCAGACGCCGAGCTACGGGCTGCCTACGCCGAATGGGCACCAGCTCTACAAGAATATGGGCTGATGCATCGGATGAATTGAAGGTTCATCCCGCCCGGGGCACCAAATTAGGGAGTGCGTGGGAGCGATTAGTGAGATCGGTAAAAGTCGCTCTCACCGCTACGTTGAACCAGAAGACACCGAGAGAAGAAGTGCTTCAAACCCTGCTCGTTGAAGCCGAATACGCCATCAACGCGAGACCACTAACCCACGTCTCGGTTGACCCGAAAGATCCGGAAGCCATCACACCCAATCACTTTTTGTTGAGGTCATCCAAAGGGCTGCCTTTGACGGGACCTTGGCAAATCGACGGACATGGCGCGCCAGCCAAGCCATGACTGACGAATTTTGGCACCGCTGGGTTCGCGAATATCTGCCCACGCTAATACCGCGACTCGGAGCCACTTCGAACGACCGCCAGCTGAAAGTAGGAGACCTGGTGGTAGTCGTCGACCCGACTTTGCCTCGCAACACGTGGCCACGAGGAATAATCGAGCGAGTCTACACGGGGCCAGATGGAGGAGTATGCAGCGCTGACGTAAGGACACGCAGTGGGATATTCCGGAGACCGACTACGAAGCTCACAGTCTTACCGTTGGAGGGCTGCGCAGAGTCTTCGCTAACAGTCTCCTGTTAGCGACGACGAGCGCTCAGTAGTTTTAAGTTCGATATGTCCTTAATAAATTGTTTAATTAAGATTGATAGATAGAAATATTGTAAACTTGCACTTGTATGTACTTATAGATTAATATTAATGTATCATAAATAGTATATAAGCGTCCTACACAAGAACGGCTCATCGTTAGGGTAACGTTTCGAAGTACCTTAGACAGGGAAAAAGACAGAAGAAATAGAACTTTCCAGAAACGCCGAGTGGAGAGGGCAGCCAATCAGCGCAGAGTAGGCGTCGGAGGCAGGCTATAAATACGGGGTGAAATTAGCCGAGAAAGCAAGCCTCGGGTTCAAACGGACTGGAGGCAATTCCACCAGTGCCTATCTTCCTTCCAACGCCCTGAACTGGTCAGGACTCCACGGGAAGTGGACGCAGCGGCTGAGGAGTTGACCGATGCGATCCGAGCCGCACTTCGGGCATCCTCCAGCATCACGCCACCCTCCGAGAGACGCACTCGACTACCCGCCAGCCTACAAAGACTGCTGGCCGAGAAGCGGGAGGCCCAAAAACTATGGCTGAGGACCCGTCACCCTCGTCATAAGAATATCCTCAACAACCTGACCAACAGGGTCAAAACCGCCCTGTGGGACGACGCCGCATACTTGGCCAGTTCCAAGAACGCCAACCACGCCGCGCGCAAACTGGGCCCCACACTCGAAGCCCTTCCGAGTTGGCTCGAGAAATGGAGGCTCAGGTGCAACGTGGGCAAACCCCAGGCACTGATCACCGGTGGGTCACACCTCCCACCCAAGCTACGTCTCCTAGGCGAGGACATCCCTTGGACACCGACCGTCAGGTACTTGGGAGTAACCATCGACAGAACCCTGTCTATGGCACAACACGTCGAGACCGTCATCTGCAAGGCACAGCTGGCGAGAGCCAAACTGAGCCCCCTGCTGTCCTCCAACTTACCCATCCGAGCTAAGCTCGCATTATACAAGACTTATATCAGGTCGCGCCTCACCTTCTCGGGGCCGGCCTGGTATAACTTAACATCGGAGACAGCCCGGGAGCGGCTCCAAGATCTCAGGACTTCCCCGATTCATAAGCTTTAATAGATGTTGATTATACGGCATATTTTGAAAAGTCAATATTACATACAAGGGATTCTCAAGTTACCATAATAGTCATTGCATTTGTTTGGTTAGCTAAAAGGTGTGTGACGTGTGTGGTTTTTAAACTGTAACTGTGCAATCAATTAAATCGAATTAAAATGTCAGACGAAAGCGCTGGACCCAGTACTCCGAAGAAGACTTTTAAAAAGGAGAAACGAACTACCTCCCTCAGAAAAGGTAAGCATCGAGCTCAAAAATATAGATGTGATTGTGAGAAATTAGATTTATTTAAAGGATGTCTTCAGCCCGGCGAGAACGAATTTAAAGCAAAATGTACTGTGTGTGACGTAGAATTATTATCAGAAATCCAACACATGCCAGTCGCCAGAAACATATTAAAGCTCTGGGGTTGTCACAAAGTTCAGCAAAAGAACGGAGCCTTAAGACAAATTTTGTTAACAAAAATACTCCCAAAAATAAGGTCGTTATAGCAACAGAAATAAAAATAGCTGGATTTCTAGCGGAACATAATTTAGCTTTTGTGGCTTGAGATAATCTGTCAGATCTCATTAATAGCATATTAGAAGATTTCGGAGTTGACCATAAGATTGCTATGAAGAAAACTAAAGCAACAGCAGTCGTAACTGAAGTGATTGGAGCGAGTGAAAAATTGTGACTTATTAAATTGTTGAAGAGCCACAAGTTCAGTGTCCTTACAGATGAGTCAACTGACAGCAGTACCAATAAATTGTCATGCGTAAAAGTCAGATATTTTGATACACAAAAAAATAAAGTGGTTAACCAACTCTGGGAGCTGTTTAAAATGTTCGATACTGATAATCCAGATGCAGTTAATGAAGGGGCGACTGGTAAGAATTTATATAACATTTTAATGAAATCATTTACCAGTCACAACATACCCACAGATAAGTGGGTAGCCGTCTGAGAGAACAATGCCCAGGAATTTTATAATGAAATGTGTTTGCCACTCTGCACACTTGTGTGCTTCAGAAGCCTGCAAACAACTTCCACGTCGATGTGAAGATTTAGCTCGAGACATTTACAGTTTCTTCAAAAAGGCAGTGCCGACTAAAAGAGTTTCAAGAATTTTTGAATATCAAACTTCACAAAATATTACATCCATCTCAGACGCGGTGGTTGTCATTAAATGCAGTCGTCGAACGATTGCTAGAACAGTGGAATGCGTTAAAGTTGTTTTTCACCGATTGTTGGCTTCACGAACGACTAGTATCAACAGAATTGACATTGAACAGTTTAAATGACCCATTTATAAAAATGTATTTCATGTTCTTGTCATGGGTACTACCGAAGTTCACAGGATTTAGCAAACTGTTTCAATCTGAAAACGTTTTAACGAAAAGATACGGGAAGTGTAAAAGGACATATTGTTGTGTTTCTTGAAACGGGACTATGTCAACAAGACAGATTGAGCCACTGTTGATGTTGACTGTAAAGAGCAATAGTTGAAAGACTCAATTATATCTAGGAATAAAAGTCATGAACAACATTACCAGCCCTGAAATTATGAGGCCAGATCTGCGCCAGATTTTTTATAAACGTTGTCGCGAATTTATGATCGTCAGTGCAAAGGGAATTCAAAAACGATATGATTTAAATGACCCTATTTTATCAAAATTGGAATGCTTACAGCCCACAAAAATGCAGTATCTAACTCATACAGAAATAAGATCCCATCCCTACAGCCTTTCATGACATTGGTCCCTCGAATTGTAGGCAATGAGAATGAGATGCCAAAAATTGATGATGAATGGCGAAATCTACCAAATATATTAAATAAAAAGATTAATTTGACAACAAGCCCTGATAAGTTTTGGGGCAATGTTAATAGACATTTTGAAGAGTATAAGTCGATATCCCAATTTTCATTGGATTTATTAATTTTGCCGCATTCAAGTGCCAACTGTGAAATAATATTTAGCCAAGTAAACTTGATTAAGACTAAAATTAGAAGTAGTTTATCCAATGAAAATATAAATGCCAAACAACATATCATAAATGAAGCAGGTAGTTGTGCTAATTTTAAACCAAATAAAGAAATGATGGCTAAAATGACAAGCAATATATTGTATAAAAAAGCGACCAAGTGCGCGCCGGAATCGCCCATGAAGGGTTCCGTATCAGCAAGTAACATCATATAAAAGTACTTGTAGTTCGTTGTAACTTTGATCGATGTTTTTATAATAGTGTATTGATTGAATTAAAGGATTGAACGAAAGGTAAATTGCGTGTTACGATTCATGACGTATTAAAAAAAAACTACTTACTAGATCTTGTTCAAACCAATTTTCGTTGGTAGTTTGCATGGTAATGTATAACATATATTTTTTTTAGTTTTATCACTCTCTTATTTTAGAAGTTAGAGGGGGGGGACACACACATTTTTCCACTTTGGAAGTGTCTCTCGCGCAATCTATTCAGTTTAGAAAAAAATGATATTAGAAACCTCAATATCCTCTAAAATCCATCCTAAGGTTGCCTGGAAGAAATTGCCTATGGCAATAAGGCTGCCCTTTGTACACTACATATATATGTCATTTATTGTATTGTAACTCTGTAACAAAGTGTGCAAATAAAGAGATTCTATTCTATTCTATCATTTTTGAACACCTATCTATAGGTACCCTACACGTATGGGTTTGATGAAAAAAAATTTTTGAGTTTCAGTTCCAAGTATGGGGACCCCCAAAGTGTATTGGTTTTTTTTCTATTTTTATGTGAAAATCTTAATGCGGTTCACAGATTACATCTACCTACCAAGTTTCAAAAGTAGAGTTCTTATGGTTTCGGAAAAAAGTGGCTGTGACATACGGACGGACAGACAGACAGACATGACGAGTCTATAAGGGTTCCGTTTTTTGCCATTTGGCTACGTTTTGATATGTACTATTGTTTTTGTGTGGTATACTATTATCTTAATTTTACATCTGACAGCCCTGAGACACAACGAACAAAAAGGGCACTATACGAACGAACGTGCACGGCACAATACGCTCCCACTAGCCAGGCAGTCAGTCTGCTCAACTCTCTGATTGTTCAGTATCCGGATGTTGACTTATTTTTCATCAATCTAAGTGCATTTGTAAAATTTTGTATACTTTTCCTAAATGCTAGGTATTAATATTGATATGTAGACATGAACATGGTTTATTTTAATATATTATCTGAATTGTAACACTATATTATGTTGTAATGGCTCGCTGTACGTGTTGGGCAAACTGTAAGTGCAGTGAGCTGTTGAATGAATAAATAAATAAATAAATCTTAAAAACAGAACAACGCAGACAGTCTAAACCACAAACAAACCTAAACACAACACACAAAAAAGGCACTATACCCTACTATTTTTCAAAAATGGATCCAACAAATGATCATATCAACAACGTCATTCAAAAAGAAAAATTATTTCGTAAATAAAAAAAAACAAAACCACAATTACTGTTCTTCATCAAAATATAGCAGGAGCATTAAACAAACTCAGTCAATTAGAATAAGTCTAGATGAATTAAATAAAAAATCGCTCATTGATGTTATTTGCATGTCGGAAACCTTTGTAAAACAAGGAGACGAGACAGAACATCTACTTATAAAAATATAACTTAGCCTGTAATTATTTAGCAAAATGTGTCTCGCACTTTATAAATTATAAACCACCTATTGTAAAAACCACATTTTACGCAATTAAAGGTTATTATTATTTTATCGAAATTGTTGTTTTATGTAGTGTCTAAATATCACGGTTCATGAGATACCATAGACCTTTATAATAGGGACAAGGCATATTGTTCTATACGTACAATTGCTTAGACAAATAGCGGCCATTTTGAAGGCACACGCATAAACATATATCTATCTCGTTCTTACTCAGCACTGTCACTCGCAGGAAAACAATATGACAGTATTTCAGAACGTACATAAAATGTATAAAAATGAAACATGAACATACGTAAATACCTAATGAGGTCGAAAATCCACCATGTTTTGAGCGTTATTGTCACTGTCAGTGAGTTCAGTCGGTACTTGTATTGTCAAACGGTCGTGGTATAAATTAATTAATCCAATTATCTTTCAATATTTCGCTTGTAACTTAAAACAATTGAAGCCAAACATAAGTAATTACTTCGCAAATATGCCAGTGTGTAGTGTAATTGGTTGCGGCATAAGAAGAACACCAAATCAGCCACCTTTAACCATACACAGGTACGCTATAAATAACATTAAAAATCTGTGTTATTGATAATGTTGCTGGGAAAGTAAAGGCAGATTTACATTATAAATAGCAAGGTTCTCATCTGTAGTTACAGGTTATGAACGGATTTGACTTATTTAACTATATTTTTAAGTCTAAATAATGTTAATTTAGTAGCTGGGGTTGTACATTATTTATCGACTTTGATGTCGATTTAATATGATTGCTAATATAAAATTTCTTATTTTATCCCGTTTAAATGTACCCCGTTTAAAACATTCTAAAATATTAATTAAAACATTATTTATAGGATCCCAAGAAATGAGCACAAGAAGAAAAAGTGGCTGGAAGCCATTGGAATGGAAAATATAAAGCCAAATGTTAAAGACATTTACATTTGCTCGCTACATTTTGAGGATAAATGTTTTAATAGAACTCTAGATGTGACTAGACTACGAGATGATGCCATGCCCTTAAAATTTGTAAGAGTAAGTTAATACTGTATATACTTTTATAGTTAGTATTGATATACCTTATTTATCATATACATATTTTGCCTTTTAATGTCTTAAGTTTTGTCTTTTCCATATTGTTCTATATTCAAATGTGTTTAAATTTTGAATCTCAAAACAATTTAAAGTATTAGGATTAATGCTTTTGTTTCGTCACAGCGTCGATTAGTCTGTCAGTAGGTACTATAAGGTTCTAGATGTGTTTTTTTTTTCTAATGACAAAACTTAAAGCCTCATACATATATTATTTTACAACAAAACATGCTATAAAAGGATCAAAATTAATATACAATTTTTTTTATGGTGGGACAATGATCAGAAGGATAGTCTTTGGACTGTGGGCTTATTATATAATTCCTGCTCAGTCTTCGCAGTCGAACGCCTTAATATGTCTTGTCATGCCTCTCACCCTCATGGATACTGCTCGTATAATTAAAATTTATACGTTTACTTTTAGCCTTTGATAAACTTGTTGCTGCTACATTATTACTGATATGCTAGTTACGTCTAGTTGTTGTATATATCATTCTCATTCTATATTTTAGAAAAACTTATGTGTTTTGTGGCTGCGATTACGCCCAAGAAACGTATTTTCCCAGTTTGACTGATAATGTCATCATATAAGCAAACTTTATGAAAAAAATACTGTGGACACAATTATTTTATACTAATATTTCAATATTTTGCAGCAACATGCCAGCCAACGTAAAACTGGCATATTATCAGAAAATCAGTTGAAAACAATGCCTGTTTTGGCCGGTCCTGACACCTCTACGTTGAGTAAATGCTGTTGGACAGTAATTTCAGGTATACAATCTCGTTCTATGTATAACTGGTCAGTTTGCTTTATGAAGCATTTGAATTGTTTTTAAAATATGAATTACAGTTTTTATTTTGTATTGAAATTGTGTTCTATAAATTGATTCCATGGAAAGTTCTAGAAGCATAAACATGTTATAGTAATTTTATATAATCATTGTATTTTTATAATTCTCTGTATGGTAAAAATAAATTCTAAAAATGTTCAAGTCAATGAAATAGTTTTTTTAGATTAAGTAGTAGAATTAGTTTTGGTTTCAAAATTATTCTTTTAGCCACATCCACCGTTCAAGAAAAGCTTATAAAATTTATATTTGTTTACTAATACAATAAATGTAAACTATTATCTTACATCTTTAGAGCGGAAGTCAAAACGAATGACGTTTGTTATTAAATAAATGTTCTGAAGGTGTTTTGTTTTTTTTATCACTCTGTCCCTTGATAAGTTTAAAATTTGAATCACTCACATAATAATGCGGCGTGTGTTACGGTAGTGTACGGTACTCTCACTTGCAACTGTGTGTTGCGGACGTTAGAGTCAGCAACACAATTAAAATAGATTATGATAGAGAGGTAAGTAGTCTAAGAAAAACACGTACTCCTATTTTGATATCCAAAACAGCATAGCCAGCATGCTAACTTTTTATCGCCGACATATTCCGGCATATACGCAAGTGCGAGCGAAACGGCAACATAAGAAACGTCGATAAAATTTAGCATGCTAGAGATGGGTAGATGGCACTGTACTACGCCATATGTTTGTTTTGCGGTCACTGCGTCGTCAAACGATAACTTTATAAAATAAGTGTAGCAACTTTTAAAAATCGTCATATCGTTTACTTGGCAAATTTAAAGCATGAACTTCTCTTAGATTTCACACATCTAAATCAATGTATCTTTGCACATAACAATATACTTATTCCTATTAAAATGTAAATTCTACAAATAATTAATACTCAATAATAATTGAAATAAAATGAGCCAAGAACGTTTATCGATAAAATCTAATAAAATTACATTTTTCTGGGCATCACTAAAACCGCCATGTTTAGCGCGCAGATGACGTCATAGTGGCACGAATTTTTGGTTGACGTTTCACTTCCATAGGTTTCCTACTTCAGTGTGAGATACAGTCTGGTGACAGACGGACAGCGAAATCTTAGGTTTCGTTTTTACCCGTTGGGTAAGAAATCATTAAAAAGTACTCGACGCATCCAAAATATCGATGTTTTTAGCCGATACATCGAAAGACATCAATGTACAGTTCTGATTTATCGAACCGAAAAAAACATCGATGTTTTTTCAAAATGGTCACCCCTATTTCGCGGTTAATAATCGTAGTGTGTACGTCTCGAGCGGTGTCGCGATTATAGCGGCTAACCGCTCCCGGGAAAAAACCGTAATGCGGCCTAGGCCTTACTTGAATTTCTAAACAATACTTTGCTGCAATAGATAGAATAATTCTTATAGTCAGTTAGTCATACCTTGTTGTTGGAGAAAATATTTCTTGATAATCCACGTTTGATCTGAGTAAACCCTCGTGCACACAAACGACCCTTAAACCGTGTCTGATTATCTTCATCTTTCTTGATTGCAAAGACCCACTTGGTAGTAAGAGTCCGCTGACCCGCTCTTGTTACTCAGTCCATGTGTTGTTTTCTTCATGTGCAGATAATTCTTCTTTAATGGCTTGAGACCATTCATTTTTCTGTGGACTTTGTAGGGCTTCATCATATGTCTGAGGCAATAACAATTCAACAAAGTTAGCTTCAAAACATCTTTTATTTCTTGGTTTCAAATTTATTTTCTGTTCTGGCTCATATGCTTCACTGTTGCAGCTCGACATGCTGTTATTAGATTCTGATGTTACAGTTTAACAAATGTTTCATCCTCATTTCTTACTTCAGTTTCATCATTTTGTATCTTATGTTCATTATCATCAATGATGCATATTTGTTTAATATTCTTTCTGGAACTTGATGTACATCAAAAATCACATTTCTTGAAAATTTTATTGTCTTTTTATTTACATCATTCGTTTTGTAATTGGTATTGTCATCACCAATAAGCATCATTTTCTCACTTTTCTTTTCTAATTTTGTTCCCTATTGATCTGGAACATGTCCATATCTAACGCTGCTAAACACCTTCAAATGACCTAATTCTGGTTTGTTACCTTTCCATAATTCATATGGTGCTTTACCCAGTCTTGAAGAAGTTCTGTTTAATATGTAAAATGCACAGTTCACCACTTTAGCCCACAGTTCCAGTGGAACATCTCTTGCATATAACATGGAGCTAGCACTTCCTACTATGGTTCTATTTTCTCGTTCTGCTCGCCCATTTTGTTCTGTTGTATATGGAGCAGTAAGCTCATGGACCTCTTTGTCCAAATATTCCTTAAAAACGTTGTTTACATATTCTCGACCATTATCGGTTATGTGTCTTATACTGTGCATGTATTTATTTTTCACAATACTATTATATTTCTTAAACATTTCCATCACATCACCTTTGTTTTTCATAAAATATACATGCCTGTATCTTGTAACTGCATCTTTGAATAAGATAAAGTATCTCATACCTTGAATTGATGTGTGAGTCATTGGTCGATAGACATCACTGTTTACTAAGTCACCAGGTAGTAGTTCTCCTTGTACACATTTTTGAAAATGAAATCTGCACTGTTTTCCGTATGCACATGCCTAGCATACAAAGTCGTTTTTATCATCGTCACTAACTTTTAAAACCTGCAACAACATTATAATAATAATTATTATATTTATTTCTCCCCACAATGGTACACTAATAGCTAGCTATTTCACACAGTTTTATTTATATATGTAAGGAGCTGGTGTCTGTGACAAGCATGAGATGCCTGTGTTACAAATCACCAGATCCTTACCCCTTGGACTAACAGATACAATTTTACCCAAGGTGTAAAAAAAGCTGAGTTTATAGATTAAACATTTTAAAGGATCGAAAAGTTAAATAAAATAAAAAAATTAAATTGAGTTCTTACTACTAGAAATGTATAAAATTATTGGCATACATATTCTTTTATGTTTAGATGTCCCAGTCGGCTCATGTCACATTTTGACTTCATTTTGTTTGTTCTCAACCAAGTTGCAAGTATCTGGAATGATTGTTTTTATATTCAACTCATATAATTTGTTTTATCTGATTTTAGCACTCATGACAACTTGATTGTCTTTTATATCAGAGCATTTTAAATCTTTCTTTGTAATTATTATAGCACCTTCTGAAAACAAGTTTCTTCTCAAACTTGGGACATACAACACACCAAGTAATTCACTGGTTTTCCACTGTCCATTGATAATTATCTCTTTATGACATTTTACCAATGCCAGAGACTTCTTGAAATCCTTTCTAAATGTCATGTCATGTCATCACAAATAACTATTGCCACTGGTTTTGTAGAGTTAGAGTATATTGATGATGATGAGTTGGAGTTCCTGCAAAGTTGTGAGCTATGATTTTATCACGGTTGAAACGGTTATATGATTGAAACCCAAATGGCGAACAACAAGATCTTTGTTTTAATAAATACTCTTAGTGCAGTTTTTGGTCTTTTACATAGATCTAAAAGAGATGGTGTTTCATTCTAAACGATCTTGAAATGTTGATGTGTTAAGCCAGTTAGGTAATATAAGTCCTCATGTGTAATGTTATTAACTTTGTCAAAATCTATAATAATGAAGTTTAGTTTAGTTTTTCTGGGCGATTTCTGCACTTAGTCCTAATTATTGGACCATTGTGCGTGAAGAGTTATTTCCCATTCACTGCAGCCAGCCTAGGTTGGTCCAGAAGGAATGCAGCCTCCGAAGATTACTGCAAGCCTCCCGAAATGTTGCTGGTGACTGTAGAATTTGTGCCCGTTGTTTGGCCACACTGCTGCATTCCATAATGACATGTTGTGTCGTTTCTTCTGCCTCCATGCATCCTCTGCATAGAGGGCTATCTGTTACTCCTATGGTGTGTAGGTTTTTGTTTAGGAGACAATGTCCGGTTAGGGTTCCTATGATCTTGCGGAGTTTGTCTCTGTTCAACCTGATGAGAGTGCGGGCAAGCCTTTTATTGGGAGCTGATACAGCGTTCTTGGTTTGCCAACATCCCTCCTTATTTAGCCACTCTGTCAAGTGGGTTTTCTGGGTTCTTTCGCGCAGCCATCTATAATAATGATAATAATGTATTTATTTCTCTGGGTTAGTTTTATGTTTATATGCTTCTCGTAACATGTCAATCATATCTTTTAGTTGGGGCGGTGTGAATATGGTCTCTCCATGGTCATACAGGGAGCTCCAATCATTTGTATTGATGTGATGTGTACAAAGCCGTGCATTTTCAGGAACGTACACCCTATGATCAACTATCAAAAGTACTTTTATAAACCTGGACACTTTATGAAGTTCTTGATTAATACAACCATGGTATAAGCAATGACGCGCCGTATTTGCAACCCTTCTATAAGTGGGAACAGACGTTGGTTGCAACTGCTCTGGCCTTACGACTTCCTGGTTTTGTTCTTGTGCGGGACTGGCTTGCTGTCGTCTTCCAGCTACCCAACAACGATGGCACATATATTGAAGTTGATTAAGGGCCATCTAAAATAAAAAAATAAACTAAAGTTGCGTACTAAAAACAAAAAGTAACCTAATACTTTAAAACCAAAATACAAGACAGATGTTTGAGTGAACGTGAACTTAATGAACAAAAGTTATGTTTAAACTAACCTCATTTACGTTAATCCGTTCCATCACGTACTCTGTGAAGTCTGGATTGTCTTCCAAATAGGACCGCGTTACTAAATGCCGGTTTCTGGCACGAAGTACTGAGGTTGTACATGTAATACATAATACACGGCGTTCACCTTCCATTTCGTCAAAGCAGGTGAGGTGAGTAATAACTAATCGTTTGATAAACGATTGCGATAAAAATAAACTGAAGTCGGTTTTGAAAACTGAGGTTAATTATAAGATAAAAGTACGAATATTTTTTTTTTTTTTAAGATGACAAAAATGCGCGCGCTCAAAGACAGTTCCATCCAAAATCCTTTTTTTTTTTGGAATTTAATGACCTGGTAACCAAAGAGTATACATGTAACACTACGTATACTGGTAACTAAGACCTTTATGTCAAGTCTTATTTTATTTAAACAAACTTAGCAAGCAAGTTCCAAAATCCAAACAGGTACTACTACCTAGGGATGTGCGATACGATTCGATTTTCATGAAAATCGATTCAATTGAATACGATCAAGAATTTTTTTTGAATCGTATCACTTCAATACGATCTTCATTCGAATCGATTCATAAGTTAAGTGAATCGAATCCAATATCTAACTGGTGAAACTGGTCAGCCAAAAAAATAATATGGCAACAGTTGGGTACGATGGCCTTACTCATTTGATTATTATAGTACAGTTGATCCGACTTAGACGTAAGGGCCACAGTCCACTAGCTACTTTTAGCATCGGCGATCGGCGATTTTCCGACTGCATCGCGTTTTAGCGACTTCCTGCGTTCGATCACGGTTTCAAAATTGAGAGTCGTGGTGCATCATTCGCGACTTTCTGCGTTCGAACACGGTATCGGAAACGCGCGTTTTATCGACTGCTGAGATGCCTGAATCACGTCGGCTGTAGTGTTGTCTATAATTTTCAGAGGCCAAATCGATGCTACCGGCATCCGAATGTGTGCGGAGAGTAGCGTTCAGCTGCTGTGTCGCGCTTCTAAAAAGCGACTCAAATTTACGCGTATGGCGTTTTTAAGTGTGCGGTGTGGAGCGTTCGGTCGCCGTATTTAGCTTCTAAAAAGCGACTAGTTGCCGATCGCCGATGCTAAAAGTAACTAGTGTGCTGTGGCCCTAAATGAACGTACAGAGACCAAGCTTCTAAAGAGCGAGCAAAATTGTTACCTATTCTGATAGGGTTGGCACAGGAGAACTAAAACACCTGTGGAACATGGGATACGACTGGGCCCTACGAGGGCGTCTCCCCCCCGGGCTGGGTGTGATCTGTTACGCAGACGACACCCTGGTCACGGCCCGGGGGGCAAACTTTGAGGAGGCGGCGCGCCTGGCCACCACGGGAGTCTCCCGGGTGGTCGGGCGCATCGAGGCGCTGGGTCTGCGGGTGGCCCTGGATAAGACGGAGGCCCTATTATTTCATGGGCCCCGTCGCGGTCCACCCGCCGGCGCCTCGATCGAGGTCAACTCGGTCCTCGTACCGGTCCGGGCCCAGATGAGGTACCTGGGTCTGGTCCTCGACGGTAGGTGGCTCTTCGACGAGCACTTCCGACAGCTTGGTCCTAAGCTGGTGGGCACTGCCTCCGCCCTAGGGCGACTTCTGCCCAATTTGGGCGGGGCCAGTGTCCCCACTAGGCAGCTGTACACGGGGGTTGTCCGGTCGATGGCACTTTACGGTGCACCGGTGTGGGCGGCGGCTCTGTCCGCCCAGAACAGGGCGCGCCTCTGGCGCCCCCAGCGGATACTGGCGGTCAGAGCCATACGCGGATACCGCACGGTGTCCACAGAGGCGGCGTGTGCCTTGGCCGGAACACCCCCGTGGGATTTGGAGGCGGAAGTGCTCGCCGAAGTTTATCGGCGAGTGGCTGACTTCCGGGCGGAGAGCGGATTTCGCCCTCCGCCCGAGGACGTGCGCGAGTGGCGCGAAGCCGCTCGCCGAGCCACCATACTGAGATGGTCGCTCCGGCTGGAGACCCCACGCGCTGGCTTCGCCGCCGTGGAGGCTCTTCAGCCGGTCCTCGAGGAGTGGGCAGGGCGGCAGCACGGGACCCTTTCCTTCCGGCTGACGCAGGTACTTTCCGGGCACGGTTGCTTCGGAAAGTACCTGCACTCGGTCGCTAGGAGGGAACCGAGTCCCGCCTGCCACCACTGCGACTGCAGTGAGGACACGGCCCAGCACACGCTGGCGGTCTGCCCCGCTTGGGCGGCGCAGCGCCGGGTCCTCACTGCAGTCATCGGAGGGGATCTCTCGCTGCCGGCCGTCATAAGATCGATGGCCGGCAGCGACAGTTGTTTTACCGCGGTCGCAACCTTCTGCGAGGACGTAATCTTGCAGAAGGAGGTGGCGGAGAAGGCCCGGGAGGATTCCATCCAATCGGACCCGATCCGCCGCCGGCGCCCCGGGCGGCGGAGGCGCGCATACCTGCGTCTCATGCCGCCCTGAGAGTGGCCGCGGATGGGCGGGACGGGTTTCCCGTCCGTCCGCAGTGAAGGCCAACCGCGAGGGGGCGACGTCCGCGTGTGACCGGACGTTGCCTAATTAGAGAGTAAAGTATGAGATGGTGCCCGCAACAGTGCGGGCAGGCGCCGGTTGGAGTCCAGAAGGAAATCCCCTCCCTGGACTCCTTCCAATACAAAGGCGCAGAGAGGGTCACACCGTGTGGTTTTAGTCGGTTCGAGTCCGACACACCACCCCGCCGTAACCCCCGACGGGGTGACGGTCCGCGGGGATTTCCACACGTTAAAAAAAAAAAAAAAAAAAAAAAAAAAAAAAGGAGAACTAAAACAATAAGACGGAGGCCCTATTATTCCATTGGCCCCGTCGTGGTCTACCCGCCGGCGCGTCCATCGAGATCAACTCGATCCTCGTACCGGTCCGGGCCCAGATGAGGTATCTGGGCCTGATCCTCGACGGTAGGTGGCGGTCACTATTGCATTTCCTTGTGGATTTGTTTTATGCTGCGTTTAGGCGATCGATGTCTGGGTCGCCACGAGCGCGAGCTCTGAACCATGCGCGGTAGGCCCTTAACACGTTAAACGCCACGCGAAAAATTGAGTATTTCCGTATAGGCCACGGGACTCACCGGTGAGCCTTCCCTTGCTGAACCGTTCAAGCCACGGGGGTCACCGGTGAGCCGAGTGTTAAGTTCAACGAAAACGTTTCTCACAAGCCAATTATTGTAGCTATCAAACAAATCCCATATTAAAGTGAGCCGCGTGGCCCTGTAGCCTAACCGGACGGCGTGGTTTTTAAATCCTTCAGAAATTTGTAGTAATTTTAAGACTTGTAATGACGACACTAGGGTTGCTCTTGCAGATTATAATGAAATTCAATAAAACCAGGAAAATATTATATACTAGCTGTCCCGGCAGATGTCGTCCTGCCCTTAAAAGATTCCCATAAAAAAGTCATCCCCTATTTCACCCCCTTTGACTTGTAATTTGGCTACAAAAACCAATCTTCTTCAAAGATCTCACAAAGTACCGTTGCAAAGTCGCGGTGGATTCAAATTACGCAATATCATAATAACTGTACCAACTTTGAGTTGCAAGTTATGTGGTGGAAATCCTGGTAACTCCAGAGAGTTCAAAAACTCCGTTTGATAATTTACTACATCATCGGGATTTGTTATGGAATCAACGGATTTGTATGTCACCAAATCGCCAGCAATTTTTGATTGAATGGTGAGAGTCTACAAATCGGCAAAAGTCGTTGGTAAGAGTAATTAATCCAGATGTCGCATCAACGGGGACTTTTCCATTTCCAACAGCCAATTGTTTGGAAAATTGTGCAGCACTTTGATCATTTTCAAGTTGAACTCTCATATTAGTGGTTAGCGATAATGTTTTTACGATATTCCATAAAGGTGATGCCTTCAGGCAAGCATTCAATTCATCTGCAGGCGTTCCACGGGGAATTACTGGCAACGTCTGCCTGAAATCGCCTGCCATCATCAAGCCGCCAAAGATGTTGTTAGTTCGCCAAAGATCCTTCAGTGTGAAGTTAAGTGCTTCAAGTGATTTCTTATGTGCCATTGTGCACTCATCCCAAACAATGAGCTTGCATTGCATCAACAATTTTCCCATTGCACTGGATCGGGAAATATTGCAAGTTGGAGTATCAATTATGTTTAAATTGAGTGGCAACTTAAGCGCAGAATGTGCAGTACGACCGCCATCTAGAAGAGTCGCCGCAATTCTAGATGATGCTAACGCCAAAGCTATGTCACATCTTGATCGAATAGTGGCCAAAATCAATGACAAATGTTTTCCCTGTTCCTCCAGGTGCGTCCAGGAAGAATAGACCACCAGTATTATTGTCCACCGCTTGCATTAATGTTTCGTATACTTGTTTTTGCTGTTCATTCAGCAACCACATTATTTCGAACGAATTCCTCCAATGTATCAACATTGTATTGCAGCTCTCGATTTAATTCTTGGTTGAATGCATCGTGCATCGATCGATTTGGCGCAATCATTCCTACTTCAATCAGTAGCTTGTTTACAATAGTCAAGCATTTATCCTCAATCAGAATCAATCCTTCATTGTAGATTTCATCGGTTATTTGGATGTCAGGATTATTCGTTTGAATGCGCAAGCGATGCAAGATATCTTCACATATGTCGTCTTTGTATTTGTTCCATAACTGAATTGGTTGTGAAGGAAAACATGTGGTGATGATAATGGCGAACAGCGTTCGTATTTGGTACGCATTTGATGAAACAACTGAATCCGCAAGTGTTAACTCCCAATGAGAATCGTTCTCCAGCAAACTCAGTAGTTGACATGCTTCTCGATATGTTTGGCATTGGTGGCCATTCACAGTTTTCAAATGCGCAAATGATTTTGGTCCACGTACATTTACTAACAGCAGTCGCAAATAAAAACATTCATCATTTCTAGGATGAACAGTATACATGCGACCTAGTGCATCAGTGGAAAACACCTGTGGCCAAGCTGGAACTGGGGTTCCTTGTTTGCGACGTTGGAATTTCTTTGTTGATTGATTCCAAGTGTAATACTTTGGCATTTCAACGTACATCAGCGTCGCTGCGAATGGATCTGCTTCACACATTGCAAAGAAGCTAGTCAATGTTGTCGATGGTGGTCTCTCAGCTCGTTGTACCGCATTAGCCTCAGTGAAGTAAACTCTTTGGCCATTTTTAAAATGCACTGTTAAATGTACAACTGTGGGATATCTTTCATGAATTTGAAATGACAATAATCGCCACAATGCTTCATTAGTACTGACGTATCTGCCCATTTGGAAGTTGCTGATTTCGTCATTCGCATTTTCCGACGCAATACCAAACACAGCCATGTCGCTGCCTTTTGTGATGTACTTGCACAAATATTTGATTGATTTGGCCGAATGACAACTCTCAACGTTTACATGTGTTTCGAAAATTCGTGATAGCAGCGGGCAATATGGTACAATGAATTCATTTCCGATCTCAATCTCTTGATTTTTAACTTTAACTTTGATAGTTCGACCATTATCTTCTTTTGAACGCCGACGATAAACTGGATATCCATCGTTCCCTGTGACTGTTTCAGCAACTAACGGTCGCGGATATCTTTTTGTGCACTTTCCATCAGCCATGCAAGGCTGAACGACAATGTCTCGCGATTTAGTTGGATCGCCAACAATAATTGCAGCATCATCATTAACGGTGGGTGCATTGAATCTACGCACATGTTCACCTGTTGGGGTACAATCCGCTCTCATGACAAATTTGTGCGTATCCGATGGCATTCATTCCAATGCTGTTTTGAACATATTAACCACAGCATTATTAGCGTGAAAAAATGCTTGCAACTGTTCAATAATTCGTCTCTTTAACTGTTGTGTCCGTGTATATTGCACTGCACATTCAGCTGATCCACCATCGACGAAATGAAATATATTTGCAGAAATTGATGCGGTTCATCTGGTGTTGGCACCATTGAACCATGCGAATAATATATTTGTCCTTGTATCTGTAATTGCAAACAATCATTTGTTGAAGAATACGCTGTAACTTCTGATCGTTTGATGGTGAAGTGTGTGGTGTATATGTAGTTGTTATGTGTTGCAATTCATTGTGTTGGCGTGAGTGATTGGTTATGTGTGTTGTATCTTTTACCTTGCAAGTCGGCATGAAGCCGCCTTCTCGAATGATATTAGCTCCAAAGGAAGTCATGCGAAAACAGTTATTGTATTCAAGGATGTGTTGAAGAAAATGGCTGGAATCGGGATCACTTCCATCGAACAATGGTTTCAGTGGCTGTGGTGGTGTAAGTAATGGATCCAGTTTGACTTTTCCACTTGCGCAGCACAATCAAGCCGTTTCTCTTGTGAACTTTAACGCATTGCAATATCGGCATATAGTCGTCATTGGTCCAATATCTAAAATTTCATCATCACTGTAGTTCGCAGTGGGATCATCTTGGAATGCCAAGCGATTGTATGATGCCAATGATTTTCGTGTGCTTGCGCGTTGTCTCAATCGGGCATTTTCTCTTATTATATTTTGTCTTTCTTCTCTTAAGTTCTGTCAATACACTTGTTGCTGGCTTGCATGTCTTGTGCGGCGGCCGATAATCGCACGTCGTCCTCTAGGCATTTTGGACTATGGACAGAGTGGTGAATTTAACCTCAAATGCACGATCCACATAATTTACACAGTTCAACTTACCATCTTAAAGACAAATGCCTTCTGTTGAAATTGAATAAAAATTTGCACAATACACGTGATTGATTTGATGGTTTCCAATTTTTTTTTACCTTTTTTTCACAATTTCACAGTGAACACAATACCGGTTTGTTACATGAAATTAACTGAGCAGAGAACAATGAGTAGCTGTCAAAAAATATTGGTTTGTAGTAGATGCTATGTATCAGAGATGGCGCTGTATGTAAAAAAAGATTTTCCCGCTTTTCTGTTGAAATTTTCCCGAATTTTCTTTGCTATAAACCTCACGGAGCCCGAGACCTTTCCAACGAATGCAAAACCGTGGAAATCGGTTCGTGCGTTCTGGAGTTATAGCGTCAGGAAGGAAAACCCGACTTATTTTTATATATTATATATTATTAAACAATACATAGTATTTAAAATACTGGAACATAACTTTTTATTCTCCAAATAAAAATATCGCTTACGAACATTACAACAAATTTAAGTCATACTTCATGAAATCTAATAATCATATTTGAATGGCACTATTTATCTTCTTTATCAGAATAGTTAATCTGTAATAATCATATAACTAAAGAAATTTAAATATAAAAAAAAAATTGTTAAACCACTGTAAGTAAAAAGTAAGGGTTACTTGAACAACTTCCGCAATAAGTAGATACTTTTTTTGGTTTTTGTCTTAGCCTGTTTGCTACCCATGATTGACACGTTTTCTGCGTAACATTTACGACATGTACTTCTAACTTTTCTAGCCAAACCATATTTCTTTTCCAAGGTGTGTTTTACTCTTTTCGGTCGGAGCGGCGGTAGACTCCGCAAAGTTTTATCAATATAAACCTCCTGTTATCAATTATTTGTATATTTTTTTAGTCACTGATTTATACAGAGTAAGAACATTTACTATCGCACTATTTAGTAATACATCTATAACCAGCTTCTTATACCACTTTACAAGTGGCGTACACGCGGGTGAGCCGTAGCGTGACCCCGCGGCCCCCGCCGACGGAAAATCTTATTCCTTCGTAGGAGGCCACGCGACCCACCCGTGAGCCTTTTGCTATATCTCTAAAACTAGACGGTAGAAATTGCTAATTTTAATTTTCTGTACAAAATTATGCATTTTATAAACGTAGAGATGAAAATTTCAAGTTGACAAAAAATAGCAACTTCATGATTTTACCTTGGCCCCAATGGAATAGTAGAGTAGGCTCACCGGTGGGCCGTAAAGCGTGCAACGTGTTAACTCATATGCAGTAGCATGGGAGCACTCGTGATTGAACCAGGGACGAGTCTTCGGGCTGGAGACATCACTGTGGGGAATGTGATATTGAATACCGACAGTGATCTCGGCAGTTACGGCAGACTCACTCTGCGACAGATTCCGCGTTTAGCCCACTGGATGAAGGAAAATAATCCCGCATTCCATCCCAGTCTGCTGACGAGTAGTGCCACAGTTAACGCCTTGCCGCCGCAGTTCGTGTGAGAGCAACAAGAGGCACCACAGAGAAGTCTAGAGGTCTAGTCTATGAACAGAGAAGTCTATGAACTATCATAATTTTATTTTTCACACTTGTCGAGTCAGCCGTTTAGCATTTAGAGGAGGGGGGGAGGACGAGTTGTTTTAACAAAAAAATGTCCTTTAAAGTTGAATAACTCACAAATGGATACCAAAATAAAAAAAACAGTTTGGGCAACCTCTAAAGTTTAGAAGTGACCTATCTAATGATACCCCCCTAATGATAAAAAAGCACCCCCACTTTACTTGTGGGGAAAAATCATTTTGACGATCATGATTTAAGAGCCAGCTGTTTAACTATAAGGGGGGGGGGGATCTCTGTTTTAACTCGGAATGCCACAGATATGAGAGGATTTCCTGAGACAGATATGGCAGGTTAACAGCACAAGGATGTGCAATAAATTAAATATTGCATCTCGATAACGCAAAAAAATTACTAACGAATTAAAATCTCAATTTATTTATAATAACAGTAGACTTAACATTTATATCATACATGCATTTACTGCATACATAGTGTCCATACAATTTAAGTGATGATCAGTGATGCAAAATATTTTCTTTGTCTCTAAATACCAAGTAAGTATTTATTTATCGTGCTTTTTTAATTATTGAGACGTCACACGCCAGTAAAATCATCAACGCCAAAAAAATCAAAAAGTCATCAACAACATTTCCTTATATTATTATAAATTAAATTATTAGGAACCTAATAATTTTCCACTGGTTTCACTCCGTCCCAATCGACAATTTCCTTGGTGCACCAAACATATTTGCCCCGAAACGAGTCATCTGCATCCAGTGCCAGGAACAGAGGTGCCACAGCGCCTTGCTCTATGGTCAAGGGACCTTTGTGTGACGTCATGTCTGTGTCTACGTAGCCTGGATGTACGGAGTTCACTTTGATATCTGTGGAATAGAATTGCTCAATTTAACAAGTTGTTTAGATTTGCATTACTTAGATTACGTAGTATGGTTCTTGAATTTATTTCATGTTAGACACAATACTGTCCTTCTGAATCTTAATAGATATTTTGGAAATTTCTTGAAAGCTTGGAGTCAATAATAGGTACATATTATACATAGAAAACTACCAAACTAGGAAACAATTATTAACAATTCTTTCAAAGGATTAGACTTAGGAATTGAACTTGAGACCTCAGTACATCAGTAACAAATATATTGCAGTACTAAATTGCAGTTGTAGAAGCATAAAATTTTTTAAATAATAAATTTATGGTAAGTTATATATTGCAGAGATACAGTGCAACAACTTTTTCCTTCTATGGGCCTGGTAGTTCTATGTAAGTATCCTATAAAGGACTTGATACTATTCAACCTGAATAGTATCAACCTGGAGAGTCTGTGGGTGGTTTACTTGCACCACTAGTCAGTTTTAGCGTGTGTGTGACAGGGAGAAGGAAGACCTTCTCCTTGTCACACATCCAATGCAGTGCACAATGCATTATTAATGAATAAACTGTGTGATTCACAAATTGTTGTTTAAAGTCTCTGTGTTTTTGTGTCCACTTTATGCATGTTTGTAAAGTCTATTTTTGAAATTTAAAGATTCAAGATGTAATGCGAAAGTATAGGTTCACCGGTTAAATTCCTATGATTTTTCAATTTATTACCTTAACTGGTGAAGTATCTGTGATCCTTTGGATTTCTTTGCTCTAGTGCAAACCTCTCGTATAAACCTAGTCACAGTCTAGCAATTTTTTTTCTTTATATCAATACAAAATTATCTTATTTATAATTACTAACAATAACTCCTGGCTTTGCAAGGGAGTCTTTGAAATTCTCAGATTTCCTCTTATTTATAAAGCACACTACACATTTAAATATTTATTTATATCTTATAATGAAAACTGCATTCAAATCCGTTGATTAGTAGTTTAAAGGATCCAAGCAATAGTCAGCAGAAGCGACTTTTTTTTATTCTATATTTTACGTGTTTTTTTTTTGGATAATAATAAATAATTATCTTACCCTTGCTATTCAACAATCGCTGTTGAATGTTAGACAACGCACTCACTGCCACTTTAGACACAGCATATGAGGAGTTGCCCCACTCAGCAGCTTGAGTGCCTTCCTTAGCAGCGTCCACATACTGCTGAATTAACTTCGAAAGTTCTGGAACCGTCAATTTCTCGTCCTTGAGTTTATCTCTTAAATCTTTACTTGGGATTACACTCAGATGGCCCAAAGAACTAGAAACATTAACCACTCGAGCACCATTTTTCAATATCGGGAATAATATATCGCACGTAGATACTAAAGAGAAGTAGTTCACAAAGAGCGTCTCTTCGGCTTGAACAGAGACCGGCTCCGTAGCGTCGTGCTTAAAAGCAATGGCGGCGTTGTTCACTAAAATATCAATTCCTTCATATTTACTCTTGATATAATCCCGGAAAGTTTCAACGCTTTTCTTGTCTGTCACGTCTAGCTGGTGAAACTCTGGCTTCAAACCTTCCTTGTTCAGTTCTTCTACCGCCTTCTTTCCTCGCTCAACATCTCTGGCTGTTAAATACACAACTCCATCAAATCTCTTGCAAAGACCGCGAACTATCGCGAACCCGATGCCCTTGTTGGATCCTGTCACGACTGCAACCTTCGTCATGATTATTAAAGTTTACACCCTACTACTCAAAAACTTTATAACAAGCAATACGTCTCCTTGAACCAGTGTTGCCAGGTTGGATTGAAATAAATACAGTGTTTCGCATGTAAAATTACAGTAGATCGGTAGGAAAATACAGTAAATCATAAAACTCATTACAGTATTTTTACAGTAAAAAAAAAACCTACTTTTATTGGAATTATAAATGTATTTAATAATCTCTATTATAAATTATACATAAATTGTCAATCAATATCTGTATCACTGTCACTTAGGGGTTCATTTATATATATTTTATCCGTAAAATTCTTGAAAATTTTTTTTTGGGTTATAATTTATACAAATAACAGAATTTCTTAAAATGGACTGGCGCGCTAATATATTACAATGGTATCTGTGATTAGTTCATCAACTAGGGTAATACATCTATTACCCTTGATGGTTCACTGTATACTGTATAGCTGGAATACAGTGTACAGCAAAAGCAGTCAAATTACAGTAAATCTACTGTAATTACAGTGCACCTGGCATCACTGCCTTGAACTGAGTCACACAAGTAAACAAATGTTGGGTTCGTTTTGCTATATATAGCTACAATCGATTGTGTAATAGATAAAAACAGTGTTAGTGTTGCCAACAAATCTTTTCAAAACACCCACTGGAGAAAGAATTATTTTTTAAAATAATCTTAAAACCGACATCTTACAAGCGCGTTCAGTAATGACTTAAGCAGTTCAGAATCAACATCTGAACAGCATTTCTACAGCTTAATATTCCGTATGGTACACTGTTATTTTGGACCAACTTACGCAGGTTATCATCATCATCTACCTAACCTCTTCCCAAATTTATTTGGGGTCAGTGCAATGAATTTTCTTTTTCCATTCCTCTCTATTGCTCGTCACTTCACTGTATATTCCTCTCATGTCCTCTTTCACGTGACCAATGAAAAAATGGATGGACTAATACTCATTCTTAACCTTATCCATTCTAATCACACCACACATTCATTTTAACCACGCGCAGGCATTGGAAATTATTGGAAAATAATGTTTCAAAGATCGACTGTGGTCTGTGTCTGATCCGCAAGGAGTCAAGGCCTGAGTGCCACTACTGCGATTGCCAGTCATACGGCATTCCACCTGCTGGCAGAATGTCCAGCGTCGGAAGAGCCGAGGCATAATCTCGTGGCAGCCATAGGAATCGAAATGTGTATTTTCAAACGCGGTACGATGTTTGCGGTCATGGTACGGAGCTATAGCGCCTGAAAGTCCTCCCTCTCTTTCTGTGTGCAAGTTATAGTTCCGATGGTGATGACAGAGCGGGCTGGGAGAGGCAAGAGAGGTTTAGAACTATCGCGGTTCATGAGCCCAGCCTAATCATGGCGGGAACATCAGACGACTTAGGCGCCAGATATTGCAAAACGATAAAAAATTTCAATTTACTAAAAAAATCAAGAACATTTTACAAAAGCATATTTGTCCATAACACAAAATTAATAAGAATCTGAAAATAAATAAGAAATATCTTTTGGATGGTTCTACATCAGGCTTACCTCTAAAACCGGGTATTTTTTTTCAATTTTCATATTCTGCAAGTCATGCCAGATCTCGGTTTACGTTAAAATTTTGAGTTGAATGAAATGTTTTATGATCAGTTTCGAGATGTTTCATTGTTATGAAATATTTAAAGATGTTATTTTGATTTAGATAAATACCTACAATTTTCAACCGACTTTTTAAAGTAAGAAGGTTTTCAATTAGGTTGTTTTTTTATCTATATCACCTCAAAATTCAGTGGTTTAGTTTTAGTATGCGATTTTATAAGACGTGTTTGTTTGTTCTAAATTAAACATAATTTAATAAAATTATTTTTCTTGTACATTAATCTTTCATTTTCAACTGGACCTTGAACCGTCCGACCTTAGTTTCTAACGTTAACGATTATGGTGGTTAGTCCTTTTACTTGAGTATATTTTTGAAACATTTTCTCATTAGTTTTTCCTCTGAATATAGCTAAATGTTGTCTTTGTTTTTTTTTTTATTCTGAAATTCACAAACATAAGATAATATAGTTAATAATGACAGGCAAAAGTTTCTTCTGTTTGATTTTACGTACTATTGCTTAATATTGTGCAATAATTAACTGTCGGTTTTTGTTTTTATGAAATGTTCAATATTTTCTTCCCACATTCTATTGTACCATAATATAAAATGAAACCTAAAACTGCAACAAACTCGGTTGCTATTAAAGCAATTATATATCTTTTTCCCATTATAGTTGTGAGGATCCTTCGACCAGGCAGGGTGTTCGCGCCTGGCGGACCATGGCCCAACGGTTAAATTAATGCTATTAATATATTTCTATATCGCGATTTAGGATTAGTAGTTACTCAGTAAACTTCGATACTCCGTAGTTCAGTGTTTCTTCGGTAGACAGCACAGTTGTATATTTGGGTTGAGCAATATTTGAAAGTCGCTACGCAGTAAAACGGGCAATATAATGTAGGATTTATTTATTTGTGAGTACCAGAGATCGGAATTGGGTGTGTGAAAATACCTAAATTTTGCAGCGGGACTTAATTTGGAACTGTTACAACCACTTAAGTTAAACCGGGTTTGAATTTTACCGGTTTAGTTTTGTTTTTTTTTACATGTTCCTTACCTTTGAAACACCGAACTATAAATATTTACAAGCTGCTAATACAGTTCTAAATAAATTTTCTGCTAATACAGTTCTAAATAAATTTTTGTTTTGTACTTTTCCGGTTAAAATTCAGTCTTTTAGTCCCAATTGTTCTTTGTCGGTCAAACACAGAATTTTATATATCTGCAAAATGCTAATGCGGTTTTAATTTCTTTTTTTGATCTGTATCTTAAGTCAAAAAGTTTTGCTACAGGTTGATGCAAGGAAAACGAACATTTTCGCGTCTTTACATAGTTTTGAAGTCGGCTTTTTTTTAAATTATTAAACCTGCACTGCACAAAAAAAAATTAAAAACATTTATTTCAATTGCAAGAACAGTGGTTGTAACAGCTCCATATTATTATTGCAAACTTTAGGTATTTTCACACACCCAATTCCGATCTCTGGTGAGTACACAATCATGTAGGGTTCCTTCATCAATATTATCAGTAATGGAGTTTATATTAGACTATTCATTTAACACAAACTCAACGATTGGTGTAGTGATTTAAGCAGTCGCCACACCGCGCCAAGTGTTGTGGGTTGAAATCCCACATTGGACAACACATTGTGTAATCAAGAAATTCTTGTTTTAAGTCTGGGTATTCTTTGTGTAAGTTTTTTGTAGTATGTAGTAGAAGTGAAGAAATAAACGGATAGCTGCTGTGAAGAGAAAAAAGTAAACAACTTACCTAGTATGATATCACTGAATATTTTATTTGAAGGGACAAATTGTTTTAGAGGTAATAGGTATAGGTCCATGGCACCCCAAATTATATCAAAAACCATTGTGGTTACCGCGCTATAGTCGCGGAAACAGCAAATAGATTACAGTCACATATAACAAACATTTATATTTCAACGTCATCTAGCTGAAATACGCTGAACTACGTTGTAAATAATAAATAATCCTACATCGCGCAATTAAAGTTTAGTTAAGTATAGATTTAAAGCCTGCTCAGAGGGACAAAGACGGACAAAATGTCTACGGTGCGCTTTTGTCACACTTCTCTAATGTTTCACGTTGGCAGTATACGTAGATAAATGAACCTTACGAGAGTTGTTGATGACGATGACAGATATAGGCGATTTGGTATACACAGTAATCCTTTATTCTTTCATTCAGAGGCTCCTGAAATATGTTTCTACCAACACAGGAATTTTCCCAGTGTGGGAGTCTTTGGAAAAATGAGTATGTTAGTTATGCAAGAGTCGTAATATACAGAAAGCCTGAAACCAGTGAAACCTTTAACTGATAATATAGGTACCTATATATTTGATAAGGAGTTATCTGTGTATATCTTATCTTGCTAGTAAGGAGTGTCAAGATTAAAACACCTTTACGCATTGCACAATATAAACTCTAATCTTTGTTTAAAATTAGTTAAGCCCGCATTTGATGTGGTCAACAACTGGTTTTAAAATATCAGTGCTTGTCAGGCCACGCATTGAACAAAGTTCCGTAGTCATCTATAATGGCACATGAATTTAAAATCATGTCCAATAGATAGTTGTTAGGTTTACTTCTTATTATTTTGTACGAAGTTTTCCAAGTAGGTAAGCGTATTTAACAAGATAGGCGTCTATGAGGCTGTCCATAAATCACGTGAGGCTCGAGGGGGGGGGGGGGGGATGGGTGTCACAAAAAAATCATGAAATATCACAATGGGGAAGTAGGGGGGTGTTGTTTCATTCAGTGGGTTTTGGGTTTGTTGCAAATAAATACAGTCCTTTAGTTGACAAACATTCCGTTTATTGTTTAGTTTCATACATGCTTCAAAATATAAAATAAAAGGTACCTTTTACATATTCTGGCTTAGTTTTGTTCAACAAAACTCTTGCTATACAATCAACGGATTGTTGTTCAATACTTTATATAAATAACAATTCAGGACATATTTGCCCTTTCAATACTTCTTACGTTCTGACATGAAAAATATTCACAAAAACTTATCGTCTTTCAATAGACATTTAAAAAGAATACTTTCGAATATAGAATTATTAATTGGCTTTTAGTAAATCAATAAAGAGGATTATATCAAGGTTGGACTAGCGTCAATTTGATCAATTCTCAACAGGGGGTGTAGTAATATATCACGTGTTTTTATTCTTTCTGCAAATTTTCGCATTTCTTTCATCATTTTTATGTCAGTCAACCTGCAAACCTTTCCACTCTACCTCTGAACGTAATTATTGTAGTCTTTTATTTTCTATAATGAAATTAGTTGATACTTAGGTATACCTGTATTTTATTAATATTAAAAAAATAAGATTTTGTACACGTGATATAGGAGGGGTGAGGGGGGTAGGGAGTCTTAAACCTAACCTCAAGGGGGAGGGGGAGACATGAAATGACAAAAAAAGGATCACGTGAGTAATAGACGGCCCCCTATAACTCCTACTAATAAATTTATCTAATCTAAGCCTAAAGTTATTAAAGCTTATCACATGGACAATCTTAATTATTTTTTTCAGATTTTTCGAGTCAGCCATTTAGCTTCTAGGGCTCCCTCTAGGACGCCTTGTTTTAACAAAAAAATGTGATTCAAAATTCAATAACTCGTTAACAGATAAATAGAAGATAGTGGCAGCAATCTCTCGATGTTTTTAAAAGGTCGAGATAAACAGAGGTCAGGTCTATATAAGGGTTACTTTAGATATAACTAAATGTTCTACCTTGGGCAGAAATTGCAGTTGGAAACAACCTCGAGGATGAGGTGAATAGAAGAATTCAGTTGGGTTGGGCAGCGTTTGGAAAGCTACGTCGAGTCTTTTCGTCGTCGATCCCACAATGCCTAAAAACGAAAGTTTTCAATCAGTGCGTCCTACCTGTCATGACATACGGAGCCGAGACCTGGACACTTACGGTACGATTGGTCCATAAGCTTAAAGTTGCTCAGCGTGCTATGGAAAGGGCTATGCTCAGAGAACTAAGGTCATCGACATAGCCCACCGGATTAGCAAGCTGAAGTGGCAGTGGGCTGGCCATATTAGCCGCAGAACTGATGGCCGTTGGGGCAGAAAAGTTCTGGAGTGGAGACCGCGTCTCGGTGAACGTAGTGTAGGACGCCCACAGGCGAGGTGGAGTGACGACCTGCGTAGGATGGCTGGCAGGAGCAGGATGCGAGAAGCCCAAAATCGATCACAGTGGTGTGCAATGGGAGAGGCCTATGTCCAGCAAGTGGACTGCGATAGGCTGATGATGAAATGTTCCTGCTTCAGATATCGTTTAAAGTGATTGATGGAATTTATACAGAGATATGCTTGGTCATCATATTTCAGATATGAGTCTATTATCGAGCGCGTATAATTCGGGCAGTCATTTCCTCGTTAAGATCACGACGTGATTATATGCAGTGTAGCGATAGGTTTCAGAATATATATTGTGGCTGTAAGAGCAAAACAGATCCATAACTTATATATACCTTAGTAAGTAATGTTAGAATAATAAACCAGTACTTAAATAATAAACATGGCTGCAAAAGCATCTGGCTAAGCCGCCATAGTGTGGGCCGCCATACTTTACTGTCTGCATTTGCAGCAATGATGTGTGGTTTCCCCCACTCTTGGATTCTGCTCATGCTTTCCATCAGGCAGGGTAGAGTCACTTTGGTAGGCTAACAAAAAAAAGAGTAAACCGTAATTGTTATTCCCTACCCACCTATAAGTTGGCCATAATTGTTGACGCCGACGACGGAACAAGCCTGAAAATTTAAGTTCGTTCGCTTACTAAACAAAAGGATTTCCAGTTAAACCATCATACAAGTGATGTTGCCACTAAAAACCATCCCTGACACTCTCAGATGCCTAACTGCATTGTATATCTGGAGCATATCTGTACTTTTATCAACTAGAGTATCAGGTAGTTATGAAAATTAATTACCATATTTTTACGCTATAACTATTAGGTAATCAAAAAAAAAAACGTAATAAAATCAGATATTCTCTTACCTTTGCTATCTAACATTCGCTGTTGAATATTGGGCAATGCACTCACGCCCACTTTAGACACCACATATGAGGAGTTGCCCCACTCAGCAGCATGAGTGCCTTCCTTAGCAGCGGCTAAATATTGCTGCATTAACTTCGAAAGTTCTGGAACTGTTAGTTTCTCGTCCTTAAGTTTTGCTTGGAATTAAGCTTAAATGACCCCTAGAACTGGAAATTTTAACCACCCAGGCATTATTTTTCAATATCGGGAATAATATATCGCACTACGATACTAAAGAGAAGTAGTTACGAGAAGGATCTGTTCGGCCTGAACAGAGGCAGGCCCTGGAGCAGAGGTTTTAGTAGAAATAGCGGCGTTGTTTACTAAAATATCAATTCCTTGGTATTTACTCTTGATATAATCCCGGAAAGTTTCAACGCTTTTCTTCTCTGTCACGTCTAGCTGTTGAAACTCTGGCTTCAAACCTTGTTCAGTTCTTCTACGGCCTTCTTTCCTCGCTCAACATCTCTGGCTGTTAAATATACAACTCCTAATTCATTTTAGTTTGGCCAAAACTTTTGAGATCTGCACCAGGTCGATGGATCACCTCGAGCGACTTAATTTTTCTAGACATGTGTAAGTACCAGTTGAAATTTAAATGGGACCAAATGAAAAAACAGGTATGTTTTCAAAAAAAAAACCTATATCGAGTGAAATTGGAAATGAATTAAGTACCTCCTGTTTTGCACTGCCACAACTTATAAAGCGCTCTCATACGATATAATAATACGAAATAATAATGCATATGTTAAATCTTGGATCCACTGGGAACGTTAGTAGGCCTCATATTTCTAATTGAGGGTAGACGTGAGTTTAGCGGGTGAGGAGAATGTTCTCGTACATTCACTTTATTGTAGCACTCGATCACGAAATACAGTTAGGACATTGAATAGCAGCCCATGATTAATAATTTTAAATAAGACACTCCACCGAACACGTGGTGCTCACACGAGACGATCCGCGACAACTCTGCTCGTCAACGACGACGTTCCCTCTTTAAAGGAACTCACGAACGAATGAACGAACAATAATCATCTAGGGAAGGGATAAAATCATTGTCACCTGTGATCCTTGTCTATGACTTATGACATGAAAGTAATCGACTAAAATCAATCATTCAATCGCGTTATTATTATTTTAAAGTGACAATGATTCCCATCCCTGCGGTTACCGGTCGCACGCGCCAGTGCCCGGTGTTGCGTCAGTGTCTTACCTTCAGACAGTTAACAGTGTTGCCAGCTAAAATAATCGATACGCCGGCACATACATTGTATTGCTCTTGCAGTATTCAACTTAATTCCATCGTAGTGACAGTTGCTGTTCATTTAACGAACTATTTACATTACCCATTTATACGTACCTTAATCGTGATCAACTGCAGTGAGTGTGGTACAAGAAAACAAAATAGTTTTTAAAGTAATTTATTTAAACACAATATACATCTTAGAGATCATTATGTACGTAGAAGCTAAATAAATAAATTATATCTACTATACTACAGCCCATTCATGATTAGAAAATAGTGACGTTTTGTTCAAGCCCTACAATTCCTTTTTTTTTGAAGTCAACTACTGCATTAAGATTATTTCTGTATCGCAGGGCTTGAACCCAGACTCAAAATAACAATACTTACTGCAGTAAAAAAGGCCGTTTGACCAGTATTACCTGTGCGCCATCATTCAATAAAATGACTCTAACCTCTTTCTTTCTGTGGTTGCAAGCTTTCGTACGAAACGATAATTTCTTGAAAACTGGTCAAGATGCGAGTTTGATTGTTACGTCACTTTATTCTTAACACGAATGAACTTTTGACAAATATTATATAGGAACACTATTTTTCTAACTGATGTTCGTCTGGACGGACTATAACTAGTATTAAATCATTTTTCTAAGCAGTAATGCAATGTACTCGATATGTTACAACTTTTTTGCTATCTATGGAAGAGATTGCGTAAAATGCATAGAGCAACAAAGGCTCGCAGACCCGGAGGGGCATAGCGTCTTTTTCCGATTAAAAAAATCTATATCAATTCCGCAGATATGCTTAAAATCTTCACACATACATTTGAAACCCAAATTTCAACTTCACACACGAACACATTCTGCGTATATATTGGGCACTTGCTTTGACAGAAGGGATCGCCTGCTACTTCCTACCATGTTGCTTTATGTGTAAAATGGGACAGAAATTCGTAACAAGCAGACTCTCTACTATCCATTTCCGCTTAGCTTGGACCTTATAATATTTACGTCATCAGCTTTAGATTTATTCCTCCAAGAATCGACTGAGCGATCCATTAAAACTGCTTTGCTTCAAATTTGACACAGAACGGTTTAATAATGTTTCTATTAATTCAATTCTTGTTCTTTTGAGATCACTCTTCATGTTTTTTCTAGGAAGATTGTTCAGACCTTCAGGTCTTGGAATTTAATTGACTGACAACAGACTGATCTGGAGCTCATTTGAGAGATGCCGGTTCCCAACGACGGTGGTAGGTGGAGGATAAAATCTCAATATTTTACTAAACCCGTGAATGGTGTTGTCCACCCAGACGAACAGCTCAATTACAACAACTATTATTACATCAAAGTCTGTTTTTTTTAAGTCTAGACAACTGAAGGTAGCTACGTTTTGTGTGTCCATCAGTAATCCAGTTACAAATGGACATAAGTAGCTTCATATAAATTATTCTATTTTATCTTCTGTTTTTATATAAATAGGTTAAGAAACTAACTACTGGCTGGTACTCGCTCCTATCATCAAAAGCGTTTAACACTCTACTGCTGGAACTAAACCTCTCCTTAGAAGCGGGGTTTCGGCCTATTATACCACCTGGCCAGCATTGTTGGCACGTTGGTTAGTTTCAAGTTTTCTCTTTGCATTGATATTGTCCTGAGTAGTTTGTTATCTTAGTTGGCTTTTACGACACCCATGACATGAATAGGTGAGAAGACACTGTAATCCGTTCATCATACGGGGACTTCACTCGCAAATTACACATCAAAATTCTGGTAAATGATAATGAACCTTATTTTAACAGTTGTGTTGTGACGTCCATATACAATGCAAGTGAAAAACATACAACATCGCCATCTACCGAAAAACCATTAAACCAAAAAGAAACACTGAACAAACTATACGGAGTAACTACTAATCATGAATCGCGTTAGAGAATTTTTTGCGACGATTAACATATATACAACATCCAAACATCAACCGTTGGGACGTGGTCCGCCAGGCATGATCACCTCGCCTGGTCAGAGGATCCTCCCTTTGTGTTAGAGGAACAGGAAACCAGTTCCTCCACAGTTGTACTATTAATAGTACAATTTCAAAAAATTGTCACATCGTCGTGACCGTTATTCACGTCTCGAATGTCGTAAAAGCCGACCAAGCTTAAACTACACAGAACCATAGTAATGCAAACAGAAGGAAACTTGAAAAAAAAATGCCATACATGCCTGATCAGAGTAGTACAGTAGGCTAAAAGCTCTTAGGAGAGGCATATGTTCAGAAGTGAGATATTAAGGACTTATGATGATAATAACCTAATATATGTAAATATAAATAGATTTAGAATTCTATATAATTCAAGATATGAGTGGCCACCAGCGTATATTCAAATTCAAAGCATCGGCTACTCTAAAAAACAGTCAACAAAAGTAACACAAAATGAGGGTAGTTTTATTTCTAATATAGATTTATACTGCCTTCAAGTTAATATTCAACAACACTAGTGGAAAACTTAAACTACATATAAGTTAATCGTACTAACTATTTATTGCAAAATCACATAACTAGATATCATAGAATTGACAGTAACCGAAACTCCTGTCATCAGATGCCAACGGGATCCAAACCGTTTTTTGACATTGACAGATTTGTCTAAATATTTATAACAACTTGATTTTGATTAGACAAAAATAAAGATTGTTTAGCAATTCATTGTAGCTTTTGATTATCCTCCAGGATCGAAGGGGAAGAGAGGGGGCAATCAAATCACTTTTGTCTCTTAAGCTGCAGAAATCTATGTGTCACGATAACCACTTACCATCAATAAAATAAATAATAGATTTCATCATAAAATAAATTTCATGATTGGACAAGAGTGGCACCTCAACATAATTTTTAAAAAACAAAAAGTCTTACCTAAGAACAATAAAATAACATCAATTCCTCTCAACATCAACAAAAGTCTGGAACAGGGGTACATTTAATTCCTCCTCTGCATCGCTACTCTCTTTCTCTGTCTTGATCTGGATATCCACCTCCTGGACCAGCAATGGATCGCTTTCAGAAACCTTTATTTTCTTGTTAGGTATTACTGGCTCCCAGTTCGGTTTCACGTGAAGGTTGTTCTGTGCTATTCTGTTCTGTTTGTTGAGCTTCCGTTGAGCATTGATCTGTGCTCTGGTCATGTTCAAGTGCTTGATCTGGTAGTGGATTTTCACGTACGGTTGGGTCTTGAAGAGTAGTCCACATTCGTTGCAGGGGTACATCTCGTTGGAGTGACTCTTCTTGTGGCGTGTGAGAACTTGTTTGTTCTGGAAGAATGAACGAAGGTTTGAATGAACTTAAAAGAGAAAGGATTTAAATTTGACATACATAGATAAATTTGATATTCTCAAGGTCAAGGTTTAACTATAACATGGCGTTCAGTAGCCTTACTCATGAATTTAATTCAAATTTCAATCTAATACAATTCCAAGCTTTGATGTATTATGTAGGTAGTATCGAATTCAAGATTACGAAACGTCACAACTATAATACCAATAGATTGGAATTGAAATTAGGAATAAGGCTGCTTGCTGGTCTTGAGAAATAACATGCTGAACAGACATCTACAAAAGTCATTGTCAACATACAGTTTGCGAAACATTAATACATGAATATGAAGTAATGCTCTCACAGTTGTTTGTTTGAGTGGCAGAAATGTTTTTTTTTTTTTATGTTAAAAAAGACAACTCCCGCATTAGGAATATGAATTCCTGTGTCGCGGGAGACTTTACAAACATACATGAAACGGACACAAAGAACACCCAGACTCAGAACAACAATTTGTGAATCACACAAAGTGTTATCCCGCGTGGGATTCGAACCCACGACACTTGGCGCAGTAGAGAGCGGCGTGGCGACCGCTTAAACCACTAGGCCAACCGTGCAGTCGAATTATATGCATAATATCAATTTTGTAAAAATAGTTAATATCAATATTTCATACAACGGTTGCGAAGCAATATTTAGATGGGCTTGTTAAATCACATCTGTGTTTGTACAAAGTTTTTAGTTAACTAGTTATTTTTACATTTACATTTGGTCTCCGGCCTTACACTTACCAACGAAACACGACAGCACGAATGCTATTATTTGAGGTTAAGTCTTCTGTGTGAGGGTATTACCGCTCCGGTTGTGGTATAATACCTTGATAGTGAATAAGGTGTGGGCATACCGAGAAGGCCTTTCCGCAGAGCTCGCACTCGTGGTTCTTGGGCGGCGGCTGCAGAGCGTGGAAGCGCGCGGTGTGGTCACGCAGCAACGAGGGCGTGCGGAACATGCGGCCGCACGGACACGCGTGACCCGCGCGTGCCCCCGCCGCGTGTGACCACGAGATGTGCGACCGCACCTCGCCCTTCGTCAGGTAGCAGCGACCGCAGTGGTCGCACTCGTACCTAACACATTGTATAATCGCTCTGTTATTAATTATGCGGGGAGAGGAGGCGCCACTGTGCCACGGTTAACTTCGGCTGCGTAAATATAAAATGTTTAAAAATAAATTAAGTGTTGTTAGAGTGTACGAATGTTTTCAAGTGTTTATAGACTAAGTGCAGATGAACATTTACTGAAGACAGTCTAATCAAAGTGTTATAGGACAACAATTCAACGCGAAAGAATTTGAGGACAAAAATCTGTGTACCATTATTGATTTATCTAAGAACTCCTATAAAGTGGGACTAAAAACAATTAAAATAACCAGTGCAGAAAAGATAATCAGTGATTATAAAGTGCAACATTAGACTCGTTTTCTGTATAGTGATTATGGCATTTTGAAAGGACTCGAACATTGAATATACCCTCCAAACTCATTATTATCAAACTCAAATAGGACGTGATTCTATTAACAGCATCCATCTAGCGCCATCTATCATAACTAAAGCGAACTACTTAAACTACACCAGCTCAAGACAAATCGATCTGCCATCGGTGAAGATTAAATAATACCTGGGAGTACCAAAGGAGGGCGTAACGTACTGTAAAAGTAATAAAGAAATTTACCACTAGAGGGTTCTACTCGTAACAAAAATATCTCAAATCTATCATTATGATGGAAGAAATTATACTTGCACTTAAAAATATACAAAAAGATCTGGATGAGCAAAAGACTGAGATTCGTAAAAGTGCAGATGAGGTAACAGCGTTCTGTTACCTCATCTGCACTTTTACGAATCTCAGTCTTTTGCTCATCCAGATCTTTTTGTATATTTTACACATATATAGGTTACACAAAACATCAACAAAATATTGGAAGAAAAGTTTTTCAAACTGCAGGAACAACATGATAAACTCAAGGAAAAGGTAGATAATCAAGAGAAAAGAATCCAGTTTTTAGAAAAACATGCAAGGCAACGTAATATAGTGTTCTTTGGTATTGTTGAAAAAGAATCATCGTATGATGACCTTCAAACCACTATCGCCAGCTTTATAAGAAAATATTTTAACACTAACATAGAGCATAGAGATATACAAGAAGTAAGGCGTATAGGAAAAAAAGGAGACAGACCTCGCCCAATAGTTGCAACGTTTTCAACTCTCGGAATTAAAATTAATATTATGAAGAAAAAAGGATTCCTAAAGGACACCGAATATTATATAAAAGAAGACTACCCTGTACAAGTTTTAGAAAAACGACGAGAGCTGCAAAAACAGGTAAAAATAGAGAATGAGAAGGGTAACAAAGTGAAAATAAAATATGATAAACTGGTTATATTAAAAAATAATAACAAAAGGTCACTCCCAACATCACCAGAAAGCACCGCAACCGCAGAATCACAGGCAAAAAGCAATACCAACACAAAAGTCCATAAAAAGAACCGAACACAAAAGTTAAATACGGTGATGCAAAGGTCTAATAGCATTTCTGAAGGAATTCTGAAGCCGAGTATGCTAAGCTTCCTAACAAATAAAAATACCAACAACATAACTACTGAGAAAAAAATGAGGCTAAGGGCAATAACATATAGCAATCAACCTCCTCCTCTCACAATATTATTTTAGACAAGGAACAGAAAATAAACAACAGAAAACATCTTCCAACCCGGTTGGTCACCGTGGAAGATTATGACCAAAACCCTCCAAAGAATAAAAATAATAATAAAATAAATAGGAAAATACAAAAATCTATGAACAAAACAGATAAGAAGCTCTACGCTATAACCTACAATGTAAGATCTTTGTCATCATATAGTCGCTTGCTAGAGCTGACAGAAGCCCTAAGTACGTACATAAAATATGACATTATTGGTTTATCGGAAGTGAGGCGAATGGGAACAAAAATAGAAAAATATGGCGTGGGGTTTCTAATAAACATAGCTCATAAAGGAAACATCGAAAGTTATTCTTTGGAGGAGGCCTGCACCTGAGGAAGGGTTCTTGCAAATAATAACATTTAAGAAAAAAGAAATTATATATAATATTTTAATGAAATAATAAAAAACACAAAAAAAACTCGTATAGTATATTAAGATAAGAAAAACAGTTACAAAAATTATAATTTTGTTTAGTTCATTTAAGATACATGATAATTAAGTTATATGTACTTGCAAGAAATATAAGGCTTTTTTATTTTTTTTTTTATTTTTTTTATTATTAATTATGCCTTTTTTTGATATGTAAGCTAAACTAAAATAGTATCGGTTAGCTCTTTATCGAGCAAGGCTATCTATATATATATATAAAAATCAATGCCACTTTTCGTTGTAATTAAACTCCTTCTAAACGGCTAAACCGAATTTTTTTGTGTGTGTTCAAGTAGGTTCGAGAATGGTTTAGATTTGCAATTGGACCCGGTAGGTGGCACTGCGATCAAGTTCTGGGATTTCAAAGTTAGGCGGTACGAAGTTCGCTGGGTCAGCTAGTAGATTATATAACATTAGACTGTAACCAATGAGATATACTTGTTTATTTATAATGTTGTAAAAACGAGGAAAATGTATTTCCTTTCGAAAGCCAAACGTACTACGCAAATCAGCTAGTTACGTCTATACAGGGTGTAAAAAGACACATACCAAAAACTTCGAGGTTGCATTCAGACCATGATACTGAATAGGTTTAGCGAAAAAAAAAACCAAAATATATGTTTACTTATCTAAGTCTTTTTTTGTTTTTTTCTGGTTACATACACATAGTACAACATAACAGGACCCTAACAACCTAATTATCACATTTAGAAAACCAAAAAACAAATAAAATCAATAAAACTGCAATGTTGTTACATTTTTTACATTGCAGTTTTATTGATTTTATTTGTTTTTTGGTACAATAAAATCAGCTGGCCAGAGTACACATGCGTCCGCGCGCGGTTTAATGACCGCTTCGCTCGTCCCAGTAATTACCTACCTAAAATTGTTTGTTGAAAAAACCTAATATTGTTTTCGTGTATGTGTGTTTTCGCTATTCACGCTACAGCGGCATGTTTGATGCGTCGGCTCAAAACAAAGACTCGTGGTCTATGAGTTTTGCCGCCATTAATAAATAAATAAATAAATATTTTGGACATCTTACACACAACATCATCTGGTCCCAAAGTAAGCAGAACTTGTGTTGAGGATACTAAACAACTGATATAAATACATAAACATACTTTGTTTTTTGTAAATACATACATATTATACATAGAAAAACACCCAGACTCCGAAACAAATATTTGTGGATCACACAAATATTTGGTTTGACCAGGGAATCGAACCTGAGACCTCTCGATAAGCAGCCGCATACGCTAACCACTAGACCAACAAGGCAGGCAATACAAATGAATTACTTTGAAACTTTCGTCATTTAATTATTTACCTAACCTACCTAATGTCAGAGAATTAGCGTCATAGCGGTGTGCGGCGGCGCCTTTGAGTTTTGCCGAAAGGTACCTATTTAACTATTGACGACGTGTTTCAAAGAATTTTAATTTCTCTAATATTATAAATAGCGGCACCGAATAGACCAGTCGGTCTTCAATGTTCCTACTGGACACTCGCGTGGTGCATTATAATTTTTGAGCTTTGTTTTTAGTAGGCATAAGTAAATTAAGTAGTTATTTCGTTTTTATCCTCTTTTTATCTAATTTTAGTGTTAAGGTATTTTAAAAATAGGTGCTTTTATTATAACAAAGAAAGTGGTTATTTATAATGTTTAGTGCGAGGGAATACGGACAAATGATTAGTGCTATAGTGTACCTATTTACCGGTTTAAATCCTGGGTTAGGAACACGAACTACGGCGAAGTTAATTAGAAGTCAAGGAACCCCTATATCGAATAAAACGGTGAATAAGGTTAGAAGAAAAAAAAATTCACAAAGTCCAGGCAGTAGGCACTACTTCTGGCAGACAAGATCAGCTGTGCTATGACCGAGGACAATTATGTAAGTAAAATACAGTCACTAGGTAGGTATTTGCGTTAGTTTACCGACGCCGCCGTAGGTAGTTAAATTAAATAGTTATGAAAGGCATTGACCTAGTTACTGTGTGCGCAATACATTGGTGGCTTCTGAAATGAACAAAAATCTTGTCACATTGTTTTTTCCGGATACAATTGTTTTTAAGGACAACTGTTTGTTTTTTTTAATAAGTTTTGGGGTGCTGATGCTGCATCTTTCGTTTTCGGAAGTTGTCTGGTTACACCCTGTATATCAAAAGTTAGATAACACAACCTTACTGTACGCAAAAATCACATGATAAGTAACAGTTGAGTGGGATATTATTCAAATTTAAATACCGTACGTAGGTAGTAGGAAAAGTAAACAACATTGAATCTCTTTAATTGAACCACTTCAGTATATCTACCAACACGACAATTTTTTTTTACACTAGCAACATTAAAGCAACCGAAGGCAAATTTTTGTGACGAACGAAATCGTTTTGGTAGAAATATAGAAAATGACTCTTCCCTACATAGTAAGCGGAAGGTGGGGAGGGGGAGTTGCACTCACTTCTTGGTCCGGTCGCTGTGCATGCGGCGGATGTGACGCTTGAGCATGGCGCGGGTGGCACACACACGCAAGCACAACGCGCACGTCACTTCCGGAGCGCTGATATATAACACAATTTATATATGAGTATCACAATATTATACTTGTATCTCATAGCGAGCAAGATTTTATACAGTACGATTTCACGAAATTGTCGCTACTGGAACTAAATAGTCTTGATACTAACTCTAATACTAGCTGCGCGGTGGTACTTATACAACAAAAACCACGGGTAACACTGCGGGACGAACCTACTTTAAAATAGCTTAAGTTACTCTTTATATCATCAGCAGCCTGTTAGTGAAAGTCCTGTCAAAATTTGTCCAGTCGTTCCAATGATATAATAAGGAATAAACAGACAGACAGACAAAAAAGCTGTAAGTATGGTACCTGCATAATTTCATGTGAATTTAGTGAAAGTCAAGTTTCTTTATTTGAAATGAAAAAACAGACACATCGATTTTATTTTTATAGACTTCTACTGCGGTTCTACCCGCAAATATATCGGTTATCGAGGCAAAGAGTAGTCTATGTCCCACCTCAACAATCAGTCTATGGTAAATTAAATTTAAACTGGTACAGCGGTATAGCCTTGAAATCGTAACAGACAAACATATTAGAGAAAGTCTATGGTAAATTTAATTTAAACCCATGCAGCGGTATAGCCGTGAAATCGTAACAGACAAACATATTAGAGAAAGTCTATGGTAAATTTAATTAAAACTTGTGCAGCGGTATAGGGGTGAAATCGTCACAGTCACATGAGAGATGTAGTATCGCACTGACCCGTCGTATGTCTCGTTGTGCACGTTGAGGTAGTGCTGCGCGAGCGCGTGCCGGTTCTTGAGGCGCAGCCCGCAGAGCGGGCAGGGCAGGTCGGGCGCGCGGTGCGCCTGCGCGTGACGCTTGAGGCACGACTTGTTCTTGAACGTGCGCCCGCACTCCTCGCACGACACTGGCACCTTCACCGTCCCCAGCCGGACCTCCTCGTTGTGCGTCCTGTCTAGGTCAGCATTGCTATAACTATCGATGTCTACTCGAAACGACATATTTTTTGTCTAAAGTACGGACATAAAAATGTAAATTGATTTCAACTAAATAGTTTATGGGTCTCACTTCAGCATAAGTTCGATAGAGTACACGCACGCATGCACTCACTCACTCACTCACTCGCTCGCTCGCTCGCTCCCTCACTCACTCACACACTCACTCACACACACACACTCACTCACACACACACACACACACACACACACACACACACACACACACGCACACACACACACACACTCACACACACACACGATATAAAAGCGCAAGTGTCAGCCGTACGAGTCAGTATTGATTCAAGATACAGCGAATAAACATCGAAGCGATCTTTTAGTGCGACTAACGAGTAAATTAGTGATTTGCGATTGTAAACAGTGTTAATAATTCATCATCATCAATGTGTAATTTTTTGGTAATCAATCGACGATTTTAATTTATACCCAGCTCGTAACAATATGTTATGAGCGTTTCTGTAATTCGGGGATCACGTTAAGCAGTCGGGTCCGGTTGTTATTTTAAGATAACCGTCGTGAAGCCTATTTGGAGTCCTTCGGTCAGCTTAAAAACTTTCAAAAGCAAGATTTGCGTAGCCACAACGTGTCATGCCAGTCTCCATCCGGGACTCGACCACCGCGAGGACGTATGGCTGTATGTGTCAGTGAGTTATTCATTCACTCGTTCACTGAGAATGAATGATGTGTCATTGAGTTTTTCATTCTCTCATTCACTGTGAATGAATGAGGTGTCACTAAATTATTCATTCACTCGTTCACTATGAATGAATGAGAAGGAAACATTATGTCATCTCGAGAGTACGTGCGGGGGACACAGGCGGTCGATTGTTAGCGACGATAGCGAGTGGACGCGTGCGACTGTGAGCCGACAATATAGAAGGATATACTACACTTTCCTGAGAGGAAACCCGAGGCCAGCAATGGAAAGTTATGGGTTGTTGATGATATAAATTTGGGACACTTGACAGATGGGAGAATGTACTTGCCTTATGTGTGATCTGTACCATCCCCGCTCGTGGAAGACCCTGAAGCAGACGCCACACTCCAGCCGGTGAGGTTTGGTGTGGTACTGTTCCACGTGCCTCTTCAGGTACTGAGGACGCCTGGAATTAAAAGTTATGTTGTGGAATTAAAACATTCAAGTACGCACTTTGTTCATCTGGGTGATGAGTAGTCGTAATAATTTAACCAAGGTGTGGTGAAGTTCCTTGTGTGACGATGGCATCTGTGTGGTGACTATTAGTGTGGTGACATTATCCGTGTGGTGGCGGTATTAGTGTGGTGACGGTATCCGTGTGATGACGGTATAAGTGTATTGAAGTATTCCGTATGGTGATGGTATCCGAGTGGTGATGGTATCCGAGTGGTGACGGTATCCGAGTAGTGACGGTATCAGTACGGTGACAGTTAAGAACACGGAGTGTCACCACCCCTATTCATCCCATTGATAAGCGAGTAAAGGAGCAAACTAATCAGAATCACTGTAAAGAGAAGGAAAATTAGAAACCAACCCTATAGTAACCACCGGTATACTAGACCAAAACCTCCGGTCTAAGGAGAGCTCTTCTTTAAGTCAGAATTGAACTATTTAATGCTGTTGATGTATCACAAATATTTCTACTAAGTTCCTCTATTTCACTCTGTCCTCAGCGTAGGTAAAGAGGTCCCTAGTTGTAGAGTATGACAGGAGGCACACCAGAAGCCGCTGATGCGATCCTGGTGTTAGACCCAGCTGCGAGGTAGGCCACCACGGGGTTTTGTGGGTAGACCGTTTGCCTGGGAGTACCATACACGGCCTTCGTTTACCCCACAAAGGGTACAACATTCAGAGGTACACTCACTTGAAGCCCCTCCCGCAGTGATCGCAGTGGAAGGAGGCTCCCACGTGGTCGTTCATGACGTGGCAGGCAGCTGTGTCCTTGTCCTTGAAGCGCGTCCAGCAGAGCAGGCAGCGGTAGCGCCGGTAGTGCCGCAGCCGGTGCCTGTACAGCATGTCCGCAGTCTTCAAGTGCGAGTGGCACAGCTCGCACTCGTGCTCTCCAGCCTCCTGGGATGTTCAAAGTATCACCGACTTTAGTGTGCTTTAATCGTGATCATGTGAAACGTGCTTAGTCAGAATCAGTTGTTGAAAGGTTTAAATAGGATCAAATTTTTGATGTGCTTTAATAATGATCAAATGTGCTTTGGTCATGATCAATGGTTCTGTGCTTTAATCATAATCATATGGAAGTGTACTTTAATCATGATCATGTGTAGCGTGCTTTATCCATAATCAGTTGTTAAGAGGTGTAATAAGGATAAAAAATTTAATGTGCTTTAGTCATGATCATATGATAGTGCTTTAATTATGATCAATTGTTGTGTGCTTTTTTAGGGTTCCGTAGCCAAATGGCAATAAACGGAACCCTAAGAGCGCCTTCACACTAGCGTTTGTCCAGCGTAGGCGTTCGGTAAACGTATGCGCAGCGCAGACGCCGCGACGACGAGGCGCAGGCGTCGCGTTGTCGCGGCATTTCTTCTGTAGTCAATTGAACGCTGCGCTAACGCGGCGCAGACATCACACAATTGCGTTGTCGTTTCGGGAATATCATTAACAAAATGGATTCTGACGAGGAAACTCTATTGTTGACTTTGCTGTTAAAAAAAAAATACAAAAACGTGCAAAAAATGAATAAAAGAATGTGGGAGAGCCCATTAAGGAGTGCACGGTTAAGTGAAAGTGATTATTTTGTACTTTATTGTAAACACATAAAAAATGATTCAAAATATTTTTATTCTTACTTTCGAATGGCGAAGCCTATATTCGATGAACTGTTGCAAAAAATACACAGTGATATTCAATATCAGGATACACATTTGAGGCTTTGTGTATCGCCTCATTTGGGCGATGTCTAATGTGAACAGGAATGTACATGACTCCGCAGTAACGCGGCGCATGCGTCGCGCACCTGCGGCGCTAACGCAGCGTATTCATTTATCCTTCCGCAACGCCACGACAACGCGACGCCTGCGCCTCGTCGTCGCGGCGTCTGCGCTGCGCATACGTTTATCGAACGCCTACGCTGGACAAACGCTAGTGTGAAGGCGCTCTTATGGATTCGTCATGTCTGTCTGTGCGTCCATATGTCACAGTAATTTTTTTGTAAATAATAATTGCGGATCAGACAAACATTTGGCCCAACACGGGAATCGAACCCGAGACCTCAAGGACGGCAGTCAGTTTTGGACAGCTTACACACAACGTCATTTAGTCCCAAATTAAGCAGAACTTGTGTTATGGGTACTAAACAACTGATATAAACACATAAACATACTTTTTTTTTTAAATACATACATATTATACATAGAAAAACACCCAGACTACGAAACAAATATTTGTGTCCGACCCGGGAATCGAACCCGAGACCACTTAATCAGCAGCCCCATACGTCAACCACTAGACCAACAAGGTAGTCTTTATTAGTAATATTACCTTTGAGTGCACTTTCATGTGCACAAGGTATGCCTGCTCCAGCACGAACCCGATGGCGCAGTCCTCGCACACGTGCCTCATGTGCTGCCTCAGTTTTATGTTCTCCATGTGCTCTTGCTGCCTCTCCTCTTCGGTGATCGTCACTATCTGGATGTTCTTCGTCACCTCGTACGAATACATTATGTATTTCTCTGTAATAATAACATATTTTTTTAAAGTATTAAATACTAGCTGTGTTACCCGCGTATCATTATGGTTACTATGCAAGTTTGTTATGCATGGTAACCTGTGAAGTTTTGACAGATAAACAGTGATAGGTACATTTTGACAGCTGCCCTATCGCGGCGGTCAAAAAGATTGCCGATGGACATACTCTCCTGGTTGGAGGTTTCCTGAGGGCGCAGGTACGGCTCCTGCAATCTCGGCCGTCAAGGTGCTTTAGGTGCCTTTCGGTGGGGCATGTAGGGGTACAGTGCACGGCGAAGGTCACCATAGGTGACCGGTGCTTCCGCTGTGGCCAGCCCGGTCATAAGGCAGGTGGCTGCAATGCTCCACTGCATTGTTTTAGGTGCGCAGCGGTGGGCAAGCCTGCCGACCACTGGGTTGGCAGTAAGACCTGCGACACTTCGGAAGGCCAGCCTTCTGCCTCCGAGACAACAACGCAGGGTGCCGCTGGAAAGCAGCAAGGTTCGCGGCGGGATGCGGAGATGGAAATCCAATAATCCATATCTCCGCTTCCTCCAGGTGAACGTGGGCCACGGTGCCGCCGCTCAGGATCTTCTGCTCCAGAGCATGGCACAGTGGTTACGTCGGGCCGTAGGTACCGTAGGAGACTTAGGCGCCGGAGATCGGAAAATGATCTCCGTCCTCTATAAGCGCATGCCTGGAGGTGACAGATGAGGCCATCTGTCACCCTAGCAGAAGCAGGCCCGGGTGGCGGCGCGAGCGCTACCCAGCGTGCACGCCCCTGTTATAAACAAAAAAAAAAAGGGAATATCGGAGTTCCCACAGGGAAGGGGGTCATCTAGAAGCCGTAGATGGCCCGAGGTACGTCGGGGTTCCAGGGACTTCCTTTCGAGGGTATACCTGGTTCCTCGGCTCATAGTACAAGAGACCGCGTGCGGTTTTAGTTGGTTCGAGTCCGACATAGCCACCAACTGGTGGTATCCGTGGGGATTTCCGCACGAAAAAAAAAAAAAAAAAAAAAAAAGGTACATTTTGACATCTACGATTTATGTATTTTTATAATCACCTAGCTTACGCCCGTTTATATCGATTATTGCAGTAAAAAGTAGTCTATGTGTTATTCTGATATATAATCTATATTACTGTAAAGTTTCATCCAAATCCTTTCAATAGTTTTTGCGTGAAAGAGCAACAAACATACACACATACTCACAAACTTTCGCGTTTATAATATTAATGGGACTAATTGAGTCCCGTGGTTATTATTGTTAATGGCGAGTAACGCCGCAGAACGAAGGTAGTAAAAAGTAAAGCTTAGTTACTTTTTGTTAAGCCGGGTCGGGCCAAAAGTATTGTTGGATTTTTCTTACAGGAAATTCATAATAGCAGCCCGAAAGTATGGAGTATTGAAACATATGCTTAATTGAAAAATTTCGTAGAAAAATAGCGAAATAATAAGTAAACATAACAAGTATCAATTGGACATGATTTTTAAATCTATGTAATTATGGGTGACTACGTAACCCTATTCTATGCGTGACACGCACTTGGCTAACTTTTTGACTAGCTTCGCTCCGTATCTTTGCCTGCGGATGTTGTATTGTTGTAGAATGGAAGAATAAAGGTAATCGCACACTTATCAGAGGCGAACGCGTCGAACGACCCGAACGAAACGAATTTTAGAATTCTTATATGAAATCTCATGAAACCTTGCACACTTACCCGCGTCGAATACTCGCATCTGGAAGAACCCCAGAAATCCTAGACGAATTCGGATGGCGTCATAAAATTCGGCGCGGATGATGCGGTCGCCTCGATCGATGCGCCCGCATTCTATCAGTTGCGTATGACAGAGCAACGCACGAGTACTATTTCTTGAAATGATTTCTTCGACGCGGTCGATGCTTTCGACGCGGTCGGTTCTTCCGCTGCGGATAAGTGTGCGAGGCCTCCTTGACCTCGGTTCGTTCGGCGCGGATAAGTGTGCGATCACCATAAAACATTCAGCGCCGACCCCAAATAAAATTAGAATAAGGGCAGCAGATGATGTGTTGTTGTAATGGATGACAACAAGTGCAGGCAACACCACGGGAATCAACTAGTAAGATAAAAAAGACCAAATCAAAGCCCTACCTTTAGGTTTATCATCGTCCGTTTTCTCTGCTTGTCCAGTATTCTCCCCGTTATCCTCAGCACCAGTCTGGTAGAATAAAACACAACGATTGTTCACATTCATAAGAACAAAAAAAAGAGTAAAAATCCCAAAAAAAAACGGACATCTGACACATACAAAGGTCATCTGATCTAAAAGTATGATTGTTCACATGAATACTTTTTCGTAAATATATAAATATTTCGGATATCTGATACACAACTGGACTAGGACTGGATCCCAGATAAAGCAGAGCTTGTATTATGGGTACCTACTAAACAACTGATATAAATACATAAACATTATTTTTTTGCAAATACATACATATTATACATAAAAAACACACAAGCTCTGAAACAAATATTTGCGGATTACACAAACATTTGGTTCGACCCGGGAATCGAAGCCGAGACCTCAAGCACTGTAGTCGCATACGCTACGCAGTGGCAGTCAAAATAATAATACATAGGCAAAAAGAAGAATAGAAGTTAGGCCTCCACATTCAAATGAATGAAATGCAACGAGTTCCTAACACCGGTTTTGTAGACCTTGTTATTATTAAGGTCGTTCCGTCCCAAATATGCCAGTCGAAGAAACCAGGGCGTCCCGTTAAGATACTGTACTACTAATGCAAAATCTGTATCTTGATTATTTGTGCCCATAAAATATTTGTTTGCGATTGGTTTAGATTTTTCGAAACTAATTGATGAAATTACTACGCTAGCGAGTGATAATAACCTCTGGCATTTCACAATAACGGATTGTTGGAGTTCGATAACCGGTCATGCACCTCTGACTTAGAATTTTGAGCGTTTCTATAATATAATATTATAAAGCTAATGAGTTTGTTTGTTTGGTTGAACGTCCTAATCTCAGAAAGTACAGCTTCTATTTGGGAAATTCTTTCAGTGTTAGATATCCCAGTTATCGAAGAAGGCTAAATATTTTCAAGCTACGACCTAAAAGAGCGAAGCATCAATAAAAATGCTGGCAAAACGGAGGAAAATTAATTTTAAATTTAAGAACTTCTATAGGGTGCGCTGCGTAAATGATAAGTTTTACAAAACGACGTATGAAAGAATAGTTCTCTAGTACAATACCATTTTACGACAAACCGCATCTCAGCGCAGAGTACAGTCAATCAAAACACATTTATTTCTACTTGAAATAAATTGCTTTTTGATTAGGGGATTTGGATTACTGAGGGCTTTTTTTAAGGCACTTTCGAATCGTTGCATTACTGACGCGCGACAAAATCTCATTCCCATTCTAACCTATGGTCAAACCATTGCCGTTTTTACCAAAAGGCACACGGGGCCAGTGCCCAGGGCTGACCATCGTCAGGGGGCCCTCCAACAAATCGATAGTCTCAAAAGATATTGTATTGACTTTTTTTTTTTATTATATCTATTCATGATATTTTTATTACATCTTGTAACGATTTGGGAACCCCAAACTCTTGTGTGCCCAGGGTCCTCCGCAAAGTTAAAGACGGTCCTGAGTAGAACCAGTAAGAAACTGCCAAAAGTGGTCAGACTCTAATGTTAACCTGTAACCTGTCAAAATGACTTCTGGCTTTAATAGAGTAGAATCAAGGAGTATTCAGCACCATCCTCATTGCAAATGTGGACGAAGCAGCACGTCACCGTGTTGCTTGGTCACCCAGCACAATCGCGACCTAGAGAGTTGGTTTTTCACGACCCGACAGCCAATTCACAAAAAAAATTAGCTTAAACATCATGAACATACCTGGCTTTTCTCGTTTTGTGTAGTCGAATCGTCATCTTCAGATGTATCCTTGTGTGTTTTATCCAATGATTGAATTCTCTTCTTGAGAGGAAGTTTTGATCTCGGAGCTTTATCATCTGTGAAGAATTCATTATGCGTTTTTTTATATTTAAGCCTACCAAAGTGACTCTACTCTGCCTGATGGAAAGCATGAGTAGAATCCAGGAGTAGGGGCCACCATCCTCATTGTGAGTGCTTACAATGCAGAAATGAAATGAAATGAAATGAAATAATTTATTCTGCAATTAGGTTACATGAACACTTTTGCAAGTTACTTTTTTTTTTTTTTGAGCAGATGAGTTCGGCCTTTCCTAACTGGACTAGCCCTGAGAAGAAAGGACGAAACAAACTCAGGGATCACAGTCTCTTTTAAAGTCCAGACAATATTCTTAAATGCGATAATTCAAAAGTTGTCAACAATGGCAAAAATTTAGATTAATTTGTTAAATGTATAATGTAAATTTAAATCATAAATCATCGTCACATCAAAATAAATTTAAACATTCAATAAACAGCATGTGCAGAATGGGCAGCTCAACCCCAGGCGGTTTTATGGCATGGTGACCACACACCACGCCGGCTTAGTAGAATTTTTCTGCATCATGCAGCATGATCGGGTGTCTGGTCTCACACCCACCAACGAAAGACGACGGCTCGAATGCTGTCATATTAGGTTGGTCTTCTGTGTGAGGGTAGTACTGCCCCCGTGGAGCTGCCCATTCGTGCTGAAATCAGCGTGGCCTATTAATAGGACATCAGTATTTGGAGAAGCCAGCAGTGGACTGCTATAGGCAGATAGATGATAATGATGAGGAAGGACATAGATAGATAGATAGATGTCTTTATTTGCACACTAAATTACAGAGTTACAAAAAAAGAACACAATGATTAAATATAGAGTGTACAAAGGGCGGCCTTATTGCTAAAAGCAATTTCTTCCAGGCAAAGACATAGGTAAGGCAGTGGACTATTTAACCTTGGGAATATTAAATATACGCATATATCTTGGTGTAGAGCAGTATCAGTTACCAAAGGAATACTTCTGTGTTCCCTTTTTTTTAAGTTTTCTGTATTAGCCGTTTCTTTTTTTTTAAAGACAACTCCCGCATCAGGAACATATGTCCTGTGTCGACTTTACAAGTACACATAAAACAGAAACAAATAACACTCAGTCTAGGAAAAACAATCTGTGGATCACACACATTTTTGTACTATATGGGTTTGAACCTTCACGCAGTAGAAAATGGCGTGGCTACCTTTAGGCCAAACGTGCAGTCGAGTATCAGATCATCATGTCATGGTGACCCACGCTATAGAGGCTTATAGAGATGTCCCTGTATTATTGGGCCTTTTTTTTTAAAATATTTTGGACATCTTACACACAACATCATCTAGTCCCAAACTAAGCAGAGCTTGTGTTATGGATACTAAACAACTGATATAAATACATAAACATACTTTGTAAATACATACATATTATACATAGAAAAACACCCAGACTCCGAAACAAATAGTTGGTGCGACCCGGGAATCGAACCCGAGACCTCTTGATCAGCAGCCGCATAAGCTAACCACTAGACCAACAAGGAAGGCGTTCTCGCACTCAACGAAACACGACAGCAAGAATGCTGACATTTTATGTTGGTGTGAGGACCCCCCTCTATTGCATATAAATATCAAATCATTATTAATAAATAGTCAGTATAGAACTTTTCTGTAAGAATGTAGCATCGCCTAGGTCGAGCCAGCTTGTTCGTGATAAAATTGGTGCGTGTTTACGAGGCATGCCTTTTAAGCTTTATCGTTTGAAGAAAAAAACACAACTAGAACCTTTTAGTACCACAGAATACATAATAGTACCAGTACAGAAGACTCACTGCGAAAAGTAAATTAAAGAAATAGGGACCCTCGATGTCATTACATTAAGTTCAATTCAGATTGCACAGCGCCTACGATTATATTTACCTACAATTGCGTCTCTTTCTATCATAACTCTTATCTGATCTGACGTAATCAAGCATGTCTTCTTTTAAAAATAATTTTAATATAGGTAAAATAACTACTTTTTCTCTATCACTTTACTTTAGTGAAAAAATAACTGTAGGTACTTTTGTCAACAAATGACGTTTTAAATAATATCACATCGAATTGTTCCTACCTAACACCAAAAATCTTTTATTCAGACATCCGTAAACAGAACTTTAGCTTTTACATGAATATGTGGGTATCGAAAATATAAAAAAATAAAAAAATGCGCGAGAGCGAGCGGCGACAAACGTGACGCGTGACGCGTATCGCGCGTAAGCGACAACCCACCGTAATGGCCTGCGCGGCAGGCAGGCGGCCGACTATACCTAAAGTGCGGAGTGACACCCCCCTGATAGTACTTTTTATTGTTTTTAGCTTTTATTATTATACGTTTATTCTAGGTAGTTCTTTTTGTCTTTATTAATACAAAACATATAAACCTCTTACCTTTGTTTTCGGCCAATTCTTCTTTTATTTCTACCTCTATATAGCTTGGTGGTAATACTTCTCTCTCAGAGTCCTGCGAACTGTCTTCTATTTCTGGTTTGATCCATACTTCTGCTTCTTTCGCTGTTGGAATAGTGATAGATTAATGTCAATTCGATGCAAAATATAATTATGCTAATATTCCCGATTACATCTTGTTTGTTCAGCGGTTAGCATTATGCGAATGCTGACCAAGAGGTATCGGGTTTGATGACTGTCGGATTGTTTTTGGATTTTTGTAAAGTAAAGAATGGAATTAGATTTTTTTCAGTATGTTTATGAGTTTTAATTAGTTTTGATTATACTTGTGATTATGCCTGCTTGTATGTTGGTTATCGAGGTAAAAAGTAAACTACCTACGTTACTTGCTGATTGTAACTTATATCTAAGTGATTTAGGCGTGAAGCGAGACAAACAAACAAAAAATTTCACACTAATTAAAATGTCGAGTACACCCAAAACTCAAAAGTTTAACATTGACTAATTTAAAATTTTGACACTATATTCAAGCCGGTTCTAATATTGTTTGCCGACTACGGCAAAGTCAAAAGGAAGGATATTAGTCATTGTATGTTTGTATGTTTCGGAACTAAAAAGCCATTATAATAGACCAAAGTCATCAAAATTAATAAATAATAAATATTTCCGGCATCTTACACACAACGCCATCTAGTCCCAAACTAAGCAGAGCTTGTATAAACATACGCTATTTTTTGTAAATAGGTACATATTAAACATAACACCCAAATTCCGAAACAAATATTTGCGGATCACACAAACATTTGGCAGGACTCGGGAATCGAACCTGAGATCTCTCGATCAGCAGCCGCATACGCAAACCACTAGACCAACGAGGCAGTAGTATTTAGAGTCTATATGGGCAATAGGAAAGTTCTAAAAAAGATTGTGACATCTGTTATTCACAAATACCTATGTAAAAATATATCCGAAGAAAAATACGTAAACCAAGGAAGTACGTAAACGGATAAAACGAGGATTTGAATATTAAAAAAATATTCTTAATAAAGTTATCTAAGCCGTTATAGTTTTCCTTTAAAGTTCAATATATTGAATACCATCATGACTTTTTTCAGATTTTTTGAGGCAGCCGTTTAGTTTTTAGAGAGGTAGGGGAAACCCTAGTTTATACAAAAAAATATGCTTTAAGGCGAGGTTTAATCGGGATTTGTCAAAAACGCACTATCTTTTAACGTCAAGTGTGAAGTACAGCTTTAAGGTACTGAGATAAGAAAAATAACATGTAAAGATAAACATCTACACTAAAACTCTACCGAATTTAATTTTAAGATTAACTTACTAAAATTACATAATAAATTATAACCTTTGCCTCTTTCTTTTACACTTAATCGTCGAAATACACCGTATTTTAAGCGATAACAGTACAATTTTTTTAAAGAATTAATTAAAAAATATGATAATTTAAAACGATCACCGACTATTTTTTTATTAGGGTTCCGAAGTTCATAACTCGGAACCCTTATAGATTCGTCATGTCCGTCTGTCCGTCCGTCCGTCCGTCCGTCCGTCCGTCCGTCCGTCCGTCCGTCCGTCCGTCCGTCCTCGACTTACCGTCCAAACGGTAAGTGCTAGAAAGATGAAAGTTTGCACGAATACGTGTTGTAATTACCTCGACAAAGTGCTACAATAAAATTATGAAATATAATTTTATTTGGGGTACCTCCCCTACACGTAAAGTGGGGATGGTTTTTTTTTCTCGAGGCTACCCCATCGTGTGGGGTATCATTAGATAGGTCTTTTAAAAACAATAAAGGGTTTCCTAGACGATTTTTTGATTTAGGTATCCGTTAGCGAGATATTTCACTTTAAAGGGCACTTTTTTGTAAAAACAGGGCGTCCCCCCCCCTCTAAAAGCTAAACGGCTGGCTCGAAAAATCTGAAAAAAATCGTGATGGTGGTCCATCTAATGAACTTTGAAGGAAAACTATAACCGATTAGATGACTTTCTTAGTTCAGGAGTTATAAAAGCTTATATGGTAAAATGCGCTCACTTGGAAAACGTCATACAAAATTAACGTATTAATACGTAAATATAACAATTATCTATTGGATAAGATTTTAAATCCACATACCATTATAGGTGACTGAGGAACCCTTTCCTGTGCGTGGCCTGACACGCACTTGGCCGATTTTTTATATTAATATATTTGTCTTAATAAATCGAAAAGCCCATTAATCAACAAACGTAAGCGCCTAAGAAAGAGTCACGAGCAAAAACACAACAAACAGAGCGTATGATATTCAACCTTATTCGAGTCACTAGTAGACGTAATATTCGCTACGCTATTCGAATCAGTCTGCGAGCAACGCTCGAAGTGGGAAGTCGTTTCCGGACGCTCTGTGCCAAAATATTACTGACGCGCAAGTACATAGCGCTTGGCTCACATACTACTGTCTTCGCGTGGGTTTTCTCCCTTTTATTATTTTTTTACATTGTAAATTGTAATTTTTATTTTTTAATTTAATATAAATAGTAAGGTCCTTAAGTCTATACAGATATAGTGTTATTGCAAATTATAAACTTATATTAAGGGGTATAATATAAATGCAAAATCGGAAGAAATGGATGATTGAAAGTGAGAAACTAGCTATTGACACCTTGACACTATATGGTAACCAGGGTCTGATGCTGGAGCTGGAAGGTGGCCATAGGAACCCCATCGAGTTTGGGCTCATTTGATTCGTCTTGACGAGTACTTTGACACTATATGGTAACCAGGGTCTGATGATGGAGCTGGAAGGTGGCCATAGGAACCCCATCGAGTTTGGGCTCATTTGATTCGTCTTGACGAGTACTTTGACACTATATGGTAACCAGGGTCTGATGCTGGAGCTGGAAGGTGGCCATAGGAACCCCATCGAGTTTGGGCTCATTTGATTCGTCTTGACGAGTACTTTGACACTATATGGTAACCAGGGTCTGATGCTGGAGCTGGAAGGTGGCCATAGGAACCCCATCGAGTTTGGGCTCATTTGATTCGTCTTGACGAGTACTTTGACACTATATGGTAACCAGGGTCTGATGATGGAGCTGGAAGGTGGCCATAGGAACCCCATCGAGTTTAGGCTCATTTGATTCGTCTTGACGAGTACTTTGACACTATATGGTAACCAGGGTCTGATGCTGGAGCTGGAAGGTGGCCATAGGAACCCCATCGAGTTTGGGCTCATTTGATTCGTCTTGACGAGTACTTTGACACTATATGGTAACCAGGGTCTGATGATGGAGCTGGAAGGTGGCCATAGGAACCCCATCGAGTTTGGGCTCATTTGATTCGTCTTGACGAGTACTTTGACACTATATGGTAACCAGGGTCTGATGATGGAGCTGGAAGGTGGCCATAGGAACCCCATCGAGTTTGGGCTCATTTGATTAGTCTTGACGAGTACTTTGACACTATATGGTAACCAGGGTCTGATGATGGAGCTGGAAGTGGGCCATAGAAACCCCATCGAGATTGGGCTCATTTGATTCGTCTTGACGAGTACTTTGATTCTATATGGTATGAATGTATTTCCAACAAAGCAAAATATTAAGTTACAAGTACTAGAGTAGAATTTAATTGTAGCGTGTTTAGACAAGTTTTAATGATATTAGTAGAGTATGAGGTTTCGTCTGTATACCGACACATTTTAGCAAGCCGTGCGTATAACTTCGTTCCATCCGGGTGTCCCTTGACACCTCTCAAGTCTTTTTTTTTTATTTTCCTTTTTCATTCCATAGATATGCTCATATTACTATTTATTATGTTCCCTGTTTAGTTGTCATTGTCTTTCGGTTATTAGGATAATTATATTGTTTGGCAATAATATTGTTAGAATGTATGTTAGTAAAAAGACAGTGTATATTGTTTCGTAAACTTGAATTAATATCAAAGAAAAAAAATACTATATAAATAAAAAAAAAATTAAATTGCATAAGTTGATAAAAAATGCTATGCAATAGCTGTGCCGCGGCAGTCCCCGAGTGCCACACGACTTCTTTTTATTATTTTTATTAGTAATATTATTAAAAATATTTTTTTAATAAATGATTGTTTTTTACACTGTATAGGATATATTTTATCCCAGCAAAGATTTATTAGTATTTTTTATAATAGTCGAAATCTCGTTAATTCACTTCAAAATTTACTAATATTTGTAAATCCATTATATCATAAGTAAACAAAAACCAAGAACTTCGATATTTGATTCAATAAAGGGTCGATTGTGTTTACTTAGGTCAATCTCTAGCCTAGACCACCGCCCCCTTACGTCGCCTCATGCCAACATTTTGTTCCTAAAAAAAGGTTATTGCGGAACCATCTGCGCTAAGTTTGGACTCGCCAAGATTATGTCGGCCGTAGTTTAACATACAAGTCTCGATGACCCGCGGTCGGCGGCTACCGCTCTCGACAGCGGGCGGCGTCCCCCCGGTAGGCGGAGCTTACGTACCGCACCTCACCCCCTCTGATTGCCGAATGTCTGCTTATAACCTCGCCTTAAAGTTGAATAGCTTGCAAACGGATACCTACATCGAAAAATGGGCCAAGTGCGTAACCTACATATAAAATTTTCGTGGTGAAGATTTTTGTGCCGCCTGTAATATTTGATCTGATGGAGATACTTGCTTGACACTTTAGCCGTCGCTATACAATTTCACGACGAATTGGTTCAATAGTTAAGGCATGAAAGCGTAACAAACAAACCGACTCACTTTCACAATAATACTATTGGGTATTCCATAAATCAAAAATATTTAAGATTAATTTGCATTGATATTTCAAATTTTAAGTATAGACAATTAATTTATATAAAGTGGGCAACTCCACTAATTGGCCACCAACCTGCGCAATGACCCTACTTCTTTTTATTTATAATGTGTCTGCCAAAGTGATACCCTGGGTGATGGAAAGCATGAGTAGAATCGATGAGTGACGGTCACCATACTTATTGAGAATTTAGACAATGCAGCATGGCTTCGGATGACCTCAGGCCAACCTGCGCAATGACCCTACTTCTTTTTATTTATAATGTGTCTGCCAAAAGGATACCCTGGCTTTACACCGGGGGTTACGGCGGGGTGGTGAGTCCGACTTGAACGTGTGATGAGCCGAATCCTCAATTCCTTCCTGGCGACCGAGTGCAGGTACTTTCCGAAGCAACCATGCCCGGAAAGTACCTGCGTCAGTCGGAAGGTAAGGGTCCCGTGCTGCCGCACTGCCCATTCGCCGATGACCGGCTGAAGCGCCTCCACGGTGGCGAAGCTTCGGATGACCTTAGGCCAACCTGCGCAATGACCCTACTTCTTTTTATTTATAATGTGTCTGCCAAAAGGATACCCTGGCTGATGGAAAGCATGAGTAGAATAGAAGAGTGACGGTCACGCAGTTGCAGATGTGTGGTGACTTAAGTACAGGCCTTGTCTAGTTTGGTATTAAATTGCTGTTGTTTCAATTTATTATAATTAGAATAGAATAGAATGGAAACTCTTTATTTGTACACCTTATTACAGAGCTACATTACAGTACATTATAATAATTGTCTATTACTAATGACATGTTTATGTGGTTAGGTATTAAGAAAACTGCCTCAACTGCCTAAGTGGCATGGTGGCAGCGTATGTGACTGGTGTGCATGCGAGTTTGGATCCCACTCAAAAAACATTAATTATCCTATAATCCTGTGTCGCAGACGACTTATATGTTCTATGTTATTTAGGTCGGTTTCCACACTTAGTCCTTTAAGTGGACCATTGTACGTGAGGGCGGCCATCACTCCAGCCAGCCCACCGCCATCCAGAAACGGATAAGGTCCCACCGCCCTCCAGAAACGGATAAGGTCTCGGAGTCTGTCCAGACAATCTGAACCAGATTTGGGAGATCCAAGGGTGTTTTCCCCTGTTTCGGTGACACCTGTACACACCGTTTCCTCTGCCCCTAAGCATGCTCTGCATAAGGGACTATCAGTTATGCATTAGAGGACTTATATACATAGATGAAACAGACAAAAAGCACCCAGACTGAGAACAACAATTTGGGAATCACACATAGTTTTTTTTCATGTAGAATTTGAACCCATGACAGTTGGCACAGAAGAAAGTCGCAAAATTCTAAAAACAGTGGTTTGTATAGTTGTGAGAATGTCCAAATTTGGAAATACTTTAACAACATTATTTGTGAGTGAAAATGATTGATGTGATATCCAATATACAATGTTGCAGAAGCTGTGAAGCTCAAATACTATCAAATAAAATGTTGAAATGAGTGTTTAGATCTTAAAATAATTGTTGTCCTCCATAGTTTGTTCCCATAGTTGCCTCTAACAACACCCATGGAATAGGAATGGTAACACTTGTCTTCATATCCTTAATCCATCACCACACACACAATATATCTAATATGATATCATCATCAACAGCCTTTAACAGTATATTGCTGGACATAGGCCTCTCCTTTGAAAGGAGGTTTTGGCCTACTATACCATATTGGTCAGCCGGGTTGGTAAAGGTGATGTTAGCTGCTTATTTTGTTCCTTTAGGTTTTATATATGGAAAAACAAACATAAATAAACCTCAACGTTATTTTGGTGGAATAAAAGATCAAAGAATGCTTTTTGAATGTTATTTAAGCAAGAATATTATGTGTGTATGTATTTACTGAAAATTCTTTATCCTGTTCTTACCTTATTCGGTTGTTTGTATAAAGGTAAGTTACAAAATCATGCATATTGTGCGTATATTCGCAGATATTATACACATTCACTTATTTTTGTTTTCATTGGATACAACGTTTTATTTTTATCTTTATTTATTTTATGACATGTTACTTATTCCCTGTCAGTAATAGCCTCTGGTGTCCCATTTCTGAATCTGGCCGCTTTGGAAAGGAGACTAGCGTAGCACCAGAGAGTATTAATTGAACCCAAAACATAATCTACTTAAATACAGATAATGTTAACAATAAGTCTGCCCCTTTCTGTTCTATTCTCTATTATATTTCTCTATTCTCTTGTTTCATTGGCTAATCTTTTGTAATGATCATGTGGCTGAGTATCATTAATCAGTCGTCTCTTACAAAACCCATAGAATGAAAAGGGGTGGTGACACTTTGTATTCTTAAACCGTCACACGGACAAATGCTTTTCAAATGATTAAAGAAACAGCAATCCCTACAAAAACGTAGGTAACTCATCTGTTACAATTCTGTGGTTATAAACTAAACTGATTTTGATGAAATTTGACATGTTTATACACTGATTCTTGAAGTATGGTGTACATACCGATATACGACAAAAAGCTAAATAAATATAGTCTTATAATAAAGAGGAAAGTAGTTTTAAATGCTTACGTTTAAAATCGCCCAGTAAACCATCAAACGGTTTTATCTCGATCGCTTTTTCATCAATTTCTGGTTCAACTATTTCATTTTTCACAGTTATTTCAACATTGGCCTCTCTTTTTATCACCTCCATAGTCAATCTACTTTTAATGCTTTAAAAATTAGACTACCTACGTCAAAATTGCGGACACTGACAAAAAATACATATAATTTCTTTTCATTCTTGGACACAAGCGGCACTTACTACTTATTATTATTTTGCAACAAATAATATTCTAATCAGAAACACTTATTTATTTATATTTGTTACACGTATTTCTTAGCAAAATTATAAATACAGTTGCTATCTCCGGTTTCTTCGTACGCGTACATTTACAGTTACTTTTTGTGTAACGTGTAATAAAAAGCTAAACAAAACATCAATCAAAAAAAATTAATTCAAGAAACAACAATATCTTTAGTTATTTCTGCTTAATTTGTTGAATAAAATACAATTTTTACAGCAATCGATAATCACGTCATCTCCACAGAATACTTTTGTCAATTGTCAACTCACAATTCGTGATAGTGTTGCACGATTTCGTTCATGATGAACTAGAAAACTGCAAAAAATAACCCGAGGTTTTACATTATACAAATGGGCGTTTTTCAAAATTTTTCTCCGTTACGTACAGGTGTCCATTTATTTTCATAACAAAATTTTAAATAAACGATGAAATGTAGACATTGACAATGAACTAAGGTTTAAGAAAAACCATAATCAAACAATATTAAATGAGTATAATTTCTATTTAATGTATTATTATAGTGAGGGTTGCCAATACAGGGGTCTTGTACGTTACATTTTCATTCAAAGTAAATAATAACTCAATCATATCAAAGTTAATCAGCTTTATTTATAATTAATCAACAACATAAAAATCTTCTAAAATTTAATACCACTTTGTGATTATCTTGCCTCTTAGTGCTGTTTAAAATATAAAATATGTCTTGTACGTAACTAAATGGCACTCTGGACTATCAAACTTTGTGAATAAATAACTATTCTGAAAGACTAACATTATAGGTAAGTTTTTTTAAATACAAAAAATAACAAAAAGACATATAATATATATTAACAAAAACATAACTCCCAAAGGTTTTTTCATAAAAAAATAAAAACTATAACAGCCAAAACAGGACAGTTACGTATGTGGACAACAGTCGTTACGTTTAGGAACTCTAAAGCTATGTTTACAATGAGCACAATTTGTAGTCATTTTAGAAACAATACAATATTATTCAACATTTCAAAAACGTCGTGATGTGACATATTATTTAAGTCACATCACTTACTGTACTTATTTCTATAAAATTAGTCACATATATCATATTATCATATCATAACATATCACAGACTGTTTTGATTTGAGCATTTTAAAAATATATTTTACAAAAAACTTGGGATTCAAGTCTATCTCAGTTTCATTTTCACATTAAGTAGGTAACAATACTTCTTTACTTACAAAAAAATCCAACAGGTACAAAAAAATGTCAAATAAGTAGTAACAAAAATAAAATAGGGAACCAATAAGTAGGTAATTCTGCGTGATTGTTAGGTCTTCTTTTAGAGTAACTTTTTCAGTTTCCAATAGCTCAATCATCTTTTTGTGTTTAGTCTCTAGGCGAAATCTATTTTTACTTAAACTACTAATAACTTTCTTTAACCTTTCACAAGTTTTTAATGTCCTTTGATATCTTTTATAATTTCGGTAATTCAATCTCTGTTTTTTCTTCAATTTTGTATTATCTTGCATCTCTGGCACTGTCACTGGAACAGCTGGCTTAGTATTATTTACTTTTTTATTTTCCCTTTTATTCCTTTTTTGTTATCTTCAAATTTTCCGTCTTTTTTCCTTTTCTTCCTTATTTAGTTCACTTACCTTGAGTTTATGTTCTTCAGTCTTTCGACTTCTTTCTTTTGTTGTATTTTTCTTCATTTTCTTTGTTTTTGTCCATATCGCCGTTGTTTTTGTCTCTCTCGGCACCAGTCAACGGCATAATTTACCTGAGTAGGAATAAATTAATTTGTAAGGAAGTGCCGAGGATGTGAGGAATGTTAGGGTTCACCCTCTTTATCGCTAGTCTAAATAGGATATTTATAACATAATAAGGAAACCTGCTCACCATGAGGTGACTAGATCCTATAAAGGTAATGAGTTTACCTCTCTGGGTGGATTATATTTTTAATTTATATTAAATTGCACAAGACAGTATGAACGCATCTTTACGAGTCCAGTACGTAACGTTTTTAGTCCACATAATACATCACGTCACGTCCTGGACGTTACGTATAACGCGGATTTGTCATCATATGTTTTTTTGGTATAAAAAAAGTTGATTATAGTAGTTTACTAGTACACATTCATTATCTACAACATATTTACTTATAATTTAAAACGAGTAGTATATAAAATTTGTGGGTCTTACCTTTCAAAATCAATGTTCGTACCGGACAAACAAAACAGACCCGTCACGCACGTCACGGACCGCAAGTGTTGACGATTGAATTTCTTCAGTTTTAATTCAAAGGAAAAGAACTAATGAATGATAAAAACATTGTCAATATGGCATTGCTTAAAAATAGTTAGAGCCAAATACAATGTTATTGTTATTCTTTATAAAATCATACCGTTACGTAACCGGACTGTCCGCTGTGGCCAGTTTTTTAAATCCGATAATTTCAGTATTTAAATTAGAAAAATATACTACAACCTTATTATATTTTATTTAAAAACAAATAAAATGAGTTATTTCATTCGAGTAATACTATAGATATCCAAATATAGCTTATATATTCTCCAAAATACGTAATCAAAATCCAGGATATGACGAAGGACACATAAAAAAGTAGGATAATATTTGGTATTTTATTAAATATTAAAATATGTTTTCCGCTTATGTCTTATGTTTATCTTTTTTTTCACAGTAAGTTAAACATTTTAATCTAACATAAAATAATTTGATACTCACTTCCTACATTTTTGCCTTTTAATCAATGGTCAAACTCGTAGGACATAGCAAAATAGTCCTGAGCAAAATTTTGAAAAACGCCCAAATGTACTTATAAAAATATTGATATGGTTACAATTTTGGGGCGAAGAAAAACGTTTCGTTTCGGGTCACCACTGTGGAGGAACGAGAATCGTGTTCCACATACACAAAGGGAGGATCCTCCGACCAGGTGAGCTGATCTTACCTGGTGGGCCACTGCACAACAGTTGATGTTGTATATATGTTAATCGGCGCGAGAATTTCACTTTCGCGATTCAGGATTAGCAGTTACTCAGTACAGATCATTCCGTGTTTTCTTCGTGGTTCAGTGTTTCTTCGGGGGATGGCGCTGTTGTATGTTTTCGTTTGCGCTTTATGTGGAAGTTATCACAATTTCTGTTTTATAATATTTTTTCTGTAACAGTTCAGACGAGAAATTATTGCTGCCTAGCCTCTAAAAACAGCAGCAATAATAGTGTAATTATGTTGAGCTCATATGAAGTGACGTAACGTAACAAACGTTATAACGCCTACAGGCGAGGTGGAGTGACAAACAGGAGGATGGCTAGAGGGAGCTGGGTGCGAGAAGCCCAAAATCGATTAGAGTGGTGTGCAATGGGAAAGCCCTATGTACAGTAGCAAACTGCGATAGGCTGATGAAGATGAAACATATTCCGTTGCCAGATTGCTTTCAATAGGATTATGAGGGTGCGCCAAACAACGACTCGGATTACTGTGGTCTCAATTTCTCTATCTGAGACTTGCTTTAAATGTTTCCACCTAAGCTTCTTGACTGTATCCGCCGTCCTTTTCTCGATGTACCTTCTTCCTCGCCTCTCTTGGAAATGATTACCTATCTAAGAAAGGTTGGTATTAGGGACCAAAATGAAGTCGAGAATTGGTTGAAAAATTATGATATTTGTGGTACACATGAATTCCCAGACCAATGCAAATATTTGTTCACAGAGCTGCACTGGTAGAGACCCACTCTATTACCTGATCATAATATACATGATGGATGTTCGGGATATTCATTACAGATAAAACGACATGAAGCCGGGGCACCGATCTAGCATGCGAGATAAACCTTGCGTGCAGGATCAGTAGCGCAAGACCAAGCGTCATACTTGTGTAGGTATGATGACAATGGCAACTAGAAAGGGATGGGGCGGCACAGGCTCTTGGTGGATGATGAATGTGGAAGGCAAAAAAATCAAGTAGATGCTTATATGACTTTATTGAACTTATTGTGAACTGAACTGTGCATTTATTTTCTAGTTAAATATTTTAAGGAGAGTTCGTACAACCTTAATCACCGTCATCGGCGTCATTAACAATCTCTAATAGCCAAAGGACATATGGTGTCTTTGTTTTTCTTTGATTTGCAACTATATTGGTAATCGTTATGTGTTATATTACAACTGTGTTGTTCTCATGTAGAGTTCATTTGTTTCATAAGGTATTTTCATTGTAAAAAATCCTGGATTTCTTCTTTGTCCCCCTAATGTGTCCTAAAATCTACAAAGGCATATTAATCTCATTACAATCTATGGTCCTTTCGTTTTGGAAGTACTACAGGCGACAATTTTCATTCTATATTATGAGGAATCCAGTCTTATTGTTCTATAATTTATGGAATATTTTATTTAGGAGTTGTTAAGATCTGGAAGAAACGTCTTTTACATTTTGGCAAATATAATCCTGGACAATTTAGGAGTAGATTGAATATGACTAATATCGGAGTGTAGAATTCATCTTGATTTATTTAAAAAAAAACACTTTAAATAATTTATTTATGACCTTTATGTCTTTATTTATTATAAAATAAACATCATACATTTAAAACTATGACAAAAAGAAATGTAAATATTACACGATTCCTATATATATATTGCAAAATGCACGAAAATGCACATGTAAATGAAATAAATACAAGTCCGAGTGAGTTTCTTATAATCTCAATTAAAAAAAAAACAATTTTTCTCTATACATGATTTGTTTTTTAAATTATATTGTTTGTGCGTCCTGGCTTACAATAAAAAATATATTTAAGTAATTATTTTACATATTTTGTATACTTGTTAAATACAAACGGTTATAACAAACATTCAATACAGTTCAATTCAGTATTTTATCATAATAATTTGTATTTTACATCTCATATTTAAAAACGATAATCACAATACTTTTTAATGATACAAATTTTAACTATAATGGTAATTGTTAAGTGTTATATTACAACTGTTCAATAATTTATTGTGGACTTTAGTCCATGGTAGGATTTAGTTAACATTGCTAATGTGGACTAAAGTATTGTAAGTCCAAAATAAACAGAATGGTCTAGTCTACCTCCCTGGTGAAGTTACAAACGATTTTTAGTTTTCTATTTCACTATTCTCTTGTTTATTAGGCTATTATTTTGTTTTGATCACGCGGTTGAGTGACAATAGCCAATGAAACTATAGTAGAGAAATAATAGAAAACGAGATAAAATGCAATATAGAGCCCTCTCGATGGGAGAGTTTGGCAGCACAGCGACCGGAATGGCGCGAGATTGTGAAGAAGAGAATTCGCGAATTTCTGGAACAGCGTTTAGCTGACCTCGACGCCAAGCGCGATGAGCTTAAATCCCGTCCACTCGCCGCCATTCACTATAATTATGAGAGCGGTAAGCTTACTTGCCCACTTTGTGTAAGGGACTTTGCTGCGAAAATCGGCTATATAAGCCATCTCGGGGCGCATCAGCGCCCCGCCTTATAAGTTGTTGAAGTGGTCGCCATGGCCGTAATCCGTTGTATTATTATTATTACTAATAGAAAACGAAAAACGTTGGCATCTTGGCTAAGGGGGATGTTATTGATTTATCTGTATTGAATAAAGGTAGACTTTATCCAAATACAAACTTTAATCCTCGTTATTAGTATGAACGAAAATGGTTCATAACAAACTATATGGCCTAGTCTGTTGTAGAGTTGTATTGGACAAAGATATAATTTAGTTCAAGACAAAACTTTAGTCCGCCGTAGGTCAACATCACTTAGGGCCACAGCACACTAGCTGCTTTTAGCATCGACGATCGGCGACTAGTCGCTTTTTAGAAGCTAAATACGGCGACCGAACGCTCCAAACCGCACACTTAAAAAGGCCAAACGCTGCAAACAGCTGCTGAACGTTACTCTCCGCACACATTTGGATGCCGGTAGCATCGATTTGGCGTCTGCTGAACACGACTTGACTCTCATATTTTTTTTTATTTATCAACAAAACCACAGACTACAGAATACTGCAATATCGTTGCAAATCACAGACTCAAAGTTACAAATCGGAAAATGATAGACAACACTACAGCCGATGCAATCCAGGCATCTGAGCAGTCGCTAAAACGCGCGATATTGATACCGCGATCGAACGCAGAAAGTCGCTAAAACGCGATGCAATCGCAAAATCGCCGATCGTCGATGCTAAAAGTAGATAGTGTGCTGTGGCCATTAGTGAACAAGTCTTTAAGGTTTACAATATACAGTATGATCTATTTGATCCTTAGACCTGATAAAGATTTGGCCAGGTACATACATTAGTCAGAATTTAGTTCACTATAGACTTTAGTTGATACGGACTATAGACAAGTAAAGTACACACTTCAGTCAATTTAGACATTATTACAATATACTTTGGTCTCATAACATATAATTACTTAAACGTAGGGAGTTTCAGGTGATAGACAGATAAAATAGGTATTACGTACCTATAAATCTATTACCTGGCATTGGGCAGTCTGTAGCCACGGTATTAATTTGATGGTGGTCACGTAATTTGAGTACGTTTTCATCTGCATCTTCCTGGTTTTTATGATTCCCATGATCAATTTTGGTGTCAACTGATAGTTCAGCAGGCCTTTTAACTGGAATCAGTTTTCCAAGGGGCGACTGTCGTCGGACAACGTCAACACTGAGGGCGAACTAAGTTTAAAGATATTTGAGGGTACTAACTTCCCAATAAGGATTGACAACCGGGACTTATGGCTAGTTATTTAATTCCTTTACATTTACATAATTATATGTAATGGACTGCTAAAGTTTCATAGTTAGTACAGACATTGGTCTCAATCGAAATAAGTCCAAATGGACTAAAATTTTTTTTAACTGTAATTGGCTAATATAACAGAATCAATTTATGATCAAAAAGACATCAATAGATATTAAAATGGGACTGTTAAGCTTTGGTTTCCTAGGATAGCGGTGCCGTCATATAGCGGCCGTAATATAACGGTGAATGACGTCACTAGAACGTTGTCTATGTAAACAAATGAATGACGAATGACGTACAAAATGGGTGCCAACTCTTGCTGAATCTCTTCATTGCTCAGTAAACGGCGACGTACTAAAATCTCAAATGTACCTTCTGTACTACGAGATTTGAATGAATTGTCTTCGGCCATACGACTATTTTCCTCTTCTGATGATAGTTCATCCTCCAAGTAAATTACAAAAGCTAAATCAAGGTCGTCCATTTTGTCTCCTGGATACTTTTCGTTTGACGTTTATTTTAAAAAAACCGACTGACGGTGTGTTCATACAGCCATTACTTTCCACACATTACATAGACAACGTTTTAGTGACGCCATTCACCGTTGTATTACGGCCGCTATATGACGGCACCGCTATCCTAGGAAACCAAAGCTTTAGGACGCTTAAACTTTAACAAATCAAACACTCAGTCCCTTCGGTGGGCACAGTCCACGTGCACTCAAATTTATCCGCTCAAAAGCAGCAAAACAACTAAATATAAACCTTACGTTATATACCCAAAGTATAATATTTAATTGAAATTTGAGATTTAATTTTATTTATCATAGTTTTCAAGCAAATTCACACTATGATTCATAAATTATAAAGGTAGTTTTACACTGGAGCAATGATTGTATAGTACACAAGGTGGGTTATATTATATTTCAGCATGTATAAAAATAATTAAATTACTATTTCATATTAATATTAAATAATTTTAACTACACCAAAATGGTGATGTTCCGAAGAAGAGGCTTGTACAAAGTACTAGGAAACGACGAGCATGCAGTGATTGATAAATGTGAACGAAGCAAAAGAGTCCGTTGGAAGTAAAAACAAAGACAGTAGAAAGTAGAGATCAATTGTCTTTGTCAAGAGCCAACCCCTTTGGGACATAGGCGTGACTATATGGATGTATGTTAAAAAGCTGTACTAAGTTTGTATTAGACACATAAAAAAAAAGCTAGGGCTGGCTCTCGCAATTTAAATGTGTTCTTAAACCTGCCGTATTATGAAAGTAATTTAACAAATATTAACATAAATTATAGTGTTCTATTGACAGTATTCTACGATATTATTTTTTGGATTGATTATTTAGTACACAGCCTTTTGCTATATTAGTATATTGACTATGCTAGAAATAGCTGTTAATAGATTGCATAGAAAATCGAAGAAAAATAAGTTTTTTTTTATAGGGATTAAAGAAATGAATAGTATAGAAAAGCAAAGTATAATATTTATAACATTCACAAATAGATGTTTGAAAAATAGGTCTAGTAAGTCAGCACCTTTAGATATAAATGAAAAAATAAAAGAAAGAATATTTTGGTATCTTTTTCTGTTGAAGACAACGTGTCTGTGGTACTTCAGACCCCGATTTAGATCTTAGTAACCACAGTTCCCGAGTCCTTACCATCTCAGGCGCAAAATGTCACACCATGTGGTTGTAGTGGGTTCGATTCCGACACGCCAACATGCCGCAAACCCCAGTGGGGTGACAGACCGTGGGGGTTCCCACATGACATCACAACACAATATCACTGAGTGACACACAGTAGGTTACAAAAAAAGGCAATGTCATGCAATGCACTTAATTTCAATTTTATTATACTACACTTTATAGTTATAATCATTGGTATGCAACAATTTAGCTTAATTGTTTTCAATAATTATAAATAAACATCTTATATTATCAACTAATAAATAACCACTGTGTTACTTAGCCTATCGTAGTGCACTGCTGGACACATACCCATTGCACGCTACTGTGATCTTGCTGATCATAATTTGGTAGATTTTTTCAACCTTCTGCGGTCCATTGTAGGCCGCAGGCCTCCGTAGAAAAATGCTATAGTAAATTATAATTACAATAAATAATATTATCGCAATTTAATCATCTCATTTGTTAGGCCTATTGATTTAGTGGTTAGTGACCATGATTGGTAACCAGGAATTCGTGGGTTCGATTTCAATTCAGAACAAATTTTTATCTGGGTGTAATTTTCCTTTATAATGTATATATATTCTGGTTCCCACACCACAGTTCTGCATCAGAGTCATATGTAAGGTAATTTATATTAGAATAACGTTTAGTTTTAATTTTTTGACAACTTAATTGTCACATCGCTCAAGTGTAACCCTACCCTAATGTTAAATTTTCGCTGTTTCTGTATGACTAAGAGAGTTGATGCTTAGCGCTTGTATGGACTGTCAAGTTAAACTGTCAGTTTTAACTGGTCGACACGCTGTCTAAGAACTCGACGCAGGTGAATGGGAAATGGCCGTACTTGCCGTTCAATCTTCCCTCCCATTGGCCGTTTATGTTTATCTTTTCCACCTGAAAAATAGAAATTAATATTGTTTATCTATAAAAATAAATAAAATTAGAGTGTCTGTTTGTAATATTAAAATACTCGACTGCCTCGTTGGTCTAGTGGTTAGCGTATGCGGCTGCTGATCAAGAGGTCTCGGGTTCGATTCCCGGGTCGGACCAAATATTATTTGTGTAATTCACAAATATTTGTTTCGGAGTCTGTTTTCTATGTATAATATGTATGTATTTACAAAAAAAAAAGTATGTTTATGTATTTATATCAGTTGTCTAGTACCCATAACACAAGCTCTGCTTAGCTTGGGACTAGATGATGTTGTGTGTCAGATGTCCGAAATATTTATTTATATATTGATTTTATTTAATAACCGCTTTTTACTAAATGCATATGTATGTATACACGGTACATAAATATATTTTTGTCTGTTTGTTCCGGGTAATCTCCGGAACGGCTGGACCGATTTCGACGGGACTTTCACTGGCAGATAGCGGATGATATAAGGAGTAACTTAGGCTACTTTTATTAGACTAGCTTAGCCCCGCGGCGTTGCCCGCGTTTACAACAACAAACCATAAAGCTACTTAGATATCTATACAAACAGGGCGGTATTACCCTCTCACAGAAGATCAACCTAGAAGGATAGTATACGTTCTGTTGTGTTTCAATAGTGATTGCGAGAACGGCTGAATTGATAATGAATTTAACTTTGACCTCGAATAACTTTTGAATGAGTTGATTTATCGAAAAATGATATCAGAGCGTGCAATTCTCTACAAAAGTATTTAATGGAAATTGCAGAGCAATGTATGGTTCATTAGTTACAAAAATCAGAAAAATAAATCCTGTGTTATTCTTATGGGAAATCGAGGCGGACAACCTTAATATTCAGGTCTTATATTTTCAGAGGCCTATTTTGGCATCTAAACGAAACTTTTGAGCCTGGTTCAGAGAAGAAAATGTTTTTTTTTAAACGCCCTAATTCCCTATCCCGACCCTGGAATCAAACTCGAACATCATCATCATCAGCCTATCGCAGTCCACTGATGGACATAGCATAGTGTAGAACGCTCACAGGCCAGGTGGAGTGACGACCTGCGTAAGATATCTGGCAGGAGCTGGATGCGAGAAGCCTAAAATTGATCAGACTGGTGTGTAATGGGAGAGGTCTAAAAGATTTATATATCTTCTAGTTTGATTAAATAGACATGTTGGAGTTCAATTCCAGGGTCGGGATACGGAATAGTGATATTGAGTTTTTCTGATTATAAAAGTGCTAACAGTCTGGAGTTTGTAAGCTGGAGTCAAAACCCTTGTGTTAATCAGAGCACCTAAAGCCGTCGGTCCTGTCCCTGGTCTCTCTCTAGGGTCGAGTCGGAAAGTCGTCTCATAGTGTAGAGTGGTGGAATAGATGATGCCAATGAGGATTGATGGACTTAGAATATTGATGTATGTATTCGAACCTGTATAATATCTCCAACTTCTAGTTTGAGTGCGGTCTTGTCGTAGGCGTTGGGCACCCGCGGCTGTTTGACCACCGCAGGCGCAGGCAACGTTCGCTGTGGAACATACAGACAAACATTTAATATACTTAGAATTTGAACTTGCCAGTCGCTCCTTGGAACTGAATTCAGATAAAACCGGTTGAACTAGTAGCCGACCCCAAATAATATAGGAAATAAGGCTAGGAAGAAGAAGATACTTAGAACAGAATTCTGACATCATCATCATCATCCGTCGCAGTCCATCAGACAAGGCAACACGGTGACCCGCACAACGAGGAACCCGGGATCTTAGAGGGAGGAAACCCGTGCGCTGGTAAAGAGTTCCAGGTTTTAACTGCTCGGCACAGAAAGGAAGAACCGAACGAGTAGTTCGTGAGCGTATGTCAACTACTCTAAATTAATTACTTACGGTCTATTATCCTGTAACTAAAGATACTGACTACCATTTTCATATATAACAATTTTTAATTAACTAACTCATTTTGAAGGTAGTACAGCCATTCTGATATCAGAACGAGTAAGCAGGCTCGACCGGGACAAGTACTACCCTCACACAGGAAAACCAGCCTAATAAAGTCAGCATTCGCGCAGTCGTATTTCGTAGGTGAGTGTGAGACCGGAGGCCCAATCTGAACAGGCCGCCATGGTATGGGTCGCCTTGCTTCATTGTCTACACTCACAGTTGGGATGGTGACCCCTATTCTTGGATCCTACTCATGCTTTCCATCAGGCAGAGTAGAGTCACTTTGGTAGGAATATATATTAAAAAAACTCTAGTAGGTTTACAGCTCATTTTTCATTGATGCTCCGCTCCTATTCGTCGTGGCTTGATGATATATTTAGCTTTCCTTCATAAATGCACAACAACTTTTACCAATTCGAATTAGTAATGCGAATTCAAGCAATTTAACAAACTATTCAGTTTTATATTATAACTAGTTAATATTTGTTACCTGCATATTTGTCATACTGGTTCGTTGTTGCTGTTTGTTTGTGGGTGGGCTCGAGGGCTCGTTTAATTGGTTCAGCGCCTCCGTGTGTGGGTACGGCATGCCGGACGGGTCCAGGATCTGAAGAATACCATGAAGAACATTTAAAAAAAGTCATAATGTCAAAATGAAAAGTTAAAGAACCACTCTTCACGATCATCATCATAATGCAGTCCACTGCTGGACATAGTCCTCTCCACTCCTGATGACCTCTGATATCTAGGTCCTGCCAATCATCCTCCGTAACTTGTCTCCACCTGGCCTATGGGCGTCTTAAAGACCTTCTACACGATGGGAACCGATCGCCAACCATCCTGACCTTGGTCGGGTGGGATTTAAAAATGGATAGTGTAGAATCCAGTTGACCCACCAATAGTGGGCGGAGCCGGTCGGCGGTCGGTCGGTTGGATCGTGTAGAAGGCGTTTCAACGCTGTGGCCGACGCGAGGGGATGTGTGGTCAGCGGTCGGTTCCGATCGTGTAGAAGCCGTTTTACCCTATAAAAGCTAATAATAAAATTTCGTACCCTTTGGACATAGGGGACTGGTATAGACCCCGTTCGTCCTTGACTGTTCCGAGCCGTCCACCACTGTTCCTCGTCTCTGTTGATCACCATCAAGCGATCACCACGACGGAAGGGGAGGTCGTCTGCATCCTGTGGGTAGTTTTACAATTTTTGTACAACATTTTACAAAAATAGCGTGGTAATATTTTAGATTCCTTGAGAAGATATGAAAGGCACTAGAATTTGTATATTTAAAAAAAGATTTCTTTAGAACTTGTGGAACTAGATATTTTTATCTTAGGTACCTAATATAACTTTTTTTGAAAATCCGAATTCAGTTCGCCCTCAGGGTTGCGGTGGTTCGATACCAGTCTGGTAAAAGTACAACATCAACAACACCGAGGGCGAAACTAGTGTAAAATAGTAGCCTAAGTTAGTCCTTAAATCATCAGCTATCTTGTCAGTGAAAGTACCGTCAAAATTGGTCTAATCATTTAAGGGATTAGGCGCACAAACACAGATTAGCCATCGGTAAAAGTCTTACATGTCGTTTAAACAACCTTGTTGGTCTAGTGGTTAGCGTATGCGGCTGCTGATCAAGAGGTCTCGGGTTCGATTCCCGGGTCGGACCAAATATTTGTGTGACCCATAAATATTTGTTTCGGAGTCTGGGTGTTTTTCTACGTACAATATGTATGTATTTACAAAAAAAAGTATGTTTATGTATTTATTGTGGTTTAGTACCCTTAATACAAGCTCAGCTTAGTTTGGGACTAGATGATGTTGTGTGTAAGATGTCTGAAATAATATTTATTTATTTAAACAAACGTGTCTAATAAAGGTTTTTTTTTTTTTCAAAAAACCATTACGTCCCACCACTCTATAATAATAGCTATGGAATAGTACTGAAATTATTATCACCATAGCGCTAATATTAATAAGGTGGATGAGCAGGACTGTCTATTTCAATACAAAACAATAAGCAATGTCCCACCATTTTGGGTAGTGGTTGGTTTTTGGCGGTCTTTATTAATTTTGGACTCCATATTTAGAGATCCATAAATGATATGACAAAACCCTAGCTAACAAATATATTACGAAAGCATTTCATGATATATATATTGTTAGTTTTACAGAGCCTCGTCTCCTAAAAGAATGGAACTATTTTGATTTAGTTCTTGTTTTCAAAAGAAAGGTCATCCAAAGTATTTTGAAAATGTTTACATTAATTAATAAATACATTGCTGAATTGCCGATAACCTCATAGAATAAATAGCAAGCGATTTAAGCGCTTAAACGACTTATGTTCACAACTGGACATACGCCTCCCACCAGGTGCGCTACATACAACCATCGGCCCAGTACCGTCCGCGTTCAATGGCTTTTCGCCCAATTTCTACGTACACGTCTTTCTATATATGTGGTTGTTTATTTCTATGAGTTAACTTTGGATGTGTAACAAAAGTATGCGCTATCGGTACTAGACAACTGATGTAAATACATAAACATACTTTTTTTTGGAAACACATACATATTATACATAGAAAACACCCAGAAATTCGAAACAAATTTTTGCAGATTATACAAACATTTGGTCCGTCCCGTAAATCGAACCCGAGCCCTCTTAATCAGCAGCCGCATACTCTAACCACTAAACCAAAAAGCTGTCAAAATCGAACGCCTCCTTTTTCAATATCGGTAACAACGAATCAATACTGTCATTACAATATAGGCTAGCATTCAACTTTTTATCGCAACAATTTTATCGCACAAACGAATCGACGAACGGAAGCCCACGTCTCCATACCCCCCTCCTACCCCCCCGAGCTATATTTAGGCGGTATATGAAATGTGATAGCAATGATTGAGCCTATTAGTCATACAGTCGTCAACATAACCATGCCGGTGCTAAATATAGGTAGGCATTGACTGGAGACCTATTTTTTCCTATGCTATGACGTATCAACTGACCGTATGCGATAGAGATTATAAATATTTGGAGCTGGAAACGCTTTGAAGGTAGTTCTTTTTTGTAGATTAGTTATACAGGTATATGGTTATGCCACGTTTAGAAGACTGACGAAAGCAATTTATAGAGCGAATATGTGGAATTGACGGAAGATGTCGTAACCAGACCATTTTTTTTAAAAAGGACATCTTTTTTAATACGATTACTCCCTCATTAAGAATTTATGTAACTTCTGTGTCGCGGGGACTTTACAAAAATACATAAAACGGACACAAAGAACACCCAAACTCAGAACAATAATCTGTGAATCATACAAAGTGTTGTCCCACGTGGGATTTGAACCCACGACACTTGGTGCAGTAGAAAGCAACGAGGCGACTGCTCAAACCACTATGTCAACCATTACGTTACGTTATACAGTTAAATTACTTTTTTTATAAGCCCGCCAAAATGAACTACTTTGCTGGATGGAAAGCATGAGTAGAATCCAAGAGTAATGCCAAGTGATCATGCATGGTGACCCTCACTCTGGCGGTCTACTAACAGGCTTCTACATCATTGAGCCTCTGTTCTCACACTCAAGAACGAAATAAGACAGTAAGAATGCCGTCATAATAGTTTGGTTATCTATGCAAGTGTAGTACTGCCCCGAACGGGTAGGTCCGTTCATGCTGAATCAGCGCGGATCTACTACCTTGAAAATGAATCGGGTGGGAATCGACCCGACGAGTTCTTGGTCAGCAGTTAGGGACACAAATTACTAAACTAATACGGCGATAATTACCACAATCGAACAAGCAATAGACATAGTAATTTACAGATTAAAAGATAACTCAAAGAAAATTACCACAAGTGTTTATTTTGGTAGCCAAACGACCAAAGTGGAAGTCGTTAAAACTCGTTTAAGATAACAGGAAGCGACAAAGACACAATCATAATGAATTTGTAACACGTCATTATTTTCTTATAAGATAAGCTTTAACACATACATATATATTAGAAAACGATGTGTTCAACTTTCTTTATATTATCCTCCTGCCAAAGCCTTCAATAATTAAGTCTGCTAAGGCGACTTAACTCTGCCTGATGGAAAGATGGATCATTCACCCGGCCTTCCGAGGACGGGATAATCGTGCATAATGATTGGGCTTCCGGTCTTACACTCACCAACGAAATACGACAGCAAGAATGCTGTCATGATTAGGATGGTCTTCTGTGTGAGGGTAGCCCGATCGAGCCGGCCCATTCTGAATTCTACTTTTCCTGATTTTTTTTGATGCCGGTGTGGAACATCACTTCGCATCCTTACTCTTAGAGATACAAAAGGTTAATATTTGTTCATGTTAAAATTGTAGATTCAAATACTTACATTTCCAGAAAAGTCGAATTTAGCCACCACCAGCTCCAAAACCTGGTGTGGCTGTGGGGGCGGTGGCGCAGCTACCCTGGCGAGCGCTTGTGGGAGCGGACGCACCAGGGGGGTCGTGTCCAGGTAGTGCAACCGGTAGAACGACAGCAACGCTGGCATGTCTGCGAACAGCTGGTCACCAATTCTAAACCTGATAGTACCATCGGCGGATACCACGCGGTTTATTATGTAGTGGGAGACGCGGTCGTCTTCTCTGTAAAAGAAAGAGTGAGAATGAGATGAATTCATGATAATAGATCAAATGATTGATTTATTTTAAAGGAATTTGTACGAAAGTTGTAAAATTCGAAAAGTAACTTTGTATGTTTAGCTTCACGGATAAACCGCTACATTGGTTTTAATGAAATTGCATGAATTGAAACTTGATGGAGTACATAGACAATTTTTTTTAGCGATAACGGACATGACATATAATTAACCTTACCGTAATAAACGTAAGGTCGATTATGGATTAACTGTCGCGCCTAACTTGTTACATATTTTGGAAATGTGTGTGTTTTAATATTCTTTAGTTTGCGGTTCGACTCTTATATAAAAGTCTAATATATAAAAGGGCGTTTAGTTGATTTCAGTTCAGTTTGAGCTACAGTACGTTAAATATCTAAATTATATAAGCGATTAAACCACCGACCTCGGCTATCATTAAGGACGATTTTTATGTGCTATTTAAAAGTTTTAAGTGTATTAATAATCTCTTTTCTTATTTCTCAAATTGTATAGATAGTCGAACCACCCTGATAGCCTAAGTACAACCCTCACACAGAAGATTAACATAAAATGATAGCGATAGTCTGTCGTTAGTCAGTGTGAGACCGTAGGCCGAATCTTTCTGCATCATTTTCCCGGCCTTCACAGGAAGGGAGAATAAATGAAGGCATAAACATCTCACTAAACCGCCATGGTGTGGATCACAATGCTGCATTACATACACTGACAATGATAATGGAACCCCCACTCCTGGATTCTACTCATGCTTTCCATCAGGCAGAGTAGAGTCACTTTAGTAGTCTTAAATATAAAAAATAATAATAGAACCCTGTCACATAAAAATAGTCGACATTCCTATCCCACAAAAAAAGTTTGTAATATAAATATTTATTTACTCAAAAAAAGTTACAAGTTGTCAATCTTAGTTTAATGATGAAGTTAACATTATGAGGTGTTTGACATGCACAGACATAGTGAAAACAAAGGTGTCTGAGCTAGTAAAAACTGTGTGACAGGCACCGACGCCATCCCCCACTATTTAAATTAAGACAATCATGATCCTCCTAGCCATTATTCCCAAGTTTATTTGGGGTCGGCTACTAGTTCAACCGGTTTTAACTGAATTTCAGTTTTTCCACGGAGCAACTGGCATCGGACCTCCGCAACCCTAAGGGAGAACTGAAATTCGAAGATTGAACTAGTTGTCACTGTACAGGGTGAATTTTTGAGACGGGACAGTAAGGGCAGGTACCCTAACCGTTATAGTTAGAGGAAAACGCTTTTAGAAGACTATCCATAATTTTTTAAGACATTTTGAACTGCATTTACAGATTTTGGAAAAAATGTACAGCCAGCAAAAAAATGGTCATTGTAAACAAAAACTTTTTTTGATGCCAATCGATCCTGTTTCTTATAAGGATCATAAGTCTCTATTGGGCCGACTGAGGTTTGAGTACTAGAAATGCCAGAAATCGCAAAAAACTTTTCCCATACATTTGTACGGAAATAAATCATTATAATATGTATTTAAGACACAGATAAACATAACTTACATTTAGATGGTCTACGAAATAAATTGCTTAAAAGTAAAAGCAAGTATATTATAGTTTAGCCGTCATCAACGTGCAAACATCTAATTCTTTTATGGAATGTCGGAACAAAAATAAATACCACGTCATAGATGTAGCAACAAGAATAGCATCACTTGATGGAATATGTTCGTACAAACTATCTACACAAATAAATAAAGTGTCGTTTGTAATTTCGGTTTAACAGCTTATCACTAAACACATATGGAAGCATTATGTATGTATACGTTACTTATAATAATTAATTTTTAATTTTTGTTTGTCTATATGTTTGTTCCGTCTAATCTTTGAACGGCTGAACATACTTCGACCGGCCGATCATTAGCTTATAGCTCATGTTATAACGAGTATTTTGAACGGCCATCAAGAGGAGGAGAAGGGGGGGAGAAGGAAGAGGAACGGGAGGAGGAGGAGGCGGTAGAAGTAGGAGGGAGGAGGAGGATGAGGAGGACGAGGAGGAGGAACTCTTAGTCAACGTTCACGTTACCCGCGAGGCTCAGCTAGTAATAAATAAATAAAAAACTAGATTATTTAACTTCAAATCACGGTATTCGTACTGTTGTGTTTCTTTGGTGAGTGCCAGACTGGTGGCACAGTGATGCTGAAGCATCTCAATAATTCCCCATAAGAGTGGGTCACCATGCTTCATTGTCTGCATTCACAATGGGTATAGTGACCACAACTCTTGGCTTCTACTCATGCTTTCTATCAGGCAGAGTTCACTTAGGCAGTCTCATTTAACAAAGTGCCTATAGGCCGACCGTTTGTCTGAGTCCTCGCCTGCGCGGTAACAGGGGCGCGGGGGTATGACGACAAAGAGGACTGAGACAGGTGCGGGCGGCGGGGGCGCTTAGTGAGTTACCGCAGGACAGGACTCAGATAAACGGTCGGCCTATACCTACATTTATTAAGTCTATTATGAAGTCTAGTCCGTAAGTCAAGTCTAATGGTAGGCGGTTACTATCCAGTTAACAATCAAGAATTACAACAATGTGTTACAAACCTCACGCATAGCACGTAGTCACCGGTGATAGTCTTCGAATCTCTGACGAGGAACACACCGCTCTCCGTCTCGTTGAGAAGCAGTCTGGTGGCTTCAGCTCTGGACAGCTCACGGAAGTACCAACTGTTGACAAGAGATAAAGAAATAGAAATAAAAATGTATATTAAAAATGACTGCACGGTTGGCCTACCTAGTGGTCTAAGCGGTCGCCACGCCGCTTTCTATTGCGCCAAGCGTCGTGGGTTCAAATCCCACGTAGGACAATACTTTGTGTGATCCAGAAATTATTGTTCTGATTCTGAGTGTTGTTTGTGTCCGTTTCATGAATGTTTGTAAAGTCTCCCATAGCGACATAGGATGTAAATTCCTAATGCGGGAGTTGTCTTTTAAATAATTAAAATTAAAAGGTTACCGTGGCAAGTCTCAATGGAAACCAGCCAAGACCGACGGTATAGTAGCCGACAACCACCTTTCTAAAGAGAGGTCTATTTCCAGACGGCGGAGGCGCGCACACCTGCGCCTCATGCCGACCTGAGAGTGGCCGCGGATGGGCGGGACGGGTTTCCCGTCCGTCCGCAGTAGTGACCAACCGCGAGGCGGCGGCGTCCGCGTGTGACGGGACGTCGCCCAATTAGAGAGTCAAAAATTTGAGGTGGTGCCCGCAACAGTGCGGGCAGGCGCTGGGAGGAGTCCAGAAGGAAATCCCTTCCCTGGATTCCTTCCAATATACAGGCGCAGAGTGAGTCACACCGTGTGGTTTTAGTCGGTTCGAGTCCGACACACCATACGCCGTAAACCCCCAACGGAGTGACGGTCCGTGGGGATTTCCACACGTTAAAAAAAAGGTCTATTTCCAGAGGACTGTCAAAGGCTGTTGATGTTAAACGTATTTTATCATCATCAACAACCCATAATGTCGGGTCTGGTCGAGTCGAATCTCCTCTTAGGAGAAGGTTAAGGCCATACGAAACGTATATTAATACGTCATAGCAAGGTTAATGTGCAAAATTTCATTCAAGAATGTGGATCTCATCATTGAACGAAATCAATTGTGTGTTAATAAATTTAACATTGAATTCTTTGTTTGTTTATGGGTGTTAATATCTGCTACTGACAATCGATTTCGAGAAATTCTTCGTATTGAAAAGATATTTTACTGTGGAAATTATAGGTTACAAGCTAGGTACAAAGAGCTCTTTTGACTGCCTTGTTGGTCTAGTGGTTGGTGTATGCGGCTGCTGATCAAGAGGTCTCGGGTTCGAATACATTACCATTGAGCAATCAAGTCAAAAAGTATCTATTCGTAAATGAACAGAAATCAAATGGATCAATCAAATGGAAAATTTATCACTTGGCCAGCGTGGGGATGTGTCATCCCCACGCTGGCCAAGTGCTGATTGGAGACTTACAAGACACGTTGTGGCTACGTAATCTCGCTTAAGGATGTTTTTAAGCCACCCGAAGCCCTCCAACTAAGTTTCACGACTGATATAAGAAAACAACCAGGCCGACTGCTTAACGTGACCACAAACGGTCACCCATCTAGGTCTCACCGCGCCAACGTTGCTTACCCTCGGTAATTGTTTCCAATCACCTCAGGCCACTCGACTATCAGCGTACTTAGCTAGTTTATAAATACCTAAAATAAAACGAAACAATTTCTAGAAACGTCTGTCAAGAAACCGAGTCACGTCCGACCTACAGTCATAAAAGACCCACCAGTAACAAATAAGTTGCGCAACTAACGGCTAGTGTTGCTCTGATGAGATTACCACTCGAGCCGCATCCGTGGAGTCGTTATTAATTAATGTTTTATTTTAATTAAATAAACTTTACTATGTAGATTGTCTCGTTGGTCTAGTGGTTAGCGTATGTGACTGCTGATCAAGAGGTCTCGGGTTCGATTACCGGGTCGGACCAAATGTTTGTGTAATCCGTAAATATTTGTTTCGGGGTTTGGGTGTTTTCTATGTATAATATGTTTGTATTTACAAACATGTATGTATTATTCCGTGTGGTGACGGATTAAAAATACAGAGTGTCACCACCCCTATTCATCCCGCGGGTGTCGTAAAAGGCGACTAAGGGATAACTGCGCAAGACAACATCAATGCAAAGAGAAGGAAAACTTGAAACCAACCCGTCTGGCCAGCGTGGTATAGTAGGCCAAAACCTCCTTTTCAAGAAGAGGCCTATGTCCACTATGTCCAGCAGTGGACTGTTAAAGGCTGTTGATGATGATGATGATGTATTTACAAAAAAAAAGTATGTTTATGTATTTATAGCAGTTGTCTAGTTACCTATAATACAAGCTCTGCTTATAATACAATCATTGCTTGGGGACTAGATAAAATGTAAAAAAAAAACTTTCTATTATGTATTGCAAGAAAAACTCCTGCACTAAGAATAAATTAATCTGAACAACTAAATATATTAGTAGCTATTTACTAAAATAGTTATATACGGTACTTACATAAAAAAAGCTGTTGTTAACATTTTGTCTATCTGTCTATCTGTCTGTTCCAGCTAATCTCTGGAACGGCTGAATACTGAGTCCCGCTGTTTTAGTTGTAAATCTCGGAATTTCAAAATAGCCTGGACCGATTATGACAGTATAAGATTAGAATAAGATAGATGCATTTATAATTTCTTTCTTTTATTGCAAGAGAAACTGCTGCACTAAGAATAAATTGATCTATACATATAAATAAAATTGAAATGTATGTTTGTAATATCAACAGCTACCTATCAAAATCCTACTAATATTTAAAACGCGAAAGTTTGTGAGTGTGTGTGTGTATATCTAATATATAAAATTCTCGTGTCACAGTTTTCGTTGCCATACTCCTCCGAAACGGCTTGACCGATCTTTATGAAACTTTATATGCATATTCAGTAGGTCTGAGAATCGGCCAACATCTATTTTTGATACCTCTAAAACGCGAGCGGAGCCGCGGGCATCAGCTAGTTATATATATGTTTGTTGCTCTTACACGCAAAAATTACTGAACTGATTTAGATGAAACTTTACAGTAATATAGCTTATATATCAGAATAAGACATTGGCTACTTTTTACTGCAATAATCGAGATAAACGCAGGCGGAGCCGCGGGCGAAAGAAAGTGGTTAAATATTCGTGAAAATAATGTATGATAGAATTGTTACCCTTTAATTTTTTTTACTCGCGATTAACAACAATAATCTCAATTAAACCCTGAACTCAGAATATATGTAAGCCACAACTCTTGCTAAGCAACAGTTCCATCGTAAATAAAATTACATAATCAGTAGTGAACATGGTCACGTAGTTTTGCTTTTGTAATTTACCGCAGTCTGCCGCATTTAGTCATTAACTCATGAAATAACTTTCTGAACAGAATTGCTTCGTGAAAGTTATTATAATAACACTAGTTTGATTATTTTTTACTTTTACGTAATCTTTATAATTATAATAATAACATCTATCATCCTAATCTATCTACCTAACTGTATCGTTGGTCTAGTGGATAGCGAATGCGACTGCTAAACAAGAGGTCTCGGGTTCAAATCCCAAGTCGGGTAAAAGTCTTTTTGGGTTTTTCTTAGGAAAGTCCTACTAGAGCCCGGGGTGCCTCGGAGAGCACGTAAAGCCGTCGGTCCCGGTTGTCATGAACATGGAAATCGTTATTGAGAAGTCAGTACTGACAACTAGTTCAACCTTCGCATTTCAGTTCTCCCTTAGGGTTGCGGACATCCGATGCCAGTCGCTCCGTGGAAAACTGATATTCAGGTAAAACCGGTTGTACTAGTAGCCGACTCCAAATTATATTGGGAATAAGGCTAGGAAGAAGACAATCCTAATCTATTTTATATATAGGTAGATAATAATTAATACGTGTAGCAAAAACTTTGTACCCCTTTTTACGAAAATTCCGTGAACGGAGGAGTATGAAATTTCGGACACTTATAGTTTAAGTTAGCTAACTCTACAAAGAAATAAAATTGACGGTAGGTACTTACATCGAAAACGCAATTTATAATAATTTGTTTTGTCTATCTGTTTGTTCTTTATGCCATGCTATTACTTAAAGATAAAGAAAGGTACCAATAACAATATCGGTTTTTTATAGGATACACTTTGGCGAGTGCTCGAAAGCTCTTTTCGAACTGATTGAGCCATCTCCATTTCTTTATCGGACTACTCTAGGCACAGGCAAAAGTTTCATCCATACGTTGTTGTCCCAAAAGTCAAACTAAACAGTTTGAAGGCTCGTTTTTGGTGAGAGTCGCCAAAATTTGGAACGACCTGCCTGGGTCTATTTTTTCCTGATAAGTTGAACTCTGGAGCCTTTAAGGGTAGAGTGAACAGGTTTTTTTGGATGGGCGTGTACCACCTTTGTCTTCTTCTACACTTTCCATCAGGTGAGATAGAAGACAAACGCCTATTCCATTACAACTATAAAAAAAAAGCTCCGCCTCCTTCAATTCTAGAGAGTGAACACACAAAGGATTACAAGGCTCTAGTGGGTTGCAATGTATTGGACTGCAGCAGTAACTTACGACCAGGTATGTCACCCGTAGATTCCTAGGGTAGGTAGAGCGTTTGGCAGCAGAGCGACTGGATTGGCGCGAGATTGTGAAGAAGCGAATCCGCAAATTTGAGGTTATAGCTGACCTCGATGCCAAACGCGATGAGCTTAAAGCCCGTCCACTCACCGCTATTCACTATAATTATGAGAGCGGTAAGCTCACTTGCCCACTTTGTGTACGGAAGTTTGCTGCGAAAATCGGCTATATAAGCTATGTCCAAGCGCATCAGCGCCAAGCCCTATAAGGGGTCGAAGTGGTCGCCATGGCCGAAATCGGTCGAAATATTATTTATATAGAAAAACTTCGGGTCCAGCACAAGGTGTTTCCATTGTAGGGGTTTTGAGTCAAATAAAGGAAGATGTCTGTAAGCATTGCGGCAAACTATGGCTCTGAAAGCTAGCCATGTACGGTATAGTATACCTGACAGATTTACTAACTCAGTTATACCCGTAAACTTGAGCTGAGAAGAGGACATACCTGCACAGTTGTGCAACATACACGCCCCGGTTTACACTAACTTGTATGGATAAAAATAAATAAACAATTCGGACATTTTACACACAACACCATCTAGTCCCAAACTTAGCAGTGGTTGCAGTGAGAATCGAACCGACGACCTCTGGTTGAGAACTGATGAGTAGTCGACCAGACCAACACGCAAGTAATTCATTCAACGTTCCACGATATGAATTTCAGCATTCAGCATATTTCCTATGTTATTTTTAGCAAGTGTGGCAAGAATATCCCACACACATCGGTGTCAACTTTGAACTAAGGAAGTACTCGGAACTATGTCACGTCACTACGTACAACCAAGGTCAAAAGTGTTAGCGATTAATTACCGACAAAATTGTTTTGTCTCAATATACTTTTTGGATTGATTAAAAGAAGCTACGAGCGAAATTATCAAGGATCTCAATGTTTTCTATGCAATGCCCTCACTAGAAATCTATACAATTAAATAAAATTGCGAGTATCTGTATGCAATTTAAAATGAACAGTTGAAGAAAGTGCATATCAAAGTATATACTGTACTTACATCAACAAGGCAATTAAAAAAAAAACTGCCCGTTTGTTCCGGCTAATCTTTGGAACGGCAAGTCCGATTTTAAAGGGACTTTTATTGCCGGAAAGCTGATGATCTAAGGAGGAACTTATGCTATCTTTTTTTATACTAGCTTCGCTCCGTGGCGTTACTCGCGATTGACAACAATACACGAGGCACTCGGAATATAATATCTATTTAATCGTGCTGTCTTGTTTCACTGGCGAGTGCAAGACCGGAGGCGCAATGATGCATATGCATCTTAATAGGCGGTCATAGTCTAGGTCACCGGTGAATACATGCATTGTATGCAATCTGCAATGGGTATTGTGACCACCACTCTTAGATTCTACTCATGCTTGCCATCAGGTAGAGTGAAGTTGGCAGGCTGCCTGTCTCGCGGAAGACCTTACAATTATTTTTTAAATAACTACAAACATAAAAGAAAAAGTGTTTTTGATTTCGAAATCTATACTAGAATTTATAAAGCTGAAGAATTTGTTTGATTGCTTAAACGCAATAATCTCAGGAATTACTGATTCGATTTGAAAAATTCTTTCAGTAGTAGGTAGCCAATCATATATCAAGGAATGCTATAGAACTTAGGCTATATACCTAAATATATCTACCTACCACCAATAGAAGCGGAGACAAGAATCTTAGACCACGGCAGCACTTAAAACTACGTCATTCTGAGACCTACATGAATATGTCTATCATCACTCCTACGGAACCACTGCACAAAATAATCGAATCCCCGGGTATGATACTTATGGTTACGTGTTACCCGATTAGGGCGAAGAAGGGTCCGCAAATCCGGGGAGTGGCGGGCTCCCTAGGCTATGGTCTTCATTTTGAACAACGCAACTACATTTGTTTCTCGTCATCTCAGCTTTGGCTTCCATGGCTGTCGGTATGTGCAGTTTGTGTTTAGTTTACAAATAAATGAAATAAATAATAAATATTTCGGGCATCTTATACACAACACCATCTAGTCTCAAAATAAGCAGAGCTAGTACTATTTTTTTTTTTGTATATACATTCATATTATCTAGACTTATAACCACCACTTCTACGAAAAGCGTACTATAATCTCCAAACACATTACACATTCATCACAACTACGTTTGATCCTCATCATCTCAGCTTCCATGGTTGTCGGTATGTGTAAAAAGTATGTGTCTACTGTTTATATTTAGAGGTAATATCATTAACTTTTAAGAGAAAGAGAAGAATGATTTACCAAAAAATAAAGTCTCAATGAAAAGTTTTCCATGCATGTTTCCGTTGGCCTAGTGGTTTAAGCGGTCGCCACGCCACTTCCTACTGCGCCAAGTGTCGTGGGTTCAAATCCCACGTAGGATAACACTTTGTGTGATTCATAATTTGATGTTCTGAGTCTGGGTGTTCTCTGTGTCCGTTTCATGTATGTTTGTAAAGTCCCCCGCGACACAAGAATTTATATTCCTAACGCGGGTTGTCTTTAAAAACAAAACAAAAAACTGAAAGTTTATTTTTATACTTTCCCTAAAGATATGGTTATTTATTTATAATCGGAGACCATGGTTACATCACTATGTAGGTATATTAACAACTATATAGGTATATGAATAAGTCCTACCTACCTACATTATTAAATCTGCTACTACTCCATCGAAAAGGAGACTACGATCTCCAAACAATTTTCACAACTCAACTGGGTACGTTTGTTTCTCGTCATCTCAGCTCAGCTTCCATGGCTGTCGGTATGTGCAGCGTGTCTACAGTTTATATTTATAGGTAATTAATCTATGTTTCGAAACTAGACCAACAGTAAACTGTGTTTATTATTGAGGTAGTTATAAATATATTGTTTTAGTAAAATTTGTCCTAGTTAACACTCCAGTGCTGGTTTATATTTGTTATTAATATAATGTACTTCCTGCAGAAGAGGCTCATAGCCAAGTTGTCCTAGGTGATTATAAATAATCACTGAGGGTAAGTAACGACGGTGCGGTCAGTACACGGATGGGTAACCGTTAGTGGTATATTACCATGAGCGTCTCCGTGATTCGGAGGTGTTGTTAAGCAGTCGGTCCAAGTTATCATACCAGTAGCCTAGTACCAGTACCATACACATCAAACCAGTAGCCATAACTTTGCCTTGCGCCAGTCTCGAACCTGCACTTGGCCAGCGTGGGAATGTATGGTCTTAACCCTCTCGTGAGAGGAGACCGGAAACCGGCAGTGGGAGATTATGGGTTGTTGATGATTGATGAATACTGGGAAACCAGCCAGTCTACTGGAGTTCAGTGAACATAGCCCTTAGTTCTCTACATACAGCATCCAGTTTCATACTTCTGCAAAAAATAACGAATCCTCTATGGCATACACCTATGGTTACTTTTTACCCGATTAGGGCAAAGAAGGGTCCCCGCATAGTGGCGGGCTCCCTAGGCTATTACCTGATTTATGGGGTCCGCGGGAGGAAGTTCGCCGCCTTTATGGTGTGGTGCTACGATCCGTGATCCTCTACATAGCGCCGATATGGGCCAAGCGTTTATCGGTCTCTTCCCAAAAGAGCCAAGCTCAATCAAGCACAGCTGGTAGCGCCCATTCGGATCGTTCGTGGATACCGCACCATATCGGCTCGTTTTCTGCATTTTGACATTGTGGCGGATATTACCAGACTCGTCCTATCCTCTGGGGTGAAAGTGGGGAAGACCAGGACGAGCTCGAAATGCGACGGAGCGCTCGCCAACAGGCACTGGCAAAGTGGCGCGGCGTGGCTCTGGCAGCCGCGTAATGCGCGCCAACGAGCTGTTGGTATCGTTTTGCCTGCCCCACGTGGGCGTCTGAACGAAAAGTCCATCATAGATAGTAATTATTGCTGCCATGCAGGTAGATGGGAAGGGCTGGGGAACGGAGGGCCGAACCTGAACGTAGAGGACGTCGGCGGCGATTTTTGGTTAAGATTCTCAAAGGACTCAAACGGACTCTGAGTTTCAAGAACCTAAGGGGTCGTTTGATTATGTTTGCTAACGTGCAACCTTTTTCGTAATAAAATATATACCGCGACTTCCCTCAGATCTTCAGTTCATGTTACGAATATATACATCCCAAACTCTACTTAAACATTCACAAAATTATTAAGTGTTATGTAATTTATTTTCAGGTTACGTAAATATAATAAATTTATTCATTGATTAACATCTAAATTAGATGATTATACAAATTAGTATGAATGTTGTAGTGAATAAATGCAAAGAATGTTTCAGTTTCACTTGTGAAAGTTTTATGAAACTCTTACTGAAAACTGCCCACTTCAATATTATTATTGTTTACTAGTTTTCGCACGCGGCTCCGCTCGCGTGTATGTCGGTCATCGCCGTAAAAAGTAGCCTATGTCCTTTCTCAGTCTCTAGATTATATGTACCAAATTTTATTTAAATCGGTTTAGTAGTTTTAAATCTGTAATATCTTCAAAAGTATTAATTTAAGTTACATACTCACTGTAAAGGGCCATATTAATCTATATTAAATACACAATGTATATAAGGTACTTAATTGGATAAGGATTAATACTGTATTGCCAAAATCCCTTCGTAAATAAGCCATTATTTCGCGTAAAAAGAAAAAAAAATTGTCATTGTAGGTTATACTAACAGATAGACATATACCATCCGCGACTTTTTTGTAGACCTTTTTAAGATGTACAATACTGTAGTACATTGTTTTGATCTATCTCGTAGGGTACAGCCAGCGTTTGCAATGTAAGCGTAAAAAATGGGTTTATTTACGACATCACATTAGAAACATCTAAAGTTATTATCTACTATATTATGAATGTATTATACATAAAAACCTTCCTCTTGATCAATCAAAATCCGTTGCATAGTTTTAAAGATTTAAGCGTACATAGGGATAGAGAAAGCGACTTTGTTTTATACTAAGTAGTGACTAACTGAGTCCCACAGTGTTACCTTCAGTTATTGTCGTAAATCGCGAGTAACGCCGTTGAGCGAAGCTAGTAAAGTGTTGGAAATGACTACAAGATTCCACAGTTGTTATTAGATATTGTATATATTTATCTGTATATATATTTAATTTTCCCCTTAGTTCCAAAACACCGAAACTACCCTTTCTTTATTTCTATCTCCTGTCGATCTGTCCATCTGGGTGTAATTTATCTATAAATATAGAAATATATAAGTTGCATATGACTAACGGACAATAATTTGAACTAGAGATAACTAAAAACTTTATAAGTTCTCCTGCAAGTTGTGCCTACTGCTCCCAGGTGAGTGAACATTACAAATGGTGTAATTATTTTTTTAAATATTATAAGCTTTTTTATAACTTTTAAACTTTCGCGTTCCATGATAATTAATATTATTTTTACGGGAATTAACGCGATCACTTATTTAGGGTATTACATACCTCTGATTTGCCTGACGTTTCGACCAGGTTGCACCTGTGTGCTGCACCGGCCGTGGTGTGACCACGGCCGGTGCAACCTGGTCGAAACGTTAAAAACGTTTAAAAAAATTTAAAATCAAATTTGGCTTTATATCCACCGACAAGGGACTGACCCTTAAATTAAGAAGAAGAAGAATAAGCTTGTTTGAAATTTTTATTTTTTCAAATTCAATTTTATGGATAAATTATACAATCCCAAAAGAAACCAACGCTTTTCAATGGCCCGTGATTTTCTTTAATGACAATTAACAGGTAGTAGAGCCATGCTGATTTCAGCACAAATGGGCGGGTTCGACCGAGGCAGTACAACCCTCACACAGAAGACCATCTTAATAATGACAGCATTCTTACTGTCATTATTAAGGTGACTGTGAGACCGGAGGCCCATTCATTTTGCATCATTCTCTGCAGAATTATCTGATCAGGCCACCATGGTATGGGTCACCATGGCCTGCCCTCACATAGGAGCTCCTAGTAAGGAGACATTTTTTAAAACGGGCATGAGCCCTTAACTATGGTTTGAAGTATAAATATAATACATTAACAATACAATAACAATAATAAAATTAAAATAATACAGCGAGGAAAAAGGCTATAAATAGCAAAGGAGACTTCCAGACATTTAATCTAATTTATGAATATAGTAGGATCATGGGCGTACCCAGGGGGGGGCAGGGAGGGGCAGCTGCCCCCCCCTGGAAATCTAGCAGAACATGTATGAACTCGCCTAATTACTAATCAAAGTGTAAATGGGCCTTATTCTCTAACTTTTAAATAAACCGCGCAGTAGTCACTGGTAAAATGCACGGTGTAATTGCCAAAAAACCGACGATGGCGGACGAAGAACACCGAACTTAGCCGAGCGTTAGAACGCTCGGCTGTATTCGGTAATCTTCGGTAGGGAGTTGCGAGTTGAGGTTGCATTTTATTTGACCCTAGCTGAGTCTCGCAGTGTTACCTGCGGTTAATGTTGTCAATGTCGAGTAATGCCGCGGAGTAGAGCTAGTCTAAAAAAAAATTGCCTAAGTTACCTCTTATGTCATCAGCCATCTGCCAGTGAAGGTCCTGTTAAAATCGGTCCAGCCGTTCCAGAGATTACCCGGAACAAACAGACAGATAGACGGACAGACAGACAAAAAAATTAAAAATTCTATTTTGAATGTCAGTATCGTGAATACTTTGATATGCATTTAGTAAAAAAGCGGCCAAGTGCGAGTCGGACTTGCCCATGAAGGGTTCCGTAGCGGCAAGTAAAATAGTTCTTATAGTTTCGAAAAAAAGTGGCTGTGAAATACGGACGGACAGACAGACATGACGAATCTATTTAAGGGTTCCGTTTTTTGTCATTTGGCTACGGAAACCTAAAACGGTTTATTTGATATTACAAACAGACACTTCAATTTTATTTAATTGTATATATGTTATTGTAGGGTTGCCGAATCAGTAGTTGTACCACTTTAGTAGTTTTTATTTTTGAACTGTAAAAAAAAAAAAATTAGTAGTTAGTAGATTTTGTCAGTAGCATGGTTGGTGATATCAGTAATTAGAAATTTTGATTTGTTACCCATCACATATCAGCATAAAAAATTAAATACTTTACTTTTCTCATGAAATGTTAAAATTAAATATGAATAACATTTTGAGAAACACAGTTATGGTATGGTCAATTTTGGAGCTGTAACTTTTATTGTTTGAGCAGGGTATAACAATGAAAGAGCAAACGCTGGTGAATTTTCTTTACCGAATCTCGCCTCTAATTAGGATGATAATGAAGCAAAAGGCACATACAACGATCGGCGAAAATATTTGGTTAACAAACCAGCTGGGTGATTTGCCCTATATTGTTGTCGGCTTGCTGTCCTTGGAAGATACAGTTTATGATTCAATACCTTAGCAATTTCATTAGCTGATATCAATAACTCTTCAGTGTTTTTTTGTGCAGAAAGCCTATGTTCCGTAATTGCTGTTTTTATGGTTTGAATGTGCTCTGTACACTAACTTACGTCTAAGGTTATAGACTGCAATGTGTTTGTGACGGGTTGCATGCAACAGCGAATTGTATTTGACTATAATTCATAAAGATAATATGAATATGGTTTGTCCAACTGCGGATAACAATGGAAAGCTACTTGTCCCAAAATTACCATCCTGTGAAAGCTATTCCAAACCTTCCACCATTTCCACAAAATGGTTTTTTAACATCGAAATACTTTTGTTTCACAAAGCAGTGGTATTTTAAGTGCACATTTTTGACGCAAAACTGATTCCCTGATTTTTTTATCGTATCTTTTACAGTTCCGATGCAGTTTCGGAACTTAGGAACATTATATATGTCGTTCACTATTAGGTTTAGCTTGTGGCAGGCGCAGTGAAAATATAAACTCTTTTTAAGCATTTCTCTCAATATTTTTTGGACACCGCCATCTTTTCCCCTATCGTAGCATATCCGTCGTAGCCCTGTCCCACGCATTTGTTAACATCGATGTTTAAGTCATTGATGAATCCATTCATTTTCAAATCAAATCAAATCAAACCATTTTATTTCAAATAAACCATACAACGGCACTTTTGAACCGTCAAGTAGTCAGTCAGTCGTCAGTCGTGAAGCTAATCGTCTGTTCCAATTCGTAGATCCTATGGAGAAGAACAGACAAGAAACTCCATAATTTCAGTAGCTATTATTTGAGCATCCATTTTTGTAACTCGACAAAACCGATTGCAGCCTTAACATCATCAACCAATTTTTCTCTAATGGAACTCAACATATATTGAAAATCTCATTTTGTATTTTTGGAGACGAATATTGAGCATTTTTATGGCATTTTTCGGTTTTCGCAAAATTTCATCACCAGAATCAATTTTCAGTTTCAACAAATCTCGAAAAACGCCTTCATCGTTTTCTTATTCACAATGGAAGATCGTGAGTACCGCAAAAAAATATAAAAATGTAAACAGCCCTAGAAATTTTACTAGCAATGCCTTATTAATCCACGACCACAATTAAAAGATCATTCAGTACACTCAGACGCGTAAAAACGTAGCTGAGATCAAAAATAATTGAAGACAGATTAAATGGACTTTGCCGTCTCAGTATACATAGACAACTTATAAACAGTATGGGCGATTCTTTCACGGAAGATTTTTTTTTACGCGGGTAATGCTTTTGGCACCATACAATTCGTGGGGTAAGCCTTCGGCGTGTGTGGGATTCCCGGGCAACCGATTTACCTACTAAACCCCGCGGCGGCCTACCTCAGCAGTCGGGAGGAACACCAGGATCGCATCAGCGGCTTCTGGTGTCCCCCCTGCTTTACCCCTCAACTGGAGTACATATCGGGGTGACTGGACTCACCCCCGAGACAAAATGCTGCTGCGCCTCTCACCGCTCTGCACAGTAAGAGGCGAAACATCAACCCGCCGTAATGTTCTCACTGAAGGAGACCGCGGCTTCCCATCCCTCGCCACTCGCCGATGAATGCTGCGGTGACATGTTTTGTCCGATCTGTCCGACCAAGACTCGACGCTCGGAAGCCCAAGCCTCCATTGTGTGCTGGGCGGATACCCGGTCAGACCCGCAGTGGTGACGTTGAGCTGTAGCCTCCCGTCCTATTCGATTCAGATGCTCACTGAAGCAACCGTGACCGGTGAGTATCTGAGTCAATCGATAGGTGACACGGCAGAACGGCTCCGACAGCCCGTTGGCTAGCACAGACCTGAATTTTAAGCCGTGCCTGCCAAGTCTCCAGAACTCGCTTATGCGCGTTTTGCCGCAGCATTCCAGGCTCATGGTCTGGCGCTGCCTTCCCAGTACTCCTACCAACAGAATGAATTTGGTCATAGACCGTAGCGCCCATGTCGGCCAGAATGTCGAAGGGTGGAGATCGCGCCAGGACCATCGCTGCTCCGTACGATCCGTATGGCCATCAGCCGCTGCAAACTCCTGAGTTGAGCCGGGCAGCGGGAGGAGCCCCCCAGGTCATCAGACCAAACGATCGCCACCATCCGTGGTCTCCCAAGATTGGGCATCAGGCGATGTAATGCTCCTGCTACTCGTACTCGGGGCTATTAATCGCCGAACACTACATATACCTAATTTTTCATGTAGGTGTGACCTAAAAAAATTGACTTGCCCCCCCCTAGGCCAAAAGCTGGGTACGCCCATGAGTAGGATACATCTTAGAATAGAAATTCTATAGAGTAACTGTTATTTTTTGTAACTGCCTCAATAGTATAGTGGATGTAGCTGCTGTATGTGACTGCTAATTAAGAGGTCTAGGGTTCAAATCCCGGGTCGGGCCAAAAAGTATTTTTGGGTTTTTTTTATGAAATTCCTAATAGCAGCCAGGAGTTTGGAAGTATGGCAAAGATTTACGCCCGTGCCTCTGTGCCGGTTGTCATGAAAATCTATGCCAATCGTTATTTGGAAGTCAGTGGCTTCAAATTTCCTGACAACTAGTTCAACCTTTGAATATCAGTTCTCACTTAGGGTTTCGGAGGTCCGATGCCAGTCGCTCCATGTAAAAACTAATATTCAGGTAAAACCGGTTGAGCTAGTAGCCTACCCCAAATAATCTTGGGAATAAGTCTGGTAAGAAAAAATGATAATTTTTTTTAAATTATGTCTGCAATGATTATTGTATTCATTATAATGCAACAAACAGGACTACATATTTACATTATAATTTAGTAAATCTGCTAAGGCTTAGAAACATTTTGGGTAACCAAGGGCTTGTTACATAAAATATTTACATTCAGTGTGTGGTCTACCTATTTTTATGTAGTATCAACAAACATTACCACAAACAATATAACTGCATAGAGATTGTTTATTTTTTCTGATAAGACTAGGAGAATTACATTACAGGAAAATTAGGAGTAAAACAATCATAATATTGATAGAATTTAGATCTAACTACATTGAGAGATATAAACTTTTACTTACCTGGTCATGTCATTGGGGTCAAAAGAAACCCCAATTCCTGTATTCGCCATACTTAAGTCAGGGTATGTCAATAACACAGGAAGAAACTTCACCGGAGCGCCCACATCACTGTTGGACACACCGGAAATGGACGCGCTTTATCACTTATCACTAAACTTGCATAGATTCCCTGGAGTAATGACCAGTACCAAATAAACTCACAACACGGTTTTCGCACTTCCAAACACAATTTCTATGAACCAAATCTCTGTTATCATATAATTTGTTGTTATGTGTCACCATTTAATGTTCACATCGAAACACATGTTTCCGCATTCGTAGAACGCCGACGAAGCGTCGCTGTCATTCAACGTATCGTTGTAACTGAGTTTGGGATGTATACGCAGAAGAAATCTATAATTATAACTGAATTATAAATAATCTTCCCTATTCACACACGCGAAGTTTCGGTTTCGCTGATGATACGGCATAGACAAATTCTTTCTTTTTTAATTTTTTGACGCATAATCTTCTGGAATACTCGTTGTCTATTGTATGGGAACGTTCACATTACAGCAAAATCAACTGTTGTTAGGACTTTTAGAGTATTTACAAGTGGCAACATTTATTTCATTACACATCATCTTCGAAATTTTTGTCTATGGTTTGTGTCCATTGTTTTTCTACAATGTTATTTTTCTGACTGCTGCTGGTAGACGAAAAATTAGTTTCGCTGCGTCGAGTGTGAGTTTGTTCTAGTGTTCGTGTTCGATATTGTGATTTATTAGAAATAGATCACGAAGATGTCGTCACCGAGCGCTGGGAAACGTCGCATGGACACAGATGTCATCAAACTGTATCCTTTCTTTGTTATCGTCATTACAAAGAACCTATTGCGTTCGAGGGCCACCATGTAAATAAGTAGCTGTAGGGCCGTCAGCTGATTGTCACGACCTTATATAAAATCAATATTGGATGTGTTTTTATTACAATTTCTTTGTTGTACACTTGTACAAGTTATAAATAACATTTTATTTGAAGGTTCTTATTGATGCAGACCTTTGACTATTTGTCTGGGTGAAGAGCGTGCATTCTTTTCATGTCTCCGTGGGCCAATGTATCTATATATAAAACGTTGATAAAGTAGTAGGTAGGTAGGTGCGTTACGTTAGCCCAGAGTACTCTTCCGTGTCTACTTACTGCTATATTTCGTAAGCCATAAACTAGGCCAGGGTCCTGATTGCGTATTTTTTTTTTCTTTATGTTATGGCCTTACACGCTCACTATACGAATTATAAACTTTTGACGCGTATTTAATAACAAAAACACCTTTAAATACACTATGAACATATTTTCTTTGTTTCTAGTTATGTCAATACATTGGTGTTAATTGATGAATTTATGAGATTCACAATGAATTCTGTAATATTTATTTATTACATTGTGCTTGTAGGTTTTTTTTGTAAATAACTAACTACTATCTTTTTATCAGTTTATTGCATTTTGATATATTTTTAATATGCATCCTAGAGTACTAAATGTATGGTTTATTTATGAAGCTACTTAAAATGTTGTTTTTTTTTAAACAGTAATTAACCTTTTCAATTTAATTCCTTATACATTTGTGCAATTAGTATTCCAAATTTGAATTATAAAGTAAAGAATGCCTTCTAATGATTCCTTTCTTGCTGCCATAAAGCAAATGGGCTTGGCAACAATTACAAGGAAGTTATTCTATTGTTCTAATGATTTAATGTAGTCAGATAATTTGCATAGCTGTTATTCTATTAGAAGTTATCATTGTTGTGTTATACCAACAGAAAAATAATATCCCTAATCATTTGAATTTAGAATCCCAACTTTTTTTTAATGAGTCATAGTATTTTTTAGAAACATTCTAATTGTTATATAATAACTTACATAATTTATTTAAAGAAATAGACAGCGGAATAATTATGCACTTTGCAGTATAATACATAAAATAAAAATTAATTCATATGATTCTTGCAGTCAAATGAAGCTTTCTCTTTCTTAATTTCAAAAAATATTTATGAAAGCTAGTAATGCCACGGAGCAAAACTAGTCTAAAAACATTTGCCTAAGTTCCACTTTTTCTAAGTTTTATCTGTCTGCCAGTGAAAGTCCTGTCAAAATTCGTTCCACCATCCCAAATACTATCTGAAACATTTCATTTGATATAACAGACATTTCAATTTTATTAAATTGTATAAATCTGTTAATACTAATCTGCTTCTGTGGGTCTTCTTGAAAATATGCTTCTAAGCTGAACATTATTTTTTTTACGGTTTACTTGTAGTAATATTTAAAAAAAAAATTCAGCAATATTGATTTTTGTTGTTTACCAATGATTTATGCTCATGTGCTCATATGTTTTTTTAAGTGATACATGAAACACCACCTTAGTGTTAGTAAATTAGTCAGAGGGATTACCTGTGTCTATCAGTTATAAAAATGTTCTTGTAAAAAGTTTTGCCCTAACTCTACATCAATTTGAAATTATAAAGATGAAGAGTTGGTTTTAATGCGTTAATATCAGGAACTACGGGTCCGATTTGAAAAATTTTTACTGTCAGATAGCCCAGTAATAAACGAAGGCTAAATATCATTACACTACGACCAGTAGAGACGGGGTATCAATGAAAAATGGTCCAAAAATAATTGAAAATTATTTCTTCTGAGAGTTTCCATTGTGCTGCGTATTGTAATTCGTAAAATAGTGTATAAAGGTTTGCTCCTCTTGAAAAGTTCCAAAACAAAAGTCCACACTAGCATATCTTTTAAGTATAGCTCAGACGGACAGGACGGACAAAAGGACAGACAGAGTTATGTGGATCAGCTAGTCAAAGACACTTTGTGTTTGTCCTTTGATCAATCCTAGTAAATCCTTGTTGCCAACAATCTTCAAGTGTGATATTGGTTATATTTGCCTTTTATTATGCTTAAATCAATATGTACTCTGTAAATATGTTACGTAATAATATGTTTTGTCTTTAAAATCGGTAGGTTGTAATAAATGTAAGTGATTTTGTTGTATTAAACCTGCCCACAAAATGTTCTCACTCATATGCTGCGCCCTTTATTTGTATCAGTATATAGAGGATGTAATTAAAAAATAACGGTTCATAAACAAGATCAAACACCCATTGAATAGAAAGTCATTGAATAACTTGAGTGTCCACAAATATTTATAGGATTCCCAAAGGGTACAAAAGGACCCTATTACTAAGACCGTTAGCTCTGCTATCCATCTGTCAACCTGGCTGTATCTCATGAACCGTGATAGATAGACAGTTGAAATTATCACAGATGATGTATTTCTGTTACGGCTATAACAACAAATACTATATTAAAAAACAGAATACAAACGTGATTTTCTTGCTAAACATTAATAACGGCAAAAGGTGACGTTTGAAATAAATTGATAATGGTACAAAACCCTTCCAGATTCGCACTCGGCTAATTTTTTATTTAAAAATGAACTACAATTACATTAGTTTTTTTTTTATTATTTTATATTTTTTAGCCTACCAATGTGACTCTCCTCTACCTGATTCAAAGCATGAGTAGAATCCAGGAGTAGGGGTCACCATCCTCATTGTGAGGGTAGACAATGCAGCATGTTGACCCAAACCATGGCAGCCTAGTCAGATAATTCTGCATCTGGGTGAATGATCCATAATTATTGGGCCTCTGGTCTCACACCAACGAAATACGACAGCAAGAATACTGTCATTATTAGGACATCTTCTGTATGAGGGTAGTACTGCCCCGCTCGAGCCTGCCCATTCGTGTTGAAATCAGCTTTATAAACATAGGGACTTTATAAACATACACAAAGAACGCCCAGACTCAACAACACATTGGATCACACAAGTTTACTCATGTGGTCATCCATAATACTGCTTAAACCACTGTACTGTCCGTGCAGACAAAACATTTAAGTAATTTGACTTCTCACTACTGTCATACTCCCTACCCCTACCTGGTAAACACTAGTTCTCTTTACATAAAAACTAGTAATTTAATACACTTGTTAATATCTTTATTTTATCAAGTTTTGTTAGATACAACTAATATTAACGTGAATACAACATATATTTGTGTTAGTTTAAGACAATTCTTATCGTTAACTTTCCATTGGTATCTGCTAAAGTTAGTTGCTTTCTAAACTATTTAACTAATATAAATTATTTTGTTCTGTTTGTTTCTGTAGTCCCTAGACATTCAAAAAGTTCCGCACTGATTGAGGTCAAACTATAAAATACATGTCTAATTAAAAAAAAAAATTAACAAGTAAAATCAAGTACCTATATTTCTTATGTCCAGTGGCTATATAAGCCGTTATAGTTTTCCTTTGAAGTTCATCAAATGGACGACTATCATATTTTTTTTTTAGATTTTTCGTGCCAGCCGTTTAGAGATTCAAAAAGTTCCGCACTTATTTAGGTCAAACTATAAAATATCATAATTAAAAAAAAATATAACAAGTAAAATCAAGTACCTATATTTCTTATGTCCAGTGGCTATATAAGCCGTTATAGTTTTCCTTTGAAGTTCATCATATGGACTACTAGCATATTTTTTTTTTAGATTTTTCGAGCCAGCCGTTTAGCTTTTAGAGGGGTGAAAAGTCTTTTAGGGTTAGTACTGGTAAGTCACAAACTGCAAAATCATTTCTATTATTATTTATATTATTTTGGACTACTTGTTTCTGCTTATCCCTTAAACGGCTGGACCGATTTTGACGGAACAACCATTATTTTTATTTAGGTCATGTTCAGACACTGCGTCACTAAGAATACAATTCAATTATGACAGAGTTTAATATTCTATGTAAGCATCAGCTTCAGAGTTGCCTGAAATTGAATATTTTCATAAAGAGATTATATAATTTGATTGAACGTAATCATTATTACATTTGTTCGTGTTAGTGGAATGAAAGGGTTCTAAATTAAATGAAACAGTAAATTTATTTTTCCTTTTCAATATAATCACTTTCAAGCTGAATACATTTATTGGATCTATGTATTAATTTTTCTAAACCATCGAAATAATATTTTTTGTCTTTCGCCTCAAAATGGGTTTGCCTACTTCACCTCATTGTCGTCGGAAAATTTCCTTCCCCTTAAATATTTTTTTAAATTGGGGAACGAATGAAAATCACTAGTGGCCAAGTCTGGACTGAAGGTGGGTGGACGAGTGATTCAAAGCCGTGCGTGTGCAGAGCAGCCATTCCAACTCTGCTCTTGTGAACTGATGCGTTGTCTTGCAAGAGTAACACACCCTTAGCCAACTTTCCTAGACGTTTCTCTTTGATGGCCTCCTTTAATTTGTCTAGTATCGATGCGTAGTATTCTCCGGTTATGTTTCTTCCCTTTTCTTTGTAATCAATCAGTATTATTATTCTCTCACAAAGGAGTAAAGACAGTAGCCATTAACTTTCCAGACGATTCTGTCACATTGAATTTCTTTGGGGGTGGTGTGCCCTTTTTATGCCATTGCATGGACTGCATGGTGTTTCATCTCCAGTAACAATCCGTTCTAAAATCTGTGCAGATTCATTCATCTCCACACAACTCCAAAAATTGCTTTAAAGTATCGACGCGCTGCTGTTTCTGAAGCGGTGTGAGCATTTTCGGTACACATATTGCACTGACTTTTGTCATACCCAGATGGTCATGTAGGATCAGCAAAATGATGGTATCTGATACTCCAACTAATGCAGATAACTGTTTTTTCTTCAAACGGGCGTCCTCCAGTACAACTTTTTCCACTTTTTCGATGATGTCTGTTGTAGTGGCCTCAATTGGCCGTCCAGAGCGGGGGTCGTCTTCAATCGAGTCTCGACTATGTTTAAAAAGATCACGCCACTTATAAATCATGGATTTACTAGGGCAATCCTCCCCATAAACGGCTTGCATTTCATTTAAAATGGTTTGGCCATTCTTTCCTTGCTTGGTAAGCAATTTTATCACGGCATGGAGTTTCATTTTCTCCTTAGTTTTAGTTTTTTTCCGGATTGACTTGTTTAACAGACGAGTGTTCGTAAACGAATGACCCAACAGAGCTGAAACTATTTAAATACTAATGATGAGTCCCCAAGTAGTATGAAATTAAGCGAGCGACCCTATTCCCACTACATGCTCCATTCCACGAACTTTTGGACCTCCCCTCGTATAACACTTAAAATTTCCTATTACTGTGGTTAAAACTTTTTTTATTTGGAACTTAATTTGCTTTTGTGTAACGCTATTTTTTTATAAAAATAACGTTACACAATAACGTTAAAAAGTGGCTTGAGATTGTCCTTAAATCATCAGCTTTCTGCCAGAAAAGTTTTGTTTTGTTTTGTTGAAATTACAAAATTTTAATTTATACCATAATATGATAAAATATAAAATAATTATTTATGGTATAGATAAATTTGACAGTAGTGAACTATGACTCCTCAATATTTCATACAAAAAAAGTACCGCATCTATCGTTTTTAAATTTTATATTAATAAGAACTGTATTGACTTGTCGGTCATATACCCCATCATTTTGTATTAATTATATATTGTATTGTATTATTTTGTATGCGATAGGTTCATGTCAACGATAACCTATTGCTCAATAAATTGAATTCTTAAATCATGTGCAATAATGCCAATTAATTGTTGCACATGAATTCGCCGTACATGTGTATTTGTAGAATTTGGAACTAATTTAAACTTATTGTCTATGTAGTATATTATGTTTATGTATGTATTTACTAGTTATTACACATCCATCCACGCCACAAGTGTCGAGAAAAATAGTTTTAAGTGTCACACACACACATATACACTGTAAAATACCTAGCACTTCACCATAGAGATAATTACTCTATATCACAATACAATAATGGCACGATTAATGTCACAATAGTTATTACCTTATTCAAATATTTTGTAACTAGTTTTATCGGACACGTGTTTGTTTCACGATGTGTGACTATTGAAAATAATAAAATTAATAGTGTTTCTTTTTTTTGTACAATTTCTAAATAGTTTGATTTATTCGATTCGAAAAAGCATTTTTCAAGTACGTACCTATCCATAACGTCCCACTGCTGGGCTGGGGTCTCCTCTCAGGAGAGGGTTAAGACCATAGTTGACCATACGTTCATACGCTGGCCGAGTGCAGATTGGGGACTGGCACGACAACGTAGTGGCTACGTAACGTAATATTGCCATTGGAGGTTTTTCAGCCGCCCGAAGGCCTCCAAATAAAATACCTTATAACAAATAATTTTCATTACTTCATTCCATTAAATTAATATAACATAAAAAATTTAATCTTCCACCAATTTGTCTGTCCAAACTATCGTCGAAAAAATGTGGCTGCACACGCCTGATACCTGTGCTTTCAGTTTTTTTCTTTATTATGATCATGACAAAATAATTTAGTTTATGCTTATTCTTTTTTTGAATGTTTGCTAGTTCTATAATCACATTTAAAAGTATATAATATATCCAAAGATAGTTTTTAAACTTTGAACTTTCAGTAATACATTCGAGAAGCTCCTTATTATTGTTATTTTATCGTTCTATATTTATTTAAATCTCATTGCCCTTGAAATAATGTCAACAGAATTACTATTTACGCATATCTACCATGGCGTGCGTTAAACGTGACGCAGTTTTTAATTAACTTTGACAACGCGAACACGGAATGGGGTGTTAGAAAACATTTTCGTTTCTTTTTTAAATCCTGCATTCCAATTTTAAAAAGTTATTTTTTTTTTATTTTCAGTCTTTTTGTAACACGTTTATATTAATAAGTGAAGAAAAAATTTCTAACAGTTACAGTATGGATTGTACACATAAGTTTATGTTAAGGGGAAGTGCAGAAAGCTAACAAACATAAATTGCTCGAATTTTGACCACGGAGGAACCTACTACTACCTAACGGCTACCTAACCGTTATAGCGCAATAAAAGATTAAACTTTAAAAATAAATCAATAACATTCAATTGATAAAGTTTTTAAATGAAAACCCCAACGATAAGTTTTAAAACTAATCGAAATAGTTTATAACTAAGCTTCACCGCAATCGAATAAAGCAAGTTGAATTAAATACTTTAGCTCTTACTCTATTCGATCCTACATCTCGCAATTAAAGTTTCACCTTCGTCCCATCGAGTTCCTTCGGATACCCATAAATTATCATAAATGGATCAATTACTGTATTCTGACGAATTAGCTAACTTTTTATAAATCTTTATTAAACATTTGACTTTGAAACAACGCCCTTAACTCCTCTAATCTCTCAATATATTTGTCTTTGGTTATATAATACACTTATTTTATTTTACAATTTCTCTAGAATCAACCTATTTATAGACGATATTATATTCTTTAAAAGACAGTAACATCTAACCCCTCATCAGAACAAAACATGACAGATTTCATAATCAGCGCATCGAGAGCTTTTTTACAATAAAGAGTATGACTCATTTTGCATAATGACCTGGTGCAGACACTAAATACGCCATTTTGTATAAACTTCATAATTTTAGACATGAAACACAGTTTTGTTTTTAATTCATATATTTTTAAGTGACATCGTCAATTTCATCTATTCTTTTTTGTCTATGTCTTTCGATTCGTTTTTTGTCTGTTGTTACAACCAGACCCTTTATTAACCGACTTAAAAAAAAGGAGTAGGTTCTCAAATCGTCGGAATCTTTTTTTTTTTTTTTTAATGTATGTTCAGCGATAATTTCGTCGTTTATGAACCGATTTCAAAAATTCTTTTTGCATTGGAATGGGCGTAGCTTATAGGTGGTCGAATCGTCACCATATCGGGATCTGATGATGGAATCCCAAGGAAATCGAGGGAACTCCTCAAATATCATATTGAAAATGTCGCGATTAGGGTACTCGGAATAGTTTTTCATTGAAGTCGGTTCCTTTTTGATAAAATTATCAGTTATCTAATTAAGTAACGGTCCATCACGTACACGAGAGAAAGTTCAATAATAATACGGCATACATTAAAGAGAAAAGAAAAACTAATTTTAATTATAGTTCAAATGGCTAAGTCCCAGGTTATTGTTGTAATACGCGAGTAACGCCGCGGAACGAAACTAGTCTAAGAAAAACCTTAGCCCAAGTTACTCCTTAAGTTATCAACTTTATGTCAATAAAAACAATCGTCAAAATTACTGCCTTGTTTACCAACGCACCAAATGTTTGTTTCGGAGTCTTTGTGTTTTCTATGTATAATATGTATGTATTTACAAAAAGAAAATGGTCTGTTTATGTATTTATATCATTTGTTTAGTACCCATAATACAAGCTCTTCTTAGTTTGGGACTAGATGACGTTGTGTGTATGTCCGAAATTAAAAAAAAAAAATGTACGGCTAATCTCTGGAATAGCTGGACACATTTAGACAGGACTTACTAGCAAATAATAATAATAAATATTTCGGACATCTTACACACAACGTCATCTAGTCCCAAACTAAAGCAGAGCTTGTATTATGGGTACTAAACAACTGATATAAATACATAAACATACTTTTTTTTTTGTAAATACATACATATTATACATAGAAAACACCCAGACTCCGAAGCAAATATTTGTGGATCACACAAATATTTGGTCGAGTATGGAGAATCGAACCCGAGACCTCTTGATCAGCGGCCGCATACGCTAACCACAAGACCAACAAGGCAGTCATGAAATAGCTGATGACATAGGTAATAAGTAACTTGGGTTAAATTTTTTAAGAATAGGTGCACTCCGCGTTGTTACTCGCGATTTAGAACAAATACCGCGGCACTGAACTACTACTAATTTAAAAAACAAATATTATAAATAAGTATCTAATATAGAAGATAAACCTATAACCCCTAATAAACCTTTAAAAAATAAATTAATAACTTTCAATTCATAAAGTTTTTAAATAAAAACCCCAAAGATAAGTTTTAAAACTAATCGAAATTGTTTATGACTAAGCTTCATCGCAATCGAATAAAGCAAGGTAAATTAAATACTTAGCTCTAACTCTATTTGATCCTACATCTCGCAATTAAAGTTTCACCTTCGTCCCATCGAGTTCCTACGGATTGTTACCCATAAATTATCATAAACTAGCTTTCGCTCGCGGCTCCGCCCCCATGTATGTCGGCTATCGCGGTAGAAACTAGCCTATGTCCTTTCCCAAGTTCAGTTTTATCTTCATACTAAATTTCATCAAAATACCTTCAGTGGTTTAGACGTGAAAGCGTAACAGACAGACAGATAGAGTTACTTTCGCATTTATAATATTAGTAGAGATGGATTAATTACTGTATTCTGACGAGTTAGCTAACTTTTTATAAATCTTTATTAAACATTTGACTTTAAAACAACGACCTTAACTCCTCTGATCTCTCAATGTATTTGTCTTTGGTTATACAATATACTTTTTTTTTACAATTTCTCTAGAATCAACCTATTTATAGACCATATTATATTCTTTAAAAGACAGTTACATCTAACCCCTCATCAGAAAAAAACATGACAGATTTCATAATCAGCGCATCGAGAGCTTTTTTACAATAAAGAGTATGACTCATTTTGCATAATGACCTGGTGCAGACACTAAATACGCCATTTTATATAAACTTCATAGTTTTTAGACATCAAACACACAAAGACTACTTAGTTTTGTTTTTTAATTCATATATTTTTAAGTGACGTCATCAATTTCATCTATTCTTTTTTGTCTATGCCTTTCGATTCGTTTTTTGTCTGTTGTTACAACCAGACCCTTTATAACAGTTATCTAATTAAGAAACGGTCCATTACACGAGAGAAAGTTCAATAATAATACGGCATACATTAAACAGAAAAGAAAAACTAATTTTAATTATTATATGGGTCATTTTCACAAAAAGTGTACATTCATGTTTTGGGGGTGTCCCACAACTTTCGTTAAATATTTAACGAATAATTTCTACTTTTAAGAAAAACAACACTGTAAATAAAGATCTATGGTTAGTTCTAAACAATATTATATATTGTTGCTACAGAAATACACAGTTATTTTACTGTATTTTTCAAAAATACTAGTCAAAGGTACCTATTTTAGCGCTGTCCCACTACGAATTAGAGTTAAATAACATAACTTTTATATATTTTGTTGACATATATATAATAATTTGATTATTTTGTCTGAAAGAATAGTTATTAATGTTTTCTTTTATAAATGTAGAAACAGTGTAACATGATACAAAATATTTAAATAATTATATTTATGCGAGGACATAAATTAGCTAAAGTGGACAAGTCCATTCCGAAACCCTCTTTTTTACGAAACATCTCAATTAAAACTACCACTTACGCATATTTTTTGTCGATTCACAACATTTGTAAAGCTCTCATTAGCTGTACCGTAATGATTCGTCCATTTTGACGGCGAACAGCGGACTATAAACACGCACTTTAGCAGCGATCCGTTTTGATATTCCACAACCGCAACCAATTTCGAAGTAAGTACTACAATTTTATTTATTGCAAATAATTTTGATATCTTTATAAACTTTCAGTGAACCCAATTTGATAACAAAATTGTTGGTCGGATGTTTTAGTTAAAACAAAATAAAACAAAAGGTTCAAAGGTAGCATTCCGTTACGTCCATTCCGTAACCAAAACGCAGGTAACGTAGAATGGGAACTAAAAAGTTTCGGAATGGAATTCTTAAGAAGAGTGTACATTATATTTATTTAATTTTTGTGAGTGTGTCTGAATAAGAATTCTAATATTCAGAAATTATTAAATATAAATATTCATATGATTAAATGACACAAGTTCTTGAAAAATGCATACATTTTAATAATATTGACATGAGTACCTACTCAATATTTATTTTTCAGGTACTTATCAAAAATGGTTGTTCTTGCGAACATTGATAAATTCCTAACCAAAAATGATTTTATATTATTGCAAGAATCAGTATGGCCGTGGTTAATCACTCATTTCCGAATTGCAGAAAAATGTTTCGGTTGTGGATTTCCTACCAATTTCATCCATAAACCATACCACTTTATTATAAACGATAACAGTAAAGTGAAGCATTTAATTAATTTTGCCTTTTTTTGGTGCCCGCAATGTACTTTTTATGCAATATATGATCACTATTGTGAAGATGAATGTGATTATTGTGAATATTATTTGATCACATTTTGTTGTCCACGTGCAATTTAAATAACTTTAGAATAGGCAACAATTTTTTTTTTATATGTTGATTTTTATAAAAGTGTAATTAAAATAATCGAAAACATCCTAAGAGCTTATTTTACAACTTCGCCATTTCATGCAAAATTTCAATTCTTTTTTATTAGAATATTAATGAACCAATTTTAATAAAACTTCATACGTATAAGCAAAATACATAAGTTATATCGACGCCCCCGTGCAATAAGTCGGTAATCGAAAAAAGCAAATTTTACAGGAAAAATAATTTACTGTTTTTCTTGAATAACTTTCTAACCTCTAGGAGTATTACGGTCATTGATACATCAAATGAAAGCTATTTTTTTATGAAATACCATTTTGTCATCTGATTTAAATTATATGCTTCCTGTCGGCTGCAATATGAAAAATATTTTATTACAGTATCGAGAAAAGTTTCATTGTTCAGCAATGGTAACTTACGGGATTATTGTGGTAAATTTACGAAGAGTGTTGATTTGTAACAGCATACTATCGACTTTTATAACGTTTATTCTTATTATAGCTAGTGAATGTAATATATCGTAACCAAGTTATTCTAGTAATTTTCTATATGCAAGAAATACCGTAATAATAAAATACAGTACCAAATAGAAAATTTTACAACAACTTTTTCATATTACCGTTCAAAACAAAAAGACCTTTGAAGAATAATTATTCAAGGTTTTTCTTTGAAATAAATAATTAAGTATGATTTTAATCAGTTTAAATACAATTTACGTAAATTATAGCTATTATCAACTATATACATGGAATATAAGAAACACTTATGAAGTATTGAATGAAAAGATTAAACGAAATCAGTGTGAAATTATAAATAAAAAGCAATAGAAACATAAATTTAAAAAAACAACATTACATACATACATTATCCTCTGCATTTTTATCTATTGCATCCACATTTTCAGTAAATGATAACGAATCATAAAAGGAATGATAAAATCGTTTGATAGCGCCACTTTTACATAAAGTCATTAAATCTGTGTGTAAGGCTTTGGTGATTGGAATGGGCTGGTGGTAGGCTTGTTGCAACTCAACATTACCTGGAACTATAGGTGTGACTTGTGTTCGTTTACGCCCTCGTCGTCTAATATTTAAAGAAAATTGTGGATTAGTATCAAGTTCGGGATATGCGTCTTCAAAATTATATCTAAAAACCAGTTTATTTTCCTGCAAATGTGTTGCTTTAACCTCCATTAGGTCTGCCAATTATTAGTTTCTACAAGTTGTTTAATATCATAGATATCGAATTGTTCAAGTTCTTTAACACAATACTTTTCGCATGTTACTTTAGTATCAAAATAATGTTATATATTTGGTCGGGAGTATATACCACTTTATTCTTTAAGTTTCTTTCAATGCATGCATTCATGGAATCTCCCTCATTCTCGCTGTATCCCGTTTCGAAAAACCTGTGGGTAATAGAAATGCCTAGTAATTTGGCAGAAAAAATTAAGTAATTTGGAAAAGATATAAAGCAAAAATATATCTATTTTTATTGTGGTCATAACATCAATCAGAATGAAGTGAAAATGTGGTAACGCCATATCGTAGTTAGTTTTAAAAAAATGTAGCAAAGTGCTACCTATTTATGTACTACCTCTTTTTGCTATTTGGAAGTGCCATACATAACACTAGCCTTTTTTTCTAAGAGCGTCAAAAACTGTGAAATTATTTATATACAGGATATTTACGCTTGTAGTGAAATATACCCACTTCAGATTGTGGTATACTTAAAACTTTTTGTAAATCAAAAATTACTACCATAGAAATATTTTTATCAGCAGTATCTATTTCGTCTTTCTTTATTTTTGTAATAATCTCTTTTCTTTCTAGAGGAAAATCATAGATGCCATATCTATGATTTTCCTCTAGAACACGAAGGGTTTAGATCTTTTTAAAAAAATGAGTAGTTGTAATTTGTATTATACACAGTTTCATATTGACGTTTTGTAGCCATTGTAACATAATTGTAATTTTGATTTGCGGTTTGCAAATCAAAATAAAAGTAAAACTCAGAGTAAAAGCGATATATTTTTGAAATTTTAAATTTTCTGAAAGATCTTCCCGCTTATATGTTTTCCGAATGTAGGGCGATTCTACTTTTAGAAACAGTTCAATATACGTTTTAATACTTAAATCTGTAGCAGTACTCATTTTCCGAGGTCTGTTATCGTGAACTCCCTGTTATCTTTGAAATTCTCATCTAATTTTACCTTCTCTAATGCTGTATACACTGAAATAAATATGGAGTGTGCGTTTACCGGAAATTACTGCAAATTATTCACTACAATAACCCAGTAATAGCAACTTACAGAATACCGTAAAAAATAACACTTCGGTATTAATGTGTAATGATGTTTTTCTCGTCATTAATTTATTTACAATTTCCCTACAACAAAATGGCTATTGCAAATATCTCCGAAAATGTAAGTAGGAAAATTATAACAAAAATTCACAATATGTATTCCGACTCAAAGATTACGATTTTAACATAACAGCAAAAAGTCCATAATTGCACATTACCGACTTGTTGCAGGGGGGCGTCGATATATATAATATAAAAAATCGTGTTATAGCTAAATTATACCTATATTAAATTTTCCATTGAAACAAAGATTTCCACTTTTTTTTAATACATACATTTTGAAATACTGCATATTTTTTATCAAACTTTATTAAAATCGGTTCAGTAATTTCGAAAAAAGGGCTTCCTAGTAAGAAAGTTTCTGTAACTAAAATGGTTCATACTGTTACAATTTGCAATATTTTAAATATGCAATATATTCAAGTCTTCTTGTTAATGTACAATAACCTTAAGAATTCTATTCCGTTACTTGAACAGTCCATTCCGTGGCTGTCCTATTTTATATTTTGATTAAAATATTATTTTAAGAGCAAAATCCGTTCTGATTGCCATCAAAGTTGTGGTAATTTAGAGGTTATTAATTTTATGAATATAAATTTAAAAAAAGTTCCTATATTGTTTCCTAGTTGATAAACAAACTAAAAAGTTTTAACTAATTTCGTCCAAAGAGTAACGTAATGGAAAAGAAATTGATGAAAATATATGTTTTTTATTAATGATTCTAGTTTTTCTTTATTTTATATTGAAGACCTAAATATTAGTAACAAATAATACCAGTTGATTTAATCCAAGCGTGTTTTATTTTATTTCTTTAACCAAAAGCGTATAGTAGCGGAATGGAAGAATTATTGGTACCCAAGGGCATTAAATTACCTATATTTCATTAAATAATACAGAATTAGAGGTTCTGTTATTATTTTCATATATTTAAAAGATTACCGCTTCTGAATTTAATAAAAAAAAACGAAATAAAACAAAAAAATAAATTTCGACACTTTGAAAAAAGTGTACACTTTTTGTGAAAATGACCCATATTTCAACTAGCTAAGTCCTACGGTTATTGTTGTAATACGCGAGTAATGCCGCGCAGCGAAGCTAGTCTTAAGAAAAACCTTAGCCCAAGTTACTCCTTATGATATCAACTTATGGCTATAAAAGTCTCGTCAAAATCGGTACAATCGTCAAAATTACTGCCTTTTTTACCAACGCACCAAATATTTGTTTCGGAGTCTTTGTGTTTTCTATGTATAATATGTATGTATTTACAAAAAGAAAATGGTCTGTTTATGTATTTATATCAGTTGTCTAGTACCCATAATACAAGCTCTTCTTAGTTTGGGACTAGATGATGTTGTGTGTATGTCCAAAATTAAAAAAAACAAATGTACGGCTAATCTCTGGAATAGCTGGACACATTTAGACGGGACCTTACTAGCAAATAATAATAATAAATATTTCGGACATCTTACACACAACGTCATCTAGTCCCAAACTAAGCAGAGCTTGTATTATGGGTACTAAACAACTGATATAAATACATAAACATACTTTTTTTTTGTAAATACATACATATTATACATAGAAAACACTCAGACTCCGAAGCAAATATTTGTGGATCACACAAATATTTGGTCTGACCCGAGAATCGAACCCGAGACCTCTTGATCGGCGGCCGCATACGCTAACCACAAGACCAACAAGGCAGTCATGAAATAGCTGATGACATAGGTAATAAGTAACTTGGGTTAAATTTTTTAAGACTAGGTTCACTTCGCGTTGTTACTCGCGATTTAGAACAAACACCGCGGCACTGAACCACTACTAATTTTAAAAAACCAATATTATAAATAAGTGTCTAATATAGAAGATAAACCTATAACCCCGAATATGTAAACAAAACATTAAAATCGCAATTCGTTGACTCCACAACCTTACTCGGGCAGGGTCTTTGAACCGGCCGGCTCGGTCCTCGACCCAAGGAACCTGCACCCGGCTGAACTAAGACCAGACATTGCGCAGACATAATCGATAGGTACAGTCTGCGAATATGCGTCGGTAATTAATTTGTGTAGTCTGAAGGAAAACTTATGGAATAAATTGTTGTAATTTTGGACTTCTTTATACATACATACATACATATGTAGGTATATCTTTATATATATAATTCTTCTGTGAGTGTGTAGGTAGGTGGCGCTGCGATCAAGTTCTGGAATTTTAAAGTTGGGCGGTACGAAGTTCGCTGGGTCAACTAGTCTTTATATATTATTATATAATTCTTGTGTGAGTGTGTATGTCACAGAACTTCTCTCAAACGACTGAACCGATTTTGATGAATTTTTTTTGTGTGTGTTCAAGGGGATCTGGGAATGGTTTAGATTTGCAATTGGACCCGGTGGGTGGCGCTGCGATCAAGTTCTGGAATTTTAAAGTTGGGCGGTACGAAGTTCGCGGGGTCAACTAGTCTAATATATAAATAAATAAAATTAAAGTGTTTTTTTGTAATATAATATTAAATTAACAGTTTATATATATTAAACTAGCTTTCGGCCGCGGCTCCGCTCGCGTGTATCTCGATTATTGCAGTAAAATACTTTTTACTGCAATAATCCTATAGTATAGTAGCCTATGTGTTATTCTGATATATGAGCTATATTACTGTAAAGTTTCATCCAAATCCGTTTCGTAGTTTTTGCGTGAAAGAGCAACAAACATACATACATACTCACAAATTTTCGCGTTTGTAATATTAGTACGGACTAGCGGCCCGCCCTGGCTTGCACGCTTAGATATAGTTATTTAAAAACAATTTAAACTTGACAAATTATATATTAAAAACTTCCTCGAGAATCAATCTATCCATTGCTAAAAAAACATTAAAAACGGTGCAGTAGTTTTTAAAGTTTATCGCGACCATACAGACGCGGCAGAGTATATGTAGTAATACAAATGAAAGTTTAAACAGGACTTCATTAAAAAAATCATTTCTTTTTTAATTTTTAGGGTTTGTTCTTGCTACCTTAAAAGATAAATATAGCCTTTTTTATTTGATTACTGCCAAAGTAAATTGGGACAATTCATTCATACATTACTAATCGACCCACGTAGTGACAAAACAGGTTATTTTGAGCCAACCTTAAAAGATTGAAAGATATGCTGTCATGGACTTTTTTTACAACTTTTCAAGAGGAATCTTCTTTCACTAATTATTTTTGCTAAATGTTAATTCTAAAAACTTTTGTTATTTATACAGTTTATGTAATCCGAATTACAAATCTATTGATATCTGATTCACTAAAATTCGTTTAGTAATTTAACCAAATATTCATAGACTGCCAAACCCTTTCTATTGGCTTCGCCATAGTGAAATAAAAAAGCAGTTGTCTGTAAAGTCGGTTTACTGACGATAGTTGAACGTGACAACGTCATAAGATTGTGCCTCTTTGTCGCTCGTTCCGCGCTCTCGCTTGCACTTCAAGCCTTTAATGGAAACGCCACATGAGTCATGTTTTTTCGTGCGTGCAGCCGGCTCCATCGAACTATAAGACAATTTAAAAAAACATATTTTCTAGTTGTAGGTGACTTATACACTTGAAATTACAAACAAACCAATTTTATTTATTTGTAAAGATGTTTTAATCCCGTTCATTGCGCTTGTCACAATGAACGTAAATGCTTAGGAAGCCCACTTCATTCACTTGTACTTATTACTAATCTAGTTTAATTTAGTAAACTATTATTAGCATGACTCGCAACTGTGCGAGTAGGGTTTCTGTAGAGATTTTTTAAGTATAACGTTTTTACGCACGTTCGACTTAGGGAGTAAGCTGGCGTGACGCGGACGTTACGAAAAGTGTGATCGGGCGATGCGAACGGACGTTGAAAGGGAGATATAGATTAGTGAAGATAGAAAGAGAGAGAGTTAGATTCCCTACAGTACTGGGCAAGAAATAATGCACATCGACATCTTCGGTTTTGTAGATTGTCCCTTTCGCACACTACATGTGTTACGTTTCGGCAGTCGTTCTCAATATGTTTATTATTTCTTGCCCAGTACTGTATGTTACTGTAGGAGTTGTAATATTTTGTCCGACCCGGGAATCGAACCCGAGACCTCTTGATCAGCAGCCGCATACGCCAACCACTAGACCAGCAAGGCAGTCTAACTTAACTTTTAACTGTGGGATAACCGTTTTTATGCAAATCATTTACCTTCCTAGGCTGTAATATTCCCAAGATAATTGAGGGCTCGCTACCAGTTCAACCGGTTCTACCTGAATGCCAATTGTTACTGCAACTGGCATCGGCATCGCAAACCCAACGATGTTTTAACTTGATTCAAAAAAGGAGGTTATCAATTCGACTATTTTTTTTTATAACTGTTTCACTGCCTCGCTAGCGCAGTGGTACCGTATGCTGCTGTTGTGCTTGAGGTCTCAGGTTTGATTCCCGGATTGGACCTAATGTTTGTGTGATCCGCAATTACGAGTATTTTTTTCGGAGTTTGGATGTTTTTATATATAATATGGCTTTACAAAAATAAATATGTTTATGTATTTATATCAGTTATACAGTGTCCTTAATACAAGCTCTGTTTAGTTCGGGACTAGATGGCGTTGTGCCTAACATGTCCGAAAATATATAATTATATACGTCGTTGTCACCTCGTGGGACAAACCGTGTCAATGATAAGCGTCATATACTACGTTACGGTGACGCAATATCCACGATAACAATTTGTACGTTTATATCGATAACTAAATAGTTTTTCATTTTACTGTTTTTATTTAAATAACTTTAGACAGATTAATTTAAAACTGTGTGCCTTTAGTAGTTTAAAGGCGTAGAGTTACACGTTAGGGGTAGCCTTACGCAAGTGTTTCTCCAAAGCAAAAGCCCAAATGAGCATATGCATCCCACTATTATGTTTAATTTTAACAAAAAGAAACCGACTTTTAAGAAATACTATTCCGAGTACCCAAATCGCGACAATTGTGCCTATGATATTTGAGGAGTTCCCTCGTTTTCCTTGGGATCCCATCATCAGATCTCGATATGGCGACGATGGGACTACCTGTAAGCTACGCCAATGCAAAAATAATTTTTGAAATCTATTCATAAACGACATAATTATCGCTGAACATACATAAAAAAAGAAAGATTCCGACGAATTGAGAACCTCCTCCTTTTTTTTGAAGTCTGCTAATAACACAGAATGTGTTCATGTGTTGCGGGTGTGTGAAGTTTTTTTTTTAATTGTCATGTGCGAGTTCATAGTGAGTAGCGATTGTTTATGTATGTGTGATGAATTCCCCTTGTATGTGATTTCACTTGTCACTGTAATGTCACTCCTCTTTATAGTGACAACGAAGAGTGATTTTCCCTCTTTGGAATGTCCATTGGATCACATCTGAATACATGAGTAAATATAGGAATGCCACACACTCGTTTTCATATTTATATATTTTATTATTTATACGATTTTCCTTAATTATGTATAGTTAATTAAAATATCACATAAGTAAGTAATAAATGTATGTTTTACATGATATATGATGTAATAGTACTGTTTACGTTTATAAATTACTTATCCGCTTATAAAAGTTGTAGAGTGATGTTTTATTGTGTTTGTCCACTGCTAGTCTAGTCAACAAGTTCAAAAACGTGACAAATAGAGATAAAGGTCCTAAAAATATGAGCGATGGCTCATTCGATTCGGAATCACCTCTAGTAAAATGTTTTTGAAGGATTTTGGTGCAGGTTAAAAATTGCAATTGTTATTAACAAAATAAGATGAAAAAAAAATGATATTTCGTTTTTTGTTAATAACTCGAAAAATATTAACATTGAAGCAATTTTGAAAAAAGCTCGTTAAAGAGGAGGAAATTTCCAATAAAAAAGTCCTAACTCCCGGAATTCTATCTCCATTATTTATAATTTTAATTAGACGTTGAAAATAGGGCTCCGCGCGACAGTTACGGCATGCGCGCGCCGCCGCTAAAGAGAGTTCAGCAATAAAAATATTTTTTTTATAACATAAAATTTGATATTAAAAATTTGAAAAAATTCTAGTATCTTCTTAACACTTGAAAGAATCGAGCCCTGAAAAAAAAAAGTATAATCACCATTTTTCAAAAAGTTATTCAATTGTTAACTAACCAATTTTTTCTCAATCTCCATGGGCATAAACAATGGGATGAAAGGTATAAATAATTGGCCTATAAATTTTAAACTTCGTGGAGCCCTTTTGATATATGTACTTTAAACGAGAGAAAGAAAATGTCTATTAATGTAAATAACATGAGTTGTTGAATTTTAGCTCAACTTAAAAATTCACAAAACACTAAATCGCGTTTATCTCAGAACCACAAAATCAGAGTTATTTAATTTTCTACGGGGACGATATAATAAACGGATACATAGAAATACTCAGAATCAGAACAACCATTTTTGAATCGAAATTCGCCCAGAGAAAGATCTGAAATAGAACAGAAAATGAATTCTCAACAACAACGCAAGCCCTCATGATCATCCCTCCGTCTCTGAGGGTCGTATCGTAGTATTTAATGAGGCATAACCCACCCAACTTAATGATACGCTTAACCTTTCTTGGAAGATGATCTCTGAAATGCATATTTGGGTTACTTATTTTTTTTATATACATATAACCATTAATGAATGGAATGAATGGTTAATCCTACCAAAGTGACTCTACTCAGCCTGATGGAAAGCATGAGTAGAATCCAGGAGTAGGAGTCACCATCCTCATTGTCAGGGTAGGCAATGCAGCATGGTGACCCATACCATGGCGGCCTAGTCAGATTTTTCCGTTTGCTCCCCTTTTATAGATGACAAACTTTTACGTCAGATATGGCGGTAATTTAGTTTCTGGTAAAATATATTATAGTCTAACTAGCTTTCGCCCGCGGCTTCGCTGGAGTGTCGGATCACACATAGATCCGACCCGGGAATCGAATCCGAGACCTCAAGCACAGCAGTCGCGTACGCTACCAGTACGCTACCAAACAAACAGTGTATGTAATACTAGCTTTCGCCCGCGGCTCCGCCCGCGTGTGTCTTTATTATACTTAGCAGTAAAAAGTAGCCTATGTGTTATTCTGATATATAAACTGTATTATTGTAAAGTTTCATCCAAATCCGTTCAGTGGTTTTCGCGTGAAAGAGCAACAAACATTCATACATACTCGCAAACTTTCGCTTTTGTAATATTAGTAAGGATACATACATTAAACGCATACTAGCATAACAAGTTCGTTTTTAGGGTTCCGTAGCCAAATGGCAAAAAACGGAACCCTTATAGATTCGTCAAGTCTGTCTGTCCGTCCGTATGTCACAGCCAATTTTTTCCGAAACTATAAGAGCTATACTGTTGAAATTTGTTCAGTCGATGTATTTTGTGAACCGCATTAAGGTTTTCACATAAAAATAGAAAAAAAAACAATACATTTTGGGGGTCCCCATACTTGGAACGGAAACTTAAAAATTTTTTCGCTTTCTATTTTGTAGTTGTTTGTAAAAAACTGTATCTAGACGTAAATAACATAAGATATTACATATCATAAACTCATGACTCACAATGAATTCCCAGATAACAGCTACGTGTAAACCAAAACTGGTATACTAGGTCACAATAACCACGACATGGCATTCGCAATCTTATCGTATCTTATCTTACCGCACATCCCATTGGCGTACAAATGTCTGATTTGTATTTTCGAATCATATTTTCATTTTATTTTAAATTACGAATTATAACAATTTAATTTCATAGAAACAGCCGCGTTAGTTGGTGTAAATCACGGGTAACGCTGCGAGGTTTAGTTAGTCTTAAGTTATGCATGTAACATCAGCTATCTGCCAGAAAAAAATCTCATCAAAATCGGTCCAGCTGTTCAAAAGATTAGTCGAACAAACAGACAGCCAAAAAAATATGTTTTAAATGCATTGCATGTTGTAATTTCGCATATAGAGACAGTTCCTTTTCTTTTTAGGGATCCGTAGTTCAAGACTCATCATGTGTGGTATCGTTGGATAGGTCTTTTAAAAACATTACCTGTGGATACCGGCCGACCTCCACAGTATATAGGCTTATCCGGGTGCAGGGGGCACCGCCCGGATGGACTTCATTTCCCCCATACTCGTGGGATTAGTAATGGACTTAAATTTAAATAAAAATGAAACTACGGACGGATCTACACAAAATGACACAGGCTTAGAAAAAGGACTTTTGAGATTGAGAGAGAAGGCGAAAGAGGGAGAGGAATGCCGATTGCGACAACGGTCACGATCGCAGTCCCTGAAAAAAACTATCTCCAGACCCTCCACACCGCTTCCCATGGATGCTGAGCTCCCCGATGGAGCTGAAGAGAGCGATAGCTCAGCTTCGATAAGGTCAGCAAGAGGAACGCAACGGTCTAGGAAGCGTGGGAACTTGCGGTCCGATGCTGAGGACGGGTCTGATCACGTGGCTAAACGGCCACATAGCGAGCTGACTACGGAGGGAAAACCCAACAACCGCAACTCAGCAGAGGTAGGCGCCCACATGCTGAAGAGTCTGGCTGTTGTGAAAGACATCTTAGACAGACCCCGCAGCACAAAGGCGGAAATTATGAGTTCTTTTCGCCAAACTCTGCAGACTCTGCAAGACGGCATTAAAGAGCTCTGCAGTCAGGCGGTAGCGCGTGAACACGAGATGGCTAGGCAGGTGAGCGACCTCCAACAACAAATTGAATCGCTTACCCATACAACGCCGGTGGCGTCATCCTCGGCCATTCCGGCCACAAGAGCGGCAAGAAAGATCTCAGCAAGTATCTCGGCAGGCACAACGAAAGCACCCTGCTCGGCAAGGGAAGAACCCCTGGACTGGGAGAAAATCGAGAACATCATGAACCGAGAGTTTGCTCGATTTCAGTCCGGGCTCTTGGATAGGTTTTTCCCAGAAAGAGGAACAAGACCTCCTCTAGGCCAGAGCCGGACTCCAGAGGCACAACAGGTTGTTGCTGCAGTCACAGCGCACTCTTCTTCTTCGTCTAAAAAGAATAAGAAGAAGAAAAAGAAGAAAAAGAAAAACAAAAAGAAGGCGGAAATACCGACAACTGCACTGGCCCCAGTGACGAGGCAGGTTAGTAGTGTGAGTACCCCAGCAGAACTGGTGGTAAACCAGGAAGGGGGTACTTGGGCCAAAGTTGTTGGGAGAAAGGCCAAGGGTGCTACTGCGAGTCAAGGCATAGTGGCTACTCCCGCCCCTAAGATGAATACGCCGCAGCTACCACGACCACCTACCAATGCCGCCATTGTAGTCATAGTGCCTCCGGGGTCCAGTACCTCACTAGCGGAGGTTATGCAGGCAGCAAAGTCCCGCATAAAGCTGGGGGAGCTGGGTATTACAGGCGGGGTGCGACAGCGAAAATCGGTCACAGGGGATCTACTTCTGGAGATCCCCGGGCCAGATAGCGCTGCTAAGGCAGACGCTCTGGTTGAACGCTTGCGTGAGGTTATGGGCGACACGGACGCACGATTCATGCGTCCATGCAAGATGGCTGAATTGCGGGTGATGGATTTAGACGAATCAATCACCCCTACCGAAGTTGCGGATGCAATAGCCACAGCGGGTAACTGCTCCCCGTCTGAAATCAAAGTCGGGGAGATCCGCAAATCCGCAAACCGGTTGTCAACAGTTTGGGTCCGGGGCCCACTCGGGACGATACGCCAGGTTACGGCTTTAAAGCGCATACAAGTGGGTTGGGCGTCTGTCCGTGTTGAGGCACTAGCTCCACGGCCCTTGCAATGCTATCAGTGCCTCGAAATGGGGCACGTTAGAGCGAAATGCTCGGGTCATGCAGACAGGAGTGGGCGCTGCTTTCGCTGCGGAGAATTAGGCCATAAAGTTCGAGACTGTATGGCAAACGGGCCAAAATGTCCAGTCTGTGGCGACTACGGCCGGCCTAACAACCATCGGTTGGGTAGCAAGAGCTGCTGTCCACCGAAGAAGAAAAGGTCGGTAGAGGTCGGCAGTCTTAGCAGAGCCCTATTCTGTCCCGGACCATCCGCGTTGGTTCGGGGCGACTGATGGCACTGCGGCCATATATTGGTCGGGTGGGGAAGGCCTCCATTGCTCTCCCCTGAGAAAGGGTGCAGGCTTTGTAGCAGTGGAGTGGGGAACAACGGTAGTGGTAGGCTGCTACTTCTCCCCTAATCGCGGCCTAGCTGAATATGAAGCATACCTGCACGGGTTGGGGATTTGCATCCGCAACTACGCTTCCCGTCCGGTATTCGTCTTGGGTGACTTCAACGCCCACTCAAGGGAGTGGGGTGACACTCGAGACGACGCGAGGGGAGAAGCTATCCTGGAGTGGGCGGCTGGACTGGACCTCCGACTTCTAAATCGGGGTTCAGTCAGTACCTGTGTGCGGTGGCAGGGCGAGTCGATTGTCGACCTGTCGTGGGCGAGTCCCTCTGCAGTGCACATGGTGTCGGGATGGCGAGTGGCGGAGGAAGTGGTTAGCCTCTCTGACCACCGGCACATCATATTTGATGTGTCTCTCCGCCGCTCTGGCCGCCCACGCCACGCCAGGAAAGAGAACCTCCGCGACGATGGTCCCTTAAGCGGCTCAACCGAGATATGGTCTTAGCCGCATCCCACGTCGCGGATTGGTCGGAGGAAAGAGTCTCGTCCGATCCGCAAGAACTGGCAGTCTGGTTTGGGAACATTATGGCGTCGATATGTGACGCCTCAATGCCCCGAGTCATACCAGCCAGAAAGGGCTCGGCGTACTGGTGGAGTGAGGAGATCTCGCGGCTGAGAACGACAGTCATAAGATTGCGCCGCCCGTACCTTCGAGCCCGGAGAAGACGGCGAGCGACAGTCGAGGAGATCGACAGAGCACGGCGGGAATATGGAGCCGCTGTAAAGGCTCTCAGCGATGCAATCGCCGAGGCCAAGGCTCGGTCTTGGAGAGAGCTCATCGCGGGACTGGATAGAGACCCATAGGGGCGACCATATAAAATGGTACTGGGAAAGCTCAGACCATGGGTCCCTCCGTTGACGGAAACCCTGGACCCGGAGTTTCTGGGAAGAGTTTTGGAAACGCTCTTCCCAAGGGACCAGGACAGTCCTTCGACCCCTCCGCGGACCCCACACTCGGACCGCCAACTGTGGTCCGACGAGTGTGAGGTGACGGAGGGAGAGCTGGATCGAGCCGTGCGGCGGCTATCTTCACGCAACACCGCGCCTGGACCTGATGGTGTTCCAGGCCGGGCACTGGTGATAGCTCTGTCGGTACTGGGGGACAAACTGAGGCAGATTTTCACGATCTGTCTCAACCTCGGTATCTTTCCCCTCGACTGGAAAGAAGCGAGGCTAGTGCTCCTGAAAAAGGAGGGAAGGGCTGCAGATTCTCCCTCTGCGTTCCGACCGATATGCCTGCTGAACGAGTCGGGGAAACTCTTCGAGAGAGTTATCTCTGACCGTATCAATGGGCACCTGTCGCGAGTGGGCCCTGATCTGTCGGACTGCCAGTTTGGATTCCGACAGGGGCGTTCAACAGTGGACGCTGTTAGGTGTGTTCGCTTCCTGTCGGAGTCGGCAGTCCGATCAGGGGGGGTGGCTTTGGCAGTTAGCCTAGATATCGTCAACGCTTTTGGCACCCTCCCCTGGCGGGCAATTAGGGTGGCCCTTGAATATCACGAGGTGCCGCCCTATCTGCGGGCTGTCATAGAGGCCTATCTGCGCGACAGGACGGTAAAGTTTGTTGATCGGAACGGGATGGAGAGACGAAGGGAGGTGTGTTGCGGGGTTCCTCAGGGCTCTGTATTGGGCCCATTGCTATGGAACCTCGCATACGATGCGGTCCTTCGCACGAGTCTGCCTTCTGGCCTAAGTGTCATCTGCTATGCGGATGACACTCTAATATTGGCTAGAGGGTCATGCTTCGGGGAGGTGCTCCTACTCGCCGAGCAGGGAGTGGCTTGTGTCGTAGAAAAGATTCGTGAGCTGGGCCTGAGAGTGGCGCCTCAGAAAACTGAGGCGATATGGTTCCATGGCCTGCGTAAGCGCCAGGAACCACCCAGCTCATGCCTCTGGGTGGGTGACACTGAAGTCCAGGTGGGCCAGTACATGAAGTACCTGGGCCTCACCCTGGACAGTCGGTGGAGCTTCGAAGAGCATTTCGGACGATTAGTCCCCCGAGTCCGAGGGGTAGCAGGGGCGTTACATCGTCTGCTGCCTAATCTCGGGGGACCAAGGGAGGAAGTTCGCTGCCTCTTTATGGGCGTCGTGCGATCCATGGTCCTCTATGGGGCACCCGTTTGGTCTGAGGACCTGGAGGGTTCCTCCCGCTGTAAGGCTCAACTTAGGAGCCTGCAGCGGCTGATGGCCATACGGATCGTACGGGGCTACCGCACCATCTCGTATGAGGCAGCGACGGTCTTGGCGCGATCTCCGCCCTTCGACATTCTGGCCGATATGTACACAATGGTCTATGACCAAATTCGTTCTATCGGTCGGGACGGCGAGGGGACAGCGCCGGATCTAGAGCCCGGAATGCTACGGCGGAACGCACATGCTCAAGCTCTGCGGTATTGGCAGGCACGGCTTGAAATTCAGGGCTGTGCTAGCCAACGTGCTGTCGGAGCCGTTCTGCCGAACTTCGAAGCGTGGGCAAAGAGGACCGGCTGTGTCACCTATCGATTGACTCAGATACTCACCGGTCACGGTTGTTTCGGTGAGTATCTGAATCGAATAGGACGGGAGGCTACAGCACAATGCCACCATTGCGGGTCTGACCGGGACTCCGCCCAGCACACGCTGGAGGACTGCCCTGCTTGGGAGTCCGAGCGTCGAGTCCTGGTCGGACAGATCGGACGAAACTTGTCACCGCCAGCATTGATCGCGGCAATGCTGGCGAGTGGCGAGGGATGGGAAGCCGCGGTCTCCTTCTGTGAGAATGTTATGCTCCAGAAGGAGTCCGCAGAGCGGGATCGGGAAAGGGCTGATCCCGTTCGAAGGAGGCGGCGAAGGGGACGCGGTAGAGGCCGCTAGCTCCCCAATCGTCGCTTAAGGGTCGCTGCGGTCACATCCTGGGGAAATGTGACCGCTGCAAACGACTCGAGATAGGTGACACCCCCGGTGCGGCCGGGGGGGTGTCGTTTAAGGCGGGTTGTTGTTTTGCCTCTTTCTGTACAGAGCGGTGAGAGGCGCAACAACATCTTGCCCCGGGGGTGAAACTAGTCACCCCGGGATGTACCTCAGACGTTGAGGTACGGCAGGGGGGACACCAGAAGCTGCTGACGCGATCCTGGTGTTTCTCTCTACTGCCGAGGTAGGCCGCCGCGGGGTTTAGTGGGTAGACCGATTGCCCGGGAGTCCCACACACGCCCTTCGTTTACCCCACGAAGGGTATGGTGCGAAAAGCATTCCCCGCGTAAAAAAAAAAAAAAAAAAAAAAAAAAAAAAGGTCTTTTAAAAACATTGAAAGGTTGCTAAGACGATTTTTTCATTTAGTTATCCATTTGTGAATTATTGAACTTTAAAATGCATTTTTTTTTGTAAAAACGACGTCCATCCTTCTCTAAAAGCTAAACGGCGTGCTCGAAAATTGTGAAAAAATTCATGATGGTAGTACTTAAGATGAACTTTAAAGGAAAACTATAACAGCTTATATAACTTTGTTAGTTCAGGAGTTATAGAGGACTAACTTGTAAAATACTCTTATTAGGAAAACTTCGTACAAAAATAACGAAATAATAAGTAAACATATTAATATATTGGATTTTAAATACACGTGCAAATTCGGGTGACTACGGTTCGCACATGTCGATTTTTTCTGTTTATTGGGTACCCTATGTCTCCAAAAAGCGGGAGATTCGAAGGGTTATAAATATTATTTTTACGGGAATTAACGCGATCACTTGTCAGCCTGTGACAACGGCCAGTGCAACCTGGTCAAAACGTAAGGCAATCAGAGATAATATGTAATACCTTTAATAAGTGATCGCGTTAATTCCCGTAAAAATAATTTTATTATCATGGCACGCGCAAGTTTAAAAGTTAGTATTCGAAGGGTTATTAAGCATTACAAACCGCACACTGTTTATAAATTTTAATTAAGTCACGGTTTATGCGTTTACTTATAAAATGTAATTGTATAGGTGTTTTACTGACCACAACAAAAGGTGGCCGTGTTCTTTCATTTGTATTTACGCGTATGTATATTTCTGTGGTACTTTGTAGTCTAAACTTAGGAACTGCGATTGATTAAAAATCTGCCCCCTCCCTAGACAAGTATCAAACGATTTTCGTTCTATAATCGCTGACGCCTCTATTCTCTTGTTTAATTGGCTAATTTATTTATTTATTTAAACTTAATGCACATATCGTACAAAGGCGGACTTAATGCCATGAGGCATTCTCTACCAGTCAACCTTAGGGTAATGTAGTAATATGGTGCGGTAGGTGCAAAAAATTGGAAAGAGAATTATATAAAGTAAATATACAAATAAAATATAGAAAAACAAATAAATATATATGTAAAACAAATAAAATATTATACTTTATAATACATAAACATACATATATAGAATATTTATTCATTATTGAGTACTTATATATAAATATAATATATAAGTACTCAGTCGGATACAAAACTTACGATTGTTCTGCCAATTTATTACGGAGTAAGTCGCGTACTTTCACTTTGAATGTGAGGCGGTTTGTGATCATCCTGATTTCGGCAGCGCATTCCACAAAAGCACTGACTGTACAAAGAAAGAAGAATTGATGAAGTTGGTGCCTTTTATTGGTTGCCGTTGGCTAATGCCACTCAGTGATTTGTATTGCCTACTAGCTGAGTCCAGCGGTTATTGTTGAAATCGCGAGTAACGTTGCGGGGCGAAGCCTAAGTTACTCCTTGGGCCATCAGCTTTCTACCAGTGAAAGTCCCGTCAAAATAGGATCAGCCGTTCTAGAGATTACCCGACACAAACAGACAAAAAATTTAAGAAATGCTTTTTTGATGTTAGAACCATGTATACTTTGATATCCATTTAATATGAAAACTGTTCATTTGATGTTACATACAGACTTTCAAATTTTAAATATTTGTATTGATTTATATGCTATGTGTTAGCTAATCTTTTTTTTCCTTATCAGTTCGTAATTTATGCGTAGCCCTTGTTGTATGGCCAGGTGACTTTGCATTATTTGTAACAGCTTTAGAGTTGGTAAATAACCTTGAGGATTCTACTGATTTCACAGGGGAATGTTCCCCATGTTACGAGCCAACTTGCAAACATTTTTCACTTTCTATTCTATTATCTCTATTCTCTTGTTTCATTGGCTAATGTCACTCAATCACGTGATCGAAACAGAAAACTAAAAATGTTTGCAACTGGCTAGGGGGCGGCTGGTCTTTGATGTTTGACCGTTCGTCTGCTTTTAGTTAGCCTACCAAAGTGACTCTACTTTGCCTGATCTAAGGCATGAGTAGAATTCAGAATCACCATCCTCATAGTGAGTGCAGTCTTAGTAATAGCATCCCGTTATCATCACAGCAATATAATCCACTGCTGGACACAGGCCTCTCCTTGAACCGGAGTCTTTAACCCACTATACAACTCTTGCCAGACCGGTTGTTATAGTTTCAAGTTTTCCTTCTCTTTCTTTGCCGTTATCTTGCGTAGTTTGCTTCCTTAGATCCCTCGCAGAACACGCATGCAAGGGATGAATACGGGTGGTAAAATTCCGAATTATTAATTATGGCCATTCACGCTTAGCAGCTTTTATATCACATGATGATGTTGCAAAATTTTATATATTTGATATGACGAGACAACTTCAATAGCGCGATGTAGGGTTAGTTGTTACTCTGTAGTTCGTTGTGTTTCCGTTAGATGGTGTTTTTTTATCAATGTATATGAACTGTTTAGATTAATAGGTAAAAAATACATACTAAATTATAAATATTTGTGTGAGAATAAGCAATCTAGTTACTAAGTGCACACATCTAGGTATATATTACATTGTTATCGTGCGGTTGTAATTGTGTGGTTTAGTTATGTAGACCACGGTTTATGTGTCTGTGCTAGTGGCCTCATAATGGCCCGAGCCCCGATCATACCACGGACAGTGTTGCTATTCACCAAGGAAGTGGGGTACCGAAGGTCAGCTACCCACACATGTCTCTCTTTCTAATTCTGGGAGAGGGAGTTAGTAACTTTTGGATTGCAGATCCCAATAGACCAGGGTATTTACTATATGAATTTAAGTATTTTTTATAGTGAAAATGTCACTTAAGGGTTAATAAGCCTCTTGAAGCAGGCACTCCAATTTAAGGATCGTTAATGAAAACAGCCGTTATCCTAACAATTTAGTTTCCTTACTGGTATGTGTAGGGTGAAAAAATATGTGTGATCAATTATCTCAAGCTTTGTATAAATATTGTATACCTATATATATTTTAATCAGTTGTGTCAATGACCTCGCCTATCGTCGAATAATATTTTCGGAAGTAAAATTTATAATACCGGTTTAATTTATTTTTTGCCATTCATACAAATTAGATAAGTTTTCTAGTTTCTAAATAAGAGTAGGTATTTAAAAAAAAATGATTTGTTAGAACAAAACTAATACGCATAAATAAATAAGTAATCCATTATTTACATATAAAGATTTAGAAGTGTTCTATCTCGAGACTGAATCTGCTGTTTTATACAGTCCAAAAAAAATGGGAGTTTCTAAGCATTTGATTGGCAACACCAGTAACGTTGAACCTGATACTTTTAATGCCACCTGTCTAATTCCGAGATCAGTTTTTTTCCCATAAAAAGGGGGTAGTATATAGAAAGACTTCCTTAACAAAACCATTACAGTATCGAAAGTAAACACGAGGTAACAATTTTGGGAGGTCTCAACGAGTTCTGCGTTAAATTTTTCGGTCCTCCAGGCAGTAAGTATAGTTTATTTATTTTATGTCTTACTCCCTTTAAAATAAGGTTCAAAACCGTTTACTTTTAAGTTAAGGTCTTGGTCCAGCTGTGAACTAAAGACTAATTGATACACAGTTAATACAACTTTAAATTAAAGTTGTACTGTATAAATACATCATTATAATTTAATAAATTATTTTTTAACACATTACTTTATAACCGCTAGAGGGCGCCACATTAGGTTCACTGACATCTCGTACAGCTTATAACCAGCGAGATATAATTTTTACCCGACTAGGGTAAAAATAACATGTGACGTCACGAAACCTACGCCCTCCCTTTGTTGTTTATACCCCTTCCCCCAAAATATGATGTGATTTAATTATTGTAATAATTTCGATTAATGTACATAATGTTTCATTATGGTAGGAGCTGGATGCGAGTATCCGAGGACCGAACTAAGTGGCGTGCAATTGGAGAGGCCTATGTCCAGCAGTGGACTGGCTGATGATGATTATGATGATGTTTCATTTTTTTAATGTTCGTTTTGTTGACTAGTTTCATGTTACCATGGACTAAAATTGTGACTATTCATTACTTCTAAAACAAGCTATCTCAACTTCCATAATAGCATTATAAAACCTGTGTCGCAGAGGACTTTACAAACATACATACGGATACAAAGAACACCCAGACTCAAAACAACAATTTGTGGATCACACAAAGTGGGGTCCCATGTGAAATTTGAACCCACAACATTTGGCCCAGAGTAAAGCAGCGTGGCGACCATTTAAACTCCCTAACCGTGCAGTCAACTAAAAATATTTTTATTATATTTCCAGCCCCGTACGAGGGTGGAGTATGGCGCGTCCGCGTGCATTTACCCGACCACTACCCCTTCAAGTCGCCCTCAATCGGCTTCATGAACAAAGTGTACCATCCGAACATTGATGAAGTATCTGGTAGCGTGTGCCTCGACGTCATCAACCAGGCCTGGACAGCTTTGTATGGTGAGTACTTCTAAACATTAATTCTGGTACGTGAAAAAATCCTGGCATATTAGAATGCTGTGCTGAAGTCTAAGCCGCCATTGTATGGGGTCAGCATGCTGCATTGTATGCACTCACAATGAGGATGGTGGCCCCTTCTTTTGGATTGTACTCATACATTAGGCAGAGTGGAGTCACTTTTAATAGGCTTCAGTTCACAACATTCTTCATGATGAATCAGAAGTTTTCTGAATGATGTGTTATTTATGTGTCATAATTATGTTCGAACTGTAATAAAGTAAAAATAATAATGTTCGAACTATGGAATACAATCCACGATTTTTAACAGTCGACTGTTGGACATAAGCCTCTCCTTCGAAATGAGATTAGATATAGTGTTCCTCCAGCACAAAGGGAGGATCCTCCGGCCAGGCGAGGTGATCGTGCCTGGCGGGCCACGGCCCAACAGTTATTGTTGGCATGTTGTATATATGCTAATCAGTGCGAGAATTTCTCTATCGCGATTCAGGATTAGAAGTTACTCTGTATAGTGATGACACGGAATTACCGTGTTTTTCTTCGAAGTTCAGTGTTCCTTCGCTAGATGGCGCTGTTGTATGTTTTTCGCTTGCGCTGTATATGGAAGTCGCCACAGTACCAAGGCGGCTGGTGGTGATAATCCGTATTCTCACACGGGCTAAATACAAATATTACATAAATATTAGCTGTAGCTTCGCGGCTCCGCCCTCGTGTATGTCGATTATAGGGGTGAAAAGTTGCCCTTCTTTCTCAGCTTCTAAACTATCTGTGTGCCAAAATTCATATTCTTAAACTCCAGAAAAAAATTATCTGCTTCATTCCTTTTATCGTGAAAGAAAGACAGAGTTACATTCGCATTTATTATATTAGTATAATTTTCCACACTTCTAAGAGTCTCTTAAAATTATATAAATCATTTTGTCTGTTTGCTTTCCAGACCTGTCGAACATATTCGAGTCGTTTCTGCCACAACTGCTGACGTATCCCAACCCTATCGACCCGCTGAATGGCGACGCGGCCGCGATGTATCTGCACAAACCCGAGGAATACAAGAAGAAAGTTTCAGGTAAGCATACCACACCTATCAGTCACTATGGCGATATATCAATGTGGAGGAACGGATATCGTGTTCCTCCATCACAAAGGGACGATCCTCCAACCAGGTGAGGTGATCATGGCTGGCGGGCCACTGCGCCACAGTTGATGTTAGGATGTTATATATATACTAATCGGTGCGAGAATGTCTATATCGCGATTCAGGATTAGAAGTTAATCTGTATAGTTCATTCTGTGTTTTTCTTCGAAGATCAGTGTTCCTTCACCAGTTGGCGCTGTTGTATATTTTTCGCTTGCGCTGTATGTGGAAGTCGCCACGGACAAAAGAGGAAAGAAGAGAAAGGTTCCGTATAGTTAATTAAAAGGTTTAATAAAAAAAAATAGAATAAAAACTTACCAAATTGTCTCATAATCTGCCTGATGGCAAGCATGTATAGAATTGAGTAGGGGTCACCATCCTCATTGTGAGTACAGACAATGCAGCATGGTGACCACAATGCCTTTAAATTACCGACCATTTTAAGTTTTGAAAATGAATAGAATACAGCAAGTATAACCCTATGTTAGGCCTTCAATATAATTCCTAAATTAATTCACGAACTCCGTTTGCTAGGTAAAGCTGCCAAATTATTCTGTATCGACCCTTTACTATTATACATACGCATTCCAGATTACGTCCGAAGATTCGCAACAGAAGAAGCCCTATTAGAAAAAGACGCGATAACCGGCATGGGTGGCGCAGCAACTGCCTCCTCAGGCTCCAAACCCTCCAACGGCAACTCCAACAATAGCGATACAGAAAGCTCTATGAGCGAGTTTAGCGATGACGAGGCGCAAGACATGGAGTTATAACATAAGTTACCACGCATATACACTTGCTCACTCAACACTGCCTTGTGTGTTTAATTTATACTCTGTGGTCTAGTGTCTTTGGTTTCAGTGTTGCCAATAAAAAAATAGGATTAGTATCTCGCTGTATTGTCGATGGAATCGTTGGGTAAAGGTAAGTCTCATTTGCAATAACATATAAACTGTAACTGTAAAAATAAATGCTACATACACTTGCTTTTAAAACACTAAACGATATTAGACCACAGAAAAGGTTCAATGTAACAACAGAAGCCAGTTTTCTGTATTCGTACAGACGTTCGCTGTCCGACATAAAAAAAAAGTTTAAATCTCTATTTCAATGGACCAGAAAACATTGCCAATTTAGAAATAAAAAAAAAGCTCAGGTGATATTCCACGGCGGCGAACACACAACGCTTTAAATATATATAATGAAAAAAATATGCATGAATGTAATATAAAAAGTATTTAAACTTAGTTATTGGTGTGTGGAAAAGTTTTAATGGTTAAATTAGGATTGTCTATGGCTTGTCTTTGATGTGTCTTTACGCTTAAGATTAGCAGCAACAATATGTTAGAGAAAAAAGTGTTCACATAATACAGTAAACATTAGGTGGGTAGGCTTGGAAAAGGATGGGTGGGTAGACGTAACTAGGGTTCGTTGAGGAGTATAGAAAATGCCTAGATTTTTCTCCACATTTAACGCTGTTACTAAGTATATTATTGGGATTTAAGGTTTCAATTGCCCTAGTTGCGTCTAAAAAAAGTGGCGACTGATTGAAACGTCAATAACATTTTTTTTATCCTTTTACTGCACAGGCTCCCCCTAGTTGGAGATCAGGGGTCTGGTTATAGTAGTATAATCAGACCATAAACATTCTTAAATTTTTAAACTACCCACAGGCACTGCATAAATGATCGTGCTTATCACACAATATTTGTTGAATGAGAAGCTAATTCACAACCTCCGGCTTAGCAATCAGGATCACTAACTAACCACCGGCCTGTTCATCTGATGAATTGTTTCTTTCTCATCCAGGATGAATAGTAGTGTGATGGCCGCGGTCATTTATATTTTTTGGCTATGGTATGTATGTATTTAGACATATATGTTTATCAGTAGTCTGGTTCCTATAGTACATACAGGTTATGCCGAGTTTGGGATCAGACCACTGTGGAAAACTTCAGATCTCAAGTTATTATTACTTCGTTGGCTCAATGAGCCATGTGCCTTCCAGAATTTTTTATTCTGTTCCAGTTCAGGGTAATCAGCCACTTCATTTCTTTTAAATCTGTGACAATATCTTTGTGATATTTTTTATTTATCAATAGTTTTAGTATACTTTGGCCTTTATAACTTAGATCAAATTGTTATTTTACTGGCAACTCTTGGATTTATATTTGAGTCGTTTCGATCAGTCACACTTTTTGCAGGCTATGCGGTAGGCGTGATGGTTTATTTCCTTAGAAATGTTACAAATGTAATAATAATTATTTCCTTAATCGTTCCTTTATAATCAAAAGTCTTCATAAAGTATGAACATAAAACGGATTTATAATTATTCATATTTCATAAAAAGGTACTTCCAACTTAATTATGATATATTCATGTAAAGGTGTTATATCAATGTCGATTTCTATAATGTGCTAATTAATTTCTAACATTTCTAATGTAATTCCTCACTAAGCATGTTAATATAATGAATATTTAATTAGATATTAACTTTTAAAAAAGCGTGTAAATGCGCTGTATTATTAAAAAAAACTTCGAAAAAATTATCATAGACAAAACTTAACCTTTTCAATTGGACAAACATTTTTAACTGGCAACACACATAGTGTGAGTGAGCGAGATAGCATTTTGTAAATAGCCTATCTGTCCCAATAGTTTAAATCCAACTTAAAATGAGCCCGAGGCGTCGGACTGAAGTCATCACTATATCTCATAGGTATTTAATTTTTTTATTATTGTAATTTTAGTTGTATTCGAAGAGACATGTATCATTGTGTAGTTGATCTCCCTCTGATATGACGATTTGGTTAGGCGAATTAATCGACTCTTTAAATATTTTCCTTTCATAAATCGATTTTTGTGAACTTGTTACTTTTTAAACTTTTCAAATCTCCTAATGCAATATCTCTGCATATTAATATTTCATGCGGAATTGTATACTACATTATTGTTCTTGTGTTATGTGCAGCTAGTTCTAATTTTTACTTCATTTTTTATTTCACTGACTATTCTACTCCTCACTAAATATGATGTATACTATGCTCTGTCGGTTAATTCTGCCAAACCTTAATATTTCGTTTGATGGCAACACTAACATAGATTATCTATGGTTTAGCCAATATTAACCCTTAAGAAATTTGGAGTGTTATTTGCAACAAAACTGTGATTTTCATTTCTTCCCTTCGTTTTTCTTGTGAGTGGAAATTTTAATAAAATGTCATGTCAATTCGTCAGAGGTTGAGAATATAAATATAAAGAGAAACTGTACTTAGTCTAATTGCTGTTTGTTGCTTTTAGATATATTTGTTGCTATTATTTTCTTAGCACAATCATTATTTTGAGCTTTGAACACCGCCGGCTATTTTCGAATATATGAAATCGTTGTTTTAGAAGCTAATAATGCCAACATTTTATATTTCAAAGCTATTTGTCATAATTATATTATGGTGTGATATATAGAGTTATAGAAAATGGAGCACTTCACTGTTTAAGCTAATAGTTATTGTGGTCTTCAAATGTGAGTAAAGCATTGTTGGGCATAGACAATATTATACATGGCGGTGTTTATAAGCTGTTTACTTAGATGGGCAGTCTACGCTTTCACCAAATAAATAGCATTTTATTTGTACACTAAGTTGCGGTGCGAGTTACTTGAATGACAAGACACGAATGGGTTATATATTAAACGACTTTTAAATTCTTCAATATGAAAACATACGTTTACAAAAAAACTAATTAGGGTAGGGACACAACGTTCCTAACTTAATGAATTTCCTTTTATAAGAAATGTTTATTCGGTTATGCATGTGTTATAAACAGATTCGTGGATTCAAGTGTTTTTTCCTTTTTAATTGATTGTTTCTCAGGGAACTCGCACTTGGCTTTTTAAATCAATGACAAGAGCTGATCCTGCCAAATAGCTGGGGTTGTAAAACATTTTGTGATGTTCTTTTTGTTTAATGTTAACCGTATTATGGACTGTAGAATCTTAATTTGGCTATCTGTCAATGGTATAGAATGGAAATTGCATTTGAATGAATGATTTTATTAGATTGACACTGACGTTTAACACGACTGACATTGCCAATTAGAAAAACATATTTCAGTTGTCTATTATCTTTGTTAACAATTTATATGTTCTTATTCATACATATCATAAATATTCATTTTAGAACAAAAAGAACATCACAAAAAAATTAAATCAAGATACAGATCTCTAATATTTGACACATTGCGAACTGTAAGTGTTGCAATCGTCTTCTTATTGATAAGTCTAGGCTAAAATAATATAGAGTTATAACAACACGACGATTATTATTAATAATAGACATTTATCGTATCTTTGAAAACTCAGCCATAATAATATATTATATTTTTGGTAATAAGTAAATAACAAGTTAAAATTTTTAGTTTTATTTCACATGAAGTTGGGTGGACAGGGATGTTCTGAATTTTTATTAGTCAACCCAGCTTTTTACCGGTATGAATCATACAGTTAGATATAAAGTCGATGTGTAGCTTAAAATACTTATGAGGTGATTGCGGAAGTTTTTAAATGTCCCAACATTCAGTTTAAAAGTAAAGTTTCTCGTTGGCCGAAAACAAAACACAATAATAATTGCCGCCAAATAATTGACAGGTGCAATTGTCCATTTAAAAACTATCGTCAATATAACAATGGTGACGTGATAAGTTTATAAGTATTTGTTTTTTTAAGTCTTTTTAACGTTTGACAAAATGGCGGAAATCACGTCACAATTGTTCGGTATATGGATATAATTATAATCGAGGTTGAATACATTACCAAACACATGGGCCAAGTGCCCTTGACACGGAATCATTTACATGTAACAGAATAAAAGTTAAAATAATTATATTTTTATTTCATTACATGTAATAAACTTACGTTATTTTTAAACTACATTGCGTTTTATTTACAATAAATTGAGATGGAAGTTATATTCCGTGAGTAAATGCCAGTTTGTTTTGTCAATCGAATATTTCTCACTGTGATTGGCGAAATTTTTGCGACTTGAGGTCATGGGTTGAAATCCTGGTTTGGACCAAATATTTGTATGATGTGCAGATTTTTTTTTTGGAGTTTGGATGTTTTCTATGTATAATAGTAGTATCACAGAATACATAATAGTACCAGCACAGAAGACTCACTCCGAAAAGTAAATTAAAGTTATAGATACCCTCGGTGTCAAAAGATTAAGTTCAATTTAGATCGCACAGCGCCGAATCACTACGATTATATTTACCTACAATTGCGTCTCTTTCTATCGTATAACTCTGAACTGTTCTGACGATGTCTGTTCGACCGGCGTGTCTGACCCGGCAGGCAGCCGGCCGACTATACCTAAACTGCGGAGTGACACCCCCCTGGTAGTATTTACAAAAGAGAAAGTATATAAGTATTCTATATATTATGTCAATCTAGCTTTCATAATACAAACTTTGCTTAGTTTCGGACATTTCGGACATGTTACACACAACACAACGTCCTCTAGTCCCAAACTAAACAGAACTTGTTTTATGGTGTACTAAACAACTGATATAAATACATAAACATACTTTTTTTTTGTAAATACATAAATAAACATAGAAAACACCCAAACTCTGAAAGAAATATTTGTGGATCACACAAATATATATGGTCCAACCCGGGAATCAAACCCGAGACCTCTTGATCAGCAGCCGCATACGCAAACCACTAGACCAACAACAGTAAAGCTAGATAGCGTTGTGTTACAAAACTATTAATATATTTATTATTATTTTGGACCAACATGTTAAAAAAAAGCAGCACTACCGCTTTAAATTGCATCACAGTCGTGACTTTCATCTGCAGCTCCCCTAGCCAAGTTGCAAAAAGTTTTTCGTTTTCTATTTCCCTATTCTCTTGTTTCATCGGCTAATGTCACTCAGTCACGTGATCATAACGAAATAGGCTAGGAGGGCAGGCCATGACTACCCCTTACTTGCCATCAAATAACCCTTTGCCCGTTTGCGTATGTCATAAAACACATTTGATTGCTGATCGCTACCACAGTTTATGGACCACGTGTATCATACTACCAAATCGCGACCACATCTCAACCACATCGCGATGGCAACGCAACTACAGGCGTCGTCACAACTAGCGACAACGCAACCACAACGCAACTGCAAAAAGCTGCAGCGACACTATTCACATGGAACCACATTTTGTCGCTGCGTCGTGGTGTAGTTGTGATACGTGTGAAAAGGCCCTAACTGCATCTTCATCGCTTCCCGCTGAGTTTTGTCCCTCGATCTCCACTAGGGACAACACGTTGTGCTCCACAAATTTTTGTTTAGAGTCGTAGATGTTCACTGTGTCTCTACCACATAGGAATATATTTATATCGTCTTTAAAATAAAAAAATAAAAGCAGTTGGGGTTACCAGACGAATAAAACAGCTCCATGATTTATTAACATAACTCTATTAAAAATAAACATTTTAACAACAGGCTATGTACATTGTACAGTACGCCGAATCTATCTACACTCGTACAATAAGAATGGGCCCGCACTTACGACTTAAACACCATTCAGATCAAACGGGCTATTTGGTGGTTTTTCGACAAAGTATATAACTAAATAAAAATTATGCGATATTGCATGGCGTTAGTCGCAAGTGTGCGGCCGGTATAACGCCGGTGGCGATGGCAGCGGGGATTCGACACTTGTACTTATGCCAGGCCCCTTTAGACATAGGGGACATGGTAAATTGTAAGGGTGGACCATTAGAAACGGTGGGAGGTCTGGCATAAGTCTCACTCACTTTTAAGATAACTTATTATAATTTACAATTTTTTTTATATATTGCTAGTGGTGATAATCTTGGTTCATTTATGTCTAGAAAGAGTAAACTGTGATAGCAGTGAAGCGTATTTACTGGCAACATTTGGACACATTTTTTTTGACAGTTGGCAGCTTTGACATTTAAATGATTTAATGTTTCATCTCAGCTATTTCTGCCTGAATTCTAGTCGACGTCTATGTCGTCGAGATGAAATCCTCTAATAACGACCTAATGTTTCATAAGAACATATAATTGATATTATTTTCGGTGGTCAGCCATAAGTTAAACTTAGAAACACTGCTATTAGATAATGACAGATAATCTATGCAATATTAAAAACATGTATAAATAAAAACAAAAGTTTTTTTTAACCTAGACCAAATAGAGTGCCAGCATTATCATTTTTTCCAGACAATCTCCAAAACTTTTTGTTCCTAGACGTTTATTGAGATGATGTACAAGGAGTACTTAACTTATACCATTTTTGTTGGTAAAATAGTGCAAAATCACAGCACATTCTATTTTTGAATAAAGCCTTTGATTTAAACAAATTATCTCAAAGTGAGCGATGTCATAAATGCGTGTCTGGTGTCTTTAGCAAAACAGCATAGTGTTACATATGAATAAAAACATATATAGTATATTTACATATACATAAACAATACAAAAAAGTATGAATTCAATACAACAGTAGTCTGGATGGTCACAATACGTGCATACTGCATGATAATCATTAATTTATTTAAGAATCGTCTATCATATTAAGTTCTACATTTTGGACTTTCATACTTGAAAACATAGCCCCAATGAAGCCTTGACTCCATGAAAATATAGTGAGCCGATACCAGTCACCTTTGTTTTCTGCATCACACAAGCGAAATTAGCATCAGTTTCTATTATAAATACGTGATATTAGATACAAAATGCCATTACGCTAAGTGCCATTAAATAAATACCCTCATTTGATACAGAAAATAAATACCTACATATTTGCACACACAAGCTAAAATGGGTCATATTACTATGTGCGACAATTCAATTTACTCTGAAGACATATTGTTTGTGCACATACATTGTGTATTATATATATAAAAGTCCAAAAACTAGACATTCTAACACCAACAAAGTCAATATTTCGACTAAATTAATATAATATTATGACATATTCAAGCTAGCGAGTCGATATATCCAACTTTGTCGAAGTTAACTCAATCCTATACACATTTCATTGAATGATACACTTTATATATGCATACACTTTGAAAGCATTTATTCAGCAATTATATAAATTGAAATTAACAAAGTCAACTTCTAGACCAGTCAACTATGCAGGATATAAATGCACAAATGTGCACAAGCATAGATGCACTCTCTATTTCTCATAAATACCTTCGTTCTGTTATTCCAAGGGTCATCCATTTGGTTGAGTTGTATGTGTCCTTGGGCAGGTATATAAAAAGTTTGTAAAATTAATAGAAATTCGTACATTTTGTGGAGTGCAGTAAAATAGTTAACTTGATAATTTATTTTTTGGATATCGAAAGTTTTTTATACAGTTACATACTGGCTGTTGTTCACAATTTTATAACTTCTAATAAAAGCACTCCGCTAGAAATATAGGTACATAGACTTTGCTAATAAAGGTTCTTTACTTTCAACACTTGTAGACCTTTTCATACGAGGTAGATGAAATTAAAACCAAATAAAGTTGGTACCATGTTTAGATTTAACTTTAAAATGGCATTAATTTTGTCTCGAGCTGCCATTTTTATTTCATATTTAGACTTTCTATGCTGTTCTTAATCACGCAAAATATACAATATCATATAAACGATATTTTATTTGTTGCCAGTAAAAAAATATGTATAGAAAAATATTCACCATGAAAGAAATCCTTTTTATTACAAAATACTTCTACCAAATTAATACTTTCAGTCAGAGAATTGGAAACTATATTAGCTCAATTCAATACCAGCTTGAATGAATGGATATAAAGAGTGTATGACGATATTACTAGTTACAAGAGGGAAATTTGAAGTAAATACAAATTACCATATTCGAAGGTTTGTTGAACTGAAGGCAGTCTGAATACAGAAGTCACAGTTTCTTCACCACCTCATATGAAGTCCGATAAAACATTTATATTCTCCAGTTTCCTTGAAATATTCACACGTTTTGTGGCAGATGTCATATTTGAGTCACTTTCAGACACACACTAGCTTGAGCACATCACACACAGTCTTGACCCAACGTGGGGGTGACTTAGCCGATGATGAGGCCACAGCCAAACTTGAACTGTCCCTTCCCTTGGTTGGCCATGCCTGATAGCGCAAATGTGAATGGTAGCGGCTGCAGTTTCTTTTCTAATACAGCGCCAATGTTCCAATTTGAATCTACCATGCCTGGAAAGAAAGAACAAAATCTCCATTTAATATACAACCAGCTTTTGACCTTAAAGAGTATGTCCTTTCTCAGGAATCAAAGTATCTCTATGCCAAATTTAAAACGTAAAAGACAGACATAGTAACTTTCGAATTTATGGAGTGGAATATTTGTAAATATAGGTGATAAAAAATAAAATCGCTTGCTCAAAGTTACTTCGTCAATTTCGTAGCCATTTGTATTAAGTGCCGTCGACGATCAAGAGACTCGACGAATATTCGGCGCTTCGGTAAAGAGATTTGACGAATATTCGGCGCTTCATTCAAGATACTTACCGAATATTCGGCGCTTCATTAAAAAGACTCACCGAATATTCGGCGCGTCATTCAAGAGACTCGCCGAATATTCGACGCTTCATTCAAGAGACTCACCCAATATTCGGCACTTCATTCAAGAGACTCACCGAATATTCGGCACTTCATTCAAGAGACTCACCGAATATTCGGCGCTTCATTAAAAAGGCTCACCGAATATTCGGCGCGTCATTCAAGAGACTCGCCGAATATTCGACGCTTCATTCAAGAGACTCACCGAATATTCGGCACTTCATTCAAGAGACTCGCCGAATATTCGGCACTTCATTCAAGAGACTCACCGAATATTCGGCGCTTCATTAAAAAAACTCACCGAATATTCGGCGCGTCATTCAAGAGACGTGCCGAATATTCGACGCTTCATTCAAGAGACTCACCGAATATTCGGCACTTCATTCAAGAGACTCACCGAATATTCGGCGCGTCATTCAAGAGACTCGCCGAATATTCGGCCCTTCTTTCAAGAGACTCGCCGAATATTCGACGCTTCGGTTAAGAGACTCGCCGAATTTTCGGCGCTTCGGTCAAGAGACTCGCTGTATATTCGGAGTTTCTCTAGTCTAATTTATCGGTTACAGGCTAATATGGCCAGCCCGATGCTAATTCAGAATTAGAAATCCTGCCGGCTATGTCGATGTACTTGGTTTTTTGTCGGACCGTCTTAGAAAACACATAGCATAGCTTTCTCCATGTATGACTTTCGACTTGAGGACCAGCCGTACCGTAAGTACCCATGTTTCGGTTCCGTATGTCATTACAGACAGAAAAATAATAAGGTATATTAACATAATAATCTGATAAAATGAGTGTCTTCCAACGATAATGACTTGTAATGGTTACAGCATGCCGTATACTGACCTCTGAAAACTAGATCTGCTTTGGGTATGTTGACTTGATAACCGACGGTGCCCGTGGACTCCATCCCTCGGAAAGAAGTGTCCATCTCTGCGACCACCTGCAAAACCATTAACTTTTAAATTAGTATTAGCCTACTTTTAGTTAAGTTTAGATTTTAGAATATTTTTTTATCCGAACACAGTAAAGCCAAAAGGAAATGATTGCTTTGAAAAGAAAATTCCCGCCTAAGCAAAATTTACATTTAGATTATGACACAGGGGACATTACAAACATACATGAGGCAGACCCAAAGAATAATCAGACTCAGAACACCAATTTGTGGGTCACACAATGTGTGGTCCACTGTCGACAAAGACTTATACGGTATTGACATCCATAAAAAAAATTTTTAAACAAAAAAAGTGTGTTTGTTATTGGAAAGCTGGAACAATTATGACTTCCACTAGCAAATATCTAATGGCACAAGGAGGTACTTGTGCAATTTTTTTTTTAAATAGCTTCGCTCCGCGGCATTACTCGCGGTTCACAACAATAGATTAGGTAACACTGAGCTAGTAAAACATATTTTTCGTATGACATACCTGTAGTTGTTCACTGCACTGTTTGAAGTAACACAAGTGGAAATTGGCCGAGCTCAGCGTCGCTGATATTTCAGAATCTGTAATTAAAAATAATTATTTAAAAAACAACGTTTGTTCGGGCGCCATTATTGAGTTCGGCTACTTTCAGCTGTCTGGGAGCTGTTCCCACACTATTGCGGGTTAGTTAGATGTTTTTTCACGCCCCTCTCAAAGAACCCGGGATCATAATGGGAAGGAAACATGTGAGCTGGTTTCATTATGCTGCATTGCCTACCCTCACAATGAGGATGGTGTCCTCACAATGATGGATCATCAATCATCATCAACAGCCATTAACAGTCCGCTGCTGGACATAGGCCTCTCCTTAGAAAGGAGGTTTTGGCCTAGTATACCACGCTGGCCAGACGGATTGGTATAGGGTTGGTTTCAAGTTTTCCTTCTCTTTGTATTGATGTTGTCTTGGGTAGTTTATCCCTTGGTCGCCTTTTACGACACCCGCGGGATGCATAGGGGTAGTGACACTCTGTATTCTTAATCTGCCGGACTGTTCGTTCTGAGGGTTCTGAAGAAAAAAAAAATAGTCTTACCGTCCATGGTATATCTAGCGGCAGCAGAAGTAATGGCGATCTCTCCTCCCATGACCCTCGCACCAGACTGGTACACCAGCTCCGTGCCAAGTGCTAACCGCTTTGTTACGGACTGAGAACGAAAACAAATAAGTAGTCACTATTTAATAAATTGACATATATTTGGATTGCCTTGTTAGTCTAGCGGTTAGCGTATGCGGTTGCTGATCAAGAGATCTCGGGTTTGGTTTCTGGGTTGGAATAAATACTTGTAGGATCTGCAAATGTTTGTTTCGAAATTTAAGTGTTTTCTAGGTATAATATGTATTTATAAAAAAAAAGTGTAATGTATTGATATCAGTTGTCTAGTACTCTTAATACAAGCTCTGCTTAGTTTGGGACTAGATGACGTTGTGTGTAATTGTCCGAAATATTTATTTATTATTATTATTTATATAAATTGTAAAAACTATGTTGGAAAAGAGTGTCTATGGAGTTTCTTGTCTGTTCTTCTCCATAGGATCTACGAATTGGAATTAGCTTCACGACTGACTACTTGAGGTTTCAAAAGTGCCGTTGTATTTGTTTATTTGAAATAAATATGGTTTGATTTGATTTGATGTCCGTAATATTTATTTATTCCTGTATTAGTGCAACGGATGAATGTATTGATTTCTGTGAGTTTTACAAGTCGTAGATACTGATATTTATCAAGTGTTGTTGGTTCATATTCCACATGGGGCAACTTTTTTTTGGATATACGAATTCCCTCTCTCGTGTCTGAGTATTCTTTGTGACCGTTTCATGCATGTTTGTAGTCCCTCGCGAACACAGAACGCATATTTCTAAAGCGGGCGTTGTCGTCATCTTCCTACCCTCTTCTCAAACTTATTTGGGGTCGGTGCAATGAATTTTCTTCTTCCATTCTTCTCTAATACTCGTCAGTTCACTGTTTATTCATTTTCTGGCCAAATCCTCTTTCACGCAGTCCATCCATTTTTTCTTTGGTAGCCCTCTACTCCTATATCCGCCAACTTTTATACTTAAAACTTTCTTCACAACATTTTGCTCCTCTCTACGCATCTCATGTCCATACCAGGATAATCTCTTGCTTATCAACTCTTCATCTAATGGTGCTACTTTCAGGCTTCCTCAGTCTACTGAGATGCGTCTGTATCATTAGACATCTGCCTCCCTAGCCAAGTTGCAATCGTTTATCGTTTTCTATTGTTTCTTTATTCTCTAGTTTGATTGGCTAATATTTTGTTTTGATCACATGATTGAGTGACATTAGCCAATGAAACAAGAGAACAGAAAACAAAAAAAACGTTTGCAACTAGGGGGGTGATATTACACTCATCAACGAAATAGGACAGCACAAATGCTACCATTTTAGGTTGGTTCCTATGCGAGGGTGGTACTGCCCCAGTTTAGCCGACCCTTTGGTTCTGAAGTCAGCATGACTGGTACAGCGCAGTAAAAAGCGACGAGATAATGACATATACCGCTATCCATGCAGTTAATTATTGACAAGTTGACAGCATATCTCAATTTTAATCTAATACTAGTCACAATTGTCTTATCACTAAAAGTGATCTCTAACAGATAAACTAAACCAAATAACACTATCTGTTTATTGTAAGAATGTTACATAGTGATAAATTGTAACAAATATATTATAAATAGTATACATAGAGCCACACACAGGTCCGGGGATGGGAGTACCTATGATGTCCTTGGAGGATACAAAACAGTATGTAATTTTTTGAGGGGGGAAATTTACACAAATACACATTTTTGAGGGGGGAAATCTACACAAATACACATTTTTGAGGGAGGAAATTTACACAAATACACATTTTTGAGGGGGGAAATCTACACAAATACACATTTATGAGGGGGGAAATCTACACAAATACACATTTTTGAGGGGGGAAATCTACACAAATACACATTTTTGAGGGGGGAAATCTACACAAATACACATTTTTGAGGGGGGAAATTTACACAAATACACATTTTTGGGGGGGAAATCTACACAAATACACATTTTAGACTCAATAACGATCGCTTGTCACTGTGAACTTACACATAACTATTAAAAATAAAATTTTGCGCATATTACATTATTCTGTGCCATAACTTTGGGCTTATGCTTATGCTTTGACAGAGGGAAATCACTGCATATAAATAAATATTTCGGACATCTTACACACAACATCATCTCGTCCTAAACTAAGCAGAGCTTGTATTATAGGTACTACAACTGATAAATACATAAACATACAATTTTTTTCTGTAAATACATACATGTTATGCAAAGAAAACACCCAACCTCCGAAACAAATATTTGCCGATCACACAAACATTTGGTCCGACCCGAGACCTCTTGATCTGCAGTCGCATACGCTAACCACTAGACCAAGGAGGCAGTCAAGTTTATTTTTGTTTGATAGGTAAAATTATTGGAGGTGTTCTTAACTATCTTTTTAGGGTTCCGTAGCCAAATGGCAAAAAACGGAACCCTTATAGATTCGTCAAGTCTGTCTGTCTGTCTGTCTGTCCGGCCGTATGTCACAGCCAATTATTTCCGAAACAATAAGAGCTATACTGTTGAAATTTGGTCAGTCGATGTATTCTGTGAACCGCATTAAGATTTTTACATAAAAATAGAAAAAAAAACAATACATTTTGGGGGTCCCCATACTTGGAACTGAAACTCAAAATTTTTTTTTTCAACAAACCTATACGTGTGGGATATCTATGGATAGGTCTTCAAAAATGATGTTGAGGTTTCTAATATCATTTTTTTCTAAACTTAATAGTTTGCGCGAGAGACACTTCCAAAGTGGAAAAATGTGTCCCCCCCCCCCTCTAACTTCTAAAATAAGAGAGTGATAAAACTAAAAAAAATATATGTTGTACATTACCATGTAAACTACCAACGAAAATTGGTTTGAACGAGATCTAGTAAGTAGTTTTTTTTTAATACGTCATAAATCGTAACACGCAATATACCTTTCACCCAATCAATACACTAGTATAAAAACATCGATGAAAGTTACAACGAACTACAAGAACTTCTATATGATATTACTTGCTGGTACGGAACCCTTCATGGGCGAGTCCGACTCGCACTTGGCCGCTTTTTTTTTATTTACAATCAAGATCCAATTCATCCTCTGCCATTCTCATTTAATAAATACTAGTTGTCTCACCTGTAAATAATGTCCAACGAAAACGGAGGACTTCTCGCTAAAGTCAGGCTTGCCCACAGCCATGGCGAGTGTGTAGTCTGATCCCTTATACTCCATTGTGCCTTGGGTGGCTGTTAGCTTGCATTCTTGTACCTGGATCAAGACATGATATTGTGTTATTTAATTGTTATTTTTCAAATTCAATTTATACTTCAGCCTGACAATGTGACTTTTCTCTGTCTGATGGAAAGCATGAGTAGAATCCAGTTGTCACCACCCTCATTGTGATTGTGATGGAGCATGGTGACCCACACTATGGCGGCCTAGTAAAATTTTTCTGTATTTGTGGGTCTCGTCCTCACGAATGAAAAACGACAAGAAATGCTGTCATTTTATAGTTTTTTTTTGATCCTGCATCCTGTGACGCATATAGGAGTCTCAGATCGCTTTAATGTCTAGTACTATCAATATAGTTACAGTTTTGTGTGACCTTTGTTAGGTCTTAGTCTCTAATTATCTACTAAATCATTAAACATTGTCTTATACAGGCTGCTCCTGGTCATTCTGAGTGTGTTCGCTAATCTTAAATTAAGATCTAGCTGTACATTTGTTTGACAACGCCAAAACATTTGAGACCAGCCTGTACCTAATCATTTTATGGTTGGTTTTCTATGCGAGGATAGTTCCAACCGGATCGAACCGGCCTATTCGTGCTGAAACCAATGTGAAGCCATGGGAAAAAAGCTAGTTGTTTCTCGATAAAAGGTATTCTATAGTTGAGTTTGTTAAGCTCATCTGGTATACCTAAAGTCTAGAAGTAAGATCATGAACAAATTACCTGAGCGGCACCTTTAAGTCTAATTTCTGGTGTGAGTTGATGTATGAGACTGAAGTTGACATTGCCGGCAGGGTCTACGTCCCCTAAGATGACAGGGAAAGCTTCTGTGGGTGATATCTGCTTGGTTCCAATGTACGTTGCACCTAGTTTGTAGCCATTTTGAGCTGAACTCATTGTCAAGGTGTGGGACATCTGAAAAAATAACAGCATTTTTTTAACACACACATATACGCAGGATAAGTCACAGACAATAGCTGGTATTACATTTTACAAACAAATTAGAACTAGGTACAAAAAGTAATAAAAAACATCAAAAAAATTATACCTGAAAATGATTGGAGAGACCCCTGTTGACCATAAGCTTTCCACCTTCGAAATTAACAGGCAGAACATCTAAAAAGAAAACAATTGATTTGATTATTATGTATCATCATCATTAGAAGGTTATAATAAAGCAGTGTGGTGTTCCTTAGGAGAAGCCTATGTCCAGAAGTGGACTTCAATGGGCTGATGAATAGGTTTATGGCGTTTTAGGGTTTTTGACTGTTGTACCATCCTGGCTAGATGGATTGGTATAGTGTATCAATTTTTCTTTTCTCACACAGTTTTCCAAATCTTATTCCTTATTAATATTATAAATGCGAAATTAACAGTACACAGATAGTCTAGAGCTTTGGTTGCTCACCTGGAGGTAATTAACCCTGTAGTAAAGTATGTAAAACAAAAAAACAACAGAACAAAGTCACCGTGTACAGCCTAGTATCGCTTGTGTCAAATTCATTTAAAATATGTTACATTACTAAGTAAGGCTGTTGTGCAATTTATGATTAACAAAGATGTTTCTATATGCTTAACTTGATTGTTTTGACGTTTTAAAGACGGGGTATAATCAGTTTTCCTAATAAGTAAGGAAAGGTTAGGAACTGCTGGTCTAGCATGAGAAAAGACATAGGCCACTTTATACTGAGAAAACCGACATAAACCTGGGTGGAGCCACAGGCAAAAGATAGTCTACTAAGTAGAGAAGAAGAATTAAATAAATAGTTTTCTCAGTCTATAGCTTTGTTATAGCTATGTTTATGGTTTACACATAATATACCCTACATTTAATGGGTCATTTAAAGGCCTGTGTCTAGCAGTGGACTGCGATAGACTGAGGATGGTGTATTGTTATGTAGTTTTTTTTGTTATAGTATGTATTATGGCTTTATATATGTATGGTCACTTGGGCCCAAATGGATATCAACATCAGACACCGTTTTTTATTATATTAGTTTCTTCTGTTGCCAAAATGAATATTTCTTTCTTCTTTCTAAGGCAACTAAGCTAATGAAACATTGTTTATTATAACATCAGGATATGACATTTTTAGCTTCTAAGTAACAGCTTGGTGGTATTTTATTATTTCTCAATTAGATAATATATTCCAAATCCGACAATAGTAAAAAAACTCATCAGTGTTAAGGCATGGTATCTATGTTATTTGCTAAATGAGTTGAACACAAAAAATATAAAATTATTTGAACATTTCAAGTTAAGTGTTTTAATTTTAATATTTTTATTATTATATTATATAATATAAAAGAATACAGAAATGGTTTATTTAATTTTAATTATCAACAAAAGGTTTTCAAATTATTATAGCTATGCTTTTTAAGCATAGCTATTTAAGTTTGTGTACCAAAATTCATATTATTGTACCTAACTATGAAAAGGTGTATATTCGACCGGGCCACTTTCAATTTAAATCCCAGCGGTCGGACGCTAAATTGGGGCGATTACACTTATCGCTATTCAAATAACTACGCTTGATTGAAAGGACCTGCCAAGATGTTGCAACTAAACATAACAATATGTATGAAACTATGAATGCTCAAGAATCATTGTCATTAGAGCATCAGACACGCAACACTATAGGTTTTTTAACGAGGGCATGTTTATTTTTCCAGCAATTTGTCTCTTATTACATCACAAGATAACCCAACTTTTAAGTCTGCTCCGAATGATATTTGCCGCGGTTTTCTGAATGAATACCAAATTCCGATAAGTTTTCAATAATCTAATTGAGATGTTAATCTCTACAAATAGTCGTAAAAACAGTTAAAACGCGTGCAATAAATACCTTTGGACTTTTTATGTATCTCATCTAACGTTCCGGGATTTTCGCGTTTTTCCTCACTCTCTACGTTCTTAATATCGGTGCTTATGAGCCCTGAGTTGTGTACGCGGTATCGGCTCGCTATAGCACCCATTTTATTATTATATTTGTAATACTTTCTCTAAATTCGACAGAAATCGATGAACATGTGCAATGAAACACAATTCTGTGGAATAAAAGACAATCGCAGCAGCGTGAAGTTGACAGCAATTGCGCCAACTTAACGAGAAGTTCAGCATTTACTGCATTCAACTATAATACTAAACTAAAATCAAATCAATAAATTTATTTATTTATCAATTGGTTTTAGTATGGTCCATTACCCTGGTACAAAAATTTTAGTTTTTTGTAAGTTTTAAGGGTTTTAAGATAAACTTCGAAAAACGAGAGTATCTTCTTAATTAGTCTATGGTTAGTAAGAGTCACTGACCTCCTATTATTGGACCTTTAAAGTGATAATGGTGCAGAAAAAGGTTTTGCATTTATTTACCACATTGTAGAAAACTACTATTTTTATTAAAACAACTATAAAAAATTAAAAAAATTAAAGGATAATGATGATAGATTAATAATATTTTCAGTATGAACGATACCGGCGTACAAAATGTATGTCAGAGTCATCTACCAAAACTGGGCTGAACTACTTATATAAAAATGAACGAACATTGAACCACATTGAACGTTGAACTGTCCGAAAAACTTGTTTTTAACCGACTTTAAAAAAAAAGGAGGAAGTTCATAATTCGTCGGAATCTTTTTTTTTTTCAACGATAATTTCGTCGTTTATGAACCGATTTTAAAAATTCTTTTTGTATTGGAATGGGCGTAGCTTACAGGTGGTCCCATCGTAACCATATCGAGATCTTTTGATAGGATCTCAAGGAAATCGAGGGAACTCCTCAAATATCATAGGCACAATTGTCTTAGGAGTAGTTTTTCATTGAAGTCGGTTCCTTTTTGTTAAAATTATAATTTATACTCTACTAGCCACCCGCCCCGACTCCGCACTGGTTAATATAGTTATTGACCAAAAAATGCAAATTATTAAACTATAGGAAACTCTTTCAAGACTTGCCATACTTAGAACAGTCCATTATCTGTTTTTGACAAAACAATCACTGTTTGTATTTGGTTGTGGAATAAGTATGGGCCATGACCAGATACACAGACAAAGAATAAAATCACTGTATTTATCAACATCATCAATAACCATAACTATAAACTCATAGCTTGGTACAGAGTTTGTGTCAAATTTTCGTTTAGTTTGCATTTCTGCTGATTCACTCCAGTCTTTCAAAGAAAGTCCTGTCAAAGTTGGTCCAGTCATTCCAGAGATGTGGGAACAAACGGACAGACTAATAAAAATTTAATAATCGAGTTTTTTATGTAAATACCGTATGCACATACTTTAATATGCATTTATTTATTAATTTCACTGGCTCACCAACTGTTGATTTCGAGAAGTGCTGGTCTGATTTGAAAAATTATTTTACTGTTAGGTACCCATTACTCAAGGAAGGCTATGTATCATATCGCCATGAATAAAAGGAGCAGAGTATAAATGAATTTTTTTGCAAAAATGGAGGAATTTATTCTCTTTGGTAGTTTCCATTGTGTACTTTGCGTAAACTGTTTGGTTAATGATTCACAAAAATATTGTATGAAAGAGTTGTTCCTCTGTATAAGCACCAAAAAAATCTACAACAGCATATGTATGAATTTTAAGGATGGCTCACAATAACCTATTTTTAGAGGAACCAATTTGTTTCCACTGTATAACATCATGCTACACACACATATGCAGATTGTATAGATTGTCCTCCAGATACATTATATGTAGTAAAACTGTAATTTAAAGTAGTTCATTTAGAAAAAAAACAACAACCTTACAATGAAATACATTTATTTATCTATCAAAGTTCCTCTAACTCTTTTCTCCGTCGTTTGTGCAGGGGTCTCCGCTTGCCTCTTATTCATCCCTTTCCTCTCCAATTGCTTCTCAATAATTCTGGCATTATTAGCATAGCTGTCAGCTACCTCTCGAGCCTCGATTTCATCCTCTTCTTCATCAATTGTAGACACAGTAACAGAACTGAACTTGCCCATGTTTTTGGTGTGTTTTGTCACCATAATCTTCTTAGGTTGTGTTAAAGCCACTTGTTTGTAAATATCTGTGACTCCACCCTCTCCGGCAGTTTGTACTAAAGCACCTCTCATTATGAACACTACATTATTGTCTTGTTCATGCTTATAATAAATAGGAATGGCGCATTTCTTACATTTTAACCTGTACTGCCTTTCAATGCCTTTTTCTCTCTTTAAGTACACAGTTTCGTCAGGGTCTGATGTAATTTTGTGAGCGTGTTTTGAACCGTCAATGACTCGAGCGCCGTCCGTAGGTCGTAGGGGTAGTTTATCAATGGTGCAGTCCAAGATGAGCGACATTTGTCCACAAATGCAGTAGTAGATATGCAGGGGCTTCGTCTCATTGTATTCTTCTTGATCTTTCGTGTCTGAACAGACGATACTTCGTGATACAACTTTCGGCATTGTGCAATATGAAACTGATGGTTAAAACACGACAACAAAGAAAACTGTATTTAAGCTCACGTATGAATGGTTTTATAATGGATATTTAGACTTGTAAAATACTTTATAACGCATGTGTTATTTATTTGGTACACAGTACTGTTTACATTACATTACAGTCATTATTACAGACTAAGACTACAGTGCTGAACTGCTGATGCTGATTGACAGACAGCTGACAGTAGTGAGTTAGTGACAGTGACTAGCAATTTGACAAGTTTGACTGGAGTACTGGATTGTCGTTCAGGGTTGCCGAACGCTATATGATAAATTACCCACATTGTAAAAATTATCCGCATTCAGGGGGAACAAAATTGAAAACTCCCCACAAATTCCCCACCTAAATAAAACAACGTAAATGCATTTCTGATATATGTAAGATATCTTAGTGATATCACTTTCACAAAAAAATTTTTTTTTATTAACTTAATTTAGCTGCAGAGTAAATGGAAGTCCAAATTGAAGCTCTTCCCACATATTCCCCAATCAGTTTGGCTTTCTAGGCAGTTTGAGGAATTCTTCAATGATTAATTTTAGTACGATATGTCTAGTTCATCGTCACACACTAAACTCGGCTACACGTTTTTAACATTTACAACAAGAATAGCTAAAAAAAGGAGATATAGAAAAATTTACTGTAATCTCTTTCGATTAAAGTATTTAATCCAACAAATATTTTTGTGTAGGTTAGTTTAGTGTCTGTACATACTGTAACGTTTATATAGATACAGACACGCCTACCAGTGGGGCGAGCGGCGGTGAGTGGTTAAGATAAGGTTGTAGCTACTAGCTGCAGCTGCTCTGGCTGCACACTCAGCTCACTGTTAGTACGACGTACGAGCAACACGTGTCCATTTGAAGTCAAACTGTGAAACTGTGTTGTTTCTTGTATTTACCACATACCTAATAACAAATAGTGACCTATACAATTCCGAAAGTTGTATCACGTAGTATCGTCTGTTCAGACATGAAAGATCAAGAAGAATACAAAGAGATGAAACCCCTTCACATCTACTACTGCATTTGTGGTCAAATGTCGCTCATCTTGGACTGCACCATTGATAGACTACCCCTACGAAGTCAATTGTTATGTTTACAAATTGATGCGTTAATTTATGACGTTTTCCAAGGAAACGCATTTTACAAGTTAAGCCTCTACAACTCCTGAACTTACAAAGTTATCTAATGCGTTATAGTTTTCCTTTAAAGTTAATTATATGGACCACCGTCAGGAATTTGTCCAGCTTTTAGAGGGGGGTGGGGCGCCCTGCTTTTACAAAAAAGAGCCCTTTAAAGTGGAATTTCAATTTTAAAATAAATCAAAAAGTCGTCATAAAAACCCTTTATTTTTAAAAGACCCATCTAACGACACGATGGGGTAGACGCGAGAAAAAAAGATCATCCCCACTTTACCTGTAGGGGTCCCCCAAATAAAAATATTTTTAATAATTTTATTGTAGCAATTTGTGGACGTAATAAAAAAAACATAAAAGCATACAAAGTTTCATCTTTCTAACACTTACCATTTGGACGGTAAGTCGAGGACGGACGGACATGACGAATCTATAAGGGTTCCGAGTCATAAGCTTCGGAACCCTAAAAAGGTTATAGTGAGCCAACCTTAAAAGATAGACGTATGCTGTTCTGGACTTTTAAAAGGGAACTATTACTTCATACATTGCTTTTGTGAAACTTTATTAATGTTATCGCAGTGCATGCAATGGAAGCTCTCAAGAGGAATAATTTCAAAAGTTTTGGAAACTTTTTCTTTTGATACTCCGCTCCTTTTGGTGTACTGTCATGATATTTAGCTTATTAATATCTAAAACTCGTGTTCGTTCAGTGGTCGACCAAATATTAAAAACATATTGTTTTAGCTTCCTGCAACCTTCCTCAACATAAACTTTAACTATGCCATTTTTTTTACAACAAAGTTTTTGCATCACGTATAAATACTAATAGAAATAAATAAATATTTAGATACTGAAAGTATTTTTCAAATTTAATAAGTACCTTCATCTGAAAATTCATGCATGTTCAATTTTAGGGACTTAACACACTGGCGACGCGAACACGCGCGTAGTCGCGGGCAGCCAATCCCGAAGCTGCTAGCCGCACGCGCCTAGGCGCGTGTTCAGTGTGTTGGACCTGGCGTGTTTTCTATACTAATCGATGTACTTGCATATAATATTAAAATTTGCCGCTCCGCGCTACGCGTCGTAGCGCGGTGCAGTGTGTGAATCGCCTTATAATACATGTGTGAAATAAGTTTATTAGTTACTTTGTAGTTCAGGCTATCTTGGATAGATGACTCTGACATACATTTTCTTCAGAGGGGTCGTTTTTAGGTTTCCGAAGTTTATGACTCGGAACCCTTATAGATTCGTCATGTCCGTCTGTCCGTCCGTCCTCGACTTACCGTCCAAACGGTAAGTGCTAGAAAGATGAAATTTTGTATGAATATGTGTTGTAATTACATAGACAAAGTGCTATTATAAAATTTTGAAAAATATTTTTATTTGGGGTACCTCCCCTACACGTAAAGTGAGGATGATAATTTTTTCTCGCGGCTACCTCATCGTGTGGGGTATCATTATATAGGTCTTTTAAAAACAGTAAAGGGTTTAAAACGATTTTTTGATTCAGGTATCCGTTTGCGAGAAATTCCACTTTAAAGGGCACTTTTTTGTAAAAACAGGGCGTCCCCCTCTAAAAGCTAAACGGCTGTCTCAAAAAATCTGGAAAAATTCGTGATGGTGGCCCATAAACTGAACTTTAAAGGAAAACTATAACGGATTAGATGACTTTGTCAGGTTAGGAGTTATAGAGGCTTAACTTGTAAAATGCGCTCACTTGGAAAACGTCATACAAATTTAACGCATTAATACGTAAACATAACAATTATCTATTGATTACGATTTTAAATCCAAGTACCATTATGGGTGACTGAGGAACCCTTTCCTGTGCGTGGCCTGACACGCACTTGGCCGATTTTATTACTGAAAGTTTATGAAAATAATTTAAATGTTTTAATCTAACTAATGTACTTACGTTACATTTGCACAGTAAGGCAAATCTATAAAAATATAAACTATTTAAATATAGGAAATTGGAGTGTCTGCTTGTAACGTAATACCAACAATTTTTAAACATTAAAAATCAATGTGTTGTCTGCTTGTTCTAATCTAGGGAACGTGTAGACCTATTTTGACGGAACTTTCATTGGCAGTAGTTTATTGTAAAGATATTAACTAAATAAACACATTTAGCATGTAATGAATATAATGGATTGATAAAAAAACAAAACATTTTGTTTTACATACAGCTTTCTTATCATAAAATGACAACATTTATGCTGTCGTATTTCGTTGGTGAATGTGAAACCGGAGTCACAATCATCAATCATCAACAGCCTTTAACAGTCCACTGCTGGACATAGGCCTCTCCTTTGAAATTAGGTTTTGGCCTAGTATACCACGCTGGCCAGACGGGTTTGCATAGGGTTGGTTTCAAGTTTTCCTTCTCTTTACATTGATGTTGTCTTGCGTAGTTTATCCCTTAGTCGCTTTTTACGACACCCGCGGGATGAATAGGGGTGGTGACACTCTGTATTCTTAATCCGTCACCACACGGACACAATAATGCAGAAGTATCGCACTAAGCCGCCATAGTGTGGGTCACCTTCTCTCTTCGATTCTACTCATGCTTTCCATCAGGCATAGTAGAGTCACTTAAGTAAGCTTAAATTTATATTAAAAATATTAAGTAAAATGCAAAATCTTAATACAAGTTTCGCAGAGAAAATCGTTTCACAAAATCCTATCTCCATTTCTTGCGCTGTAAACCAGAAACAGCAAATAAGTATTAGCATTTCCACGGGCGAATAACCCGGGCATTTATTTAACACAAACTTAGATACATTTTCGTTGTTATCATTACAAGTTTAATGAGAATTCTTAGAACTATGAAATTTATGTTCTTGTACTCGTAACACGACTGCACGTTGGCCTAGTGGTTTCAGCGGTCGCCACACCGCTTTCTGCTGCGCCAAGTATCGTGGGTTCCTTAGATAACACTTATATTTTTTTTATTCATCATCAACAGCCTTCAACAGTCCACTGCTGGACACAGGCCTCTCCTTTGAAAGGAGGTTTTGGCCTACTATACCACACTGGCCAGACGGGTTGGTATAGGGTTTGTTTCAAGTTTTTCTTCTCTTGGCAGTGATGATAGCTGCTTATTTTGTTCCTTTAGTCGCATCTTACGACACCCATGGAATGAATAGGGGTGGTGACACTTGTATTCTTAATCCGTCACCACACGGATTTTTTTTTTATTACTTAGATTATATTACACTTAGATTTATATTTCTAATGCGGGAGTTGTCTTTCTAAAAAAGATAAAAAAATATAGTTTAATGACAACTAGTAGGTATACAATATTAAGGGCGTTTAAGATTTGCAACCCTTACTAGTTAATATTATAAATGCGAATGTAACTCTGTTTGTCGCGCTGTCACGTTTAAACTTCTGCACCAATTTATATTAATATTTCACAGATAGTTTGAGCCTGTGATAGGACATAGGTTGGTTTTTACCGCGCAAACCGACATATACGCTAGCAATTTATATTTATTAAATCCTTTGGAAGAATTAGGATAGAATTCGTGCCGTTTTTTGCTTTCTGAATTGTATCTTATATATTTAACGCAGTTCTGTAAATTGTTATGCGTGAGAGAATAAATGAAACTATTATTAATATAATATTTGTCCCGAATGGCAATCAAACCTACGAATTTTGGCTCATCTGTCTGACAAAACAGGTACGTCGTCTAATAAATCTATTTTTTCTAATAAAACAAGGATATTAATATTAGATTCTACACTCAAACGCAATAAAAGAAATAAGAAAGCAATCGCTTTACACCACTCGAGAGATGTGGACTCTCCGGACAAAAGGTTTTTTGTTCAACCATCTCGATTACGTCCAAATCCTAACTTTCAATTTAAATGTAAATGGCGACTTCATAAAACTGTCATCAGTGAGTTCGCAGTCAGTATCCGCCGCCACGGAGGGCCGGAGGGCGGAGGAGGCGAGAGCGGCGAGGTACCTTCTCAACGCCAATTCCCTCGGAATATAAAACAATTTGTTCGGAGCACAAAAGGGCTCGCCATGGACTTCTGTTCACTATATTCTCGAATTTACATAATAACATCTCTCTGACGTAGATTTTATATAAAACGTTGAACTGCTTTGGACAAACGTTTTGGAGGCTATTGTTTATTTAATTGCGGGGTTGTTTTTGGTGCTGATGACCTTTGAACAAAGCCTCCAGAGAACTCAAACTATTCTTAAAATACCTATATTATTAAATAATATAATTAATAATAAATATTTATAAAGTGTTCTATTTCTTCTGTCAAAAGCTGGGTGCGGAAAGCTGAGGATTGAACTAAGTGGATTGGAGATGCCTATGTCAAACAATGGACTGCGAAAGACTGATAATGATGTCATATTTCTTGTAAATGTTGAAGTGAATTAAAAATACAAAGAGTTACTACCACTAGTCATCTCTGAGTGTCGTAAGAGCTGACGAAGCGAGTTAACTACACTGGACTGCGAGAAGAATGAAAACTTGAGAAACTCTATACAAACTCGTCTGGCGAACGTGGTAGAGTAGGCCAATGCCTCCTTTCTAAATGCCTCTCCTTAGAAACTCCAGCAGTGGATTGGTATAGGTTGTTGAGGATGAATTTTATTAGTATTTTATTGATATCAAGTTCCTTGTTGTTTTTAATTTCAATGAATATTTTTCAAACCCTATCTATCTACTAGTATCTACTAACTCATACAACCTCAACAAAAAATATATTTACTTCTACCTGAATCCTGCGGTATTCCCCTCAGTTGTGACTGTGCCTAAGTTACTCTTTAAATCATGAGCTATGTGCCAGTGAAAGTTCCGTTATAATAGGTTCAGCCAATCCAAAGATTAGCCGGAACAGATAGACAGACGGACAGACAAGTGTACCTACCTTAAATAACTAGAGCCACGCTGATTTCAACACGAATGGGGTGGTTCGACCAGGGCGGTACTACTCACGCATAGAAGACTAACCCTAAAATGACAGCACTAGTGCTGTTGTTTTTTATTGGTGAGTGCAACACCGGCAGCCCAATGATGCAAAAGAATCTCACTATGAACTATGATTCCCATTAGGCAGAGGCAGGTTTAAATAAAAAATATTTTTTTTTTACTAAATGCGTATAGCATTTAGTGAAAGGTGCTAGTACGTTTTAGGAAAAGTTTTTCACTAAATGCATAGGGCATAAAGGTTATAGTGTGGAGAAACAACCACCTCCTTTCTATGAAGAGGCCTTTGTTGTGACTGTTGAAGGTTGTTGATGATGATGTTAATGACATGCTGTAAAGACAGCTGTAAAGAGAAACAATAATTTTAAACATTCATCTACAACCTACAATGTCCCACTGTTGGGTTCGGGTCTCTTCACAAGAAAGTGTTAAGGTCATACGTCCCCACGATCGCCGAGTGCGGGTTGGGGACTGGCAAGACACGTTACGTAATCTTGCCCATGTTTTTAAGCCGCCAGAAGGCCTCCAACTAAGATTCACGACTGCTATCTTATGATAACAACCGGGACCGACTGCTTAACGGAAACGCTCTTATCATATAATTCCACATACGGTCACCCATCTAGGTCTGACCGCATCGTCGTCAATTACCCTCGGTGATTGTTTCTAATCAGATAGCAAGTAACGCGTCGGAGTGAAGCTAGTCTAAAAATATTATAATTAATTTGAAACTATTGAGTGTTACCCCTTATGTTAAGAGCTTCCTGCCAGTAAAAGTCTCTTCAAAATCGGTCCGGCACTTTCAGAGATTACTGTTATTTTTTTAATATTACAACCCCACTCGGTTATGAGAGCTTCATTCATCATTTAAACATTGTTTGTTTGAAACTTAATTATTTACGCAGCGTACGCAACGGAAGCTCTCAAAAGAAATAAATCACAAACAGACGTAGATTATGCCTACTGGGGACACCATTTAAAAAAAAAAGTATCTGTACTCTACCTCAAAGGTGGTGTGAGAAGGAGTGCACCTTTCATGAGAAACATAAATATCACAACGTTTAAAATCAAATTTCTTCTCATCATCATCATCATCAGCCTATATCAGTCCACTGCTGGACATAGGCCTCTCCCATTGCACACCACTTTGATCGATTTTGGGCTTCTAAATTTTATTAAAATTTTTCTCTCAAAAACGGTTATTTTTCCGAAAAAGAACTAATATTGTTATCTTTTTTTTGGCAATTTTATTAGCTACAAATTTGAAAACACGATTTTTCCATAACTATGACCGTTCACGAGGTAATCGTGAAAACCCGTTAGTTTAACAAACAACTTCTTTAACGGCACATGGATCAACGGGGACTTTTGTTTAGAACCACAAAAGTAAAGTTCAACAAAAATCCAACTTTCCCCTAATTTTTCCGAAGTGCAATGTCTTTATTCCCTGGAATAAAATACCTTTAGCCGGAGCAATCTTTAATAATAAATTATTTTCTTTTTTTTTTACTTTATGCAGGATGATTGTTTTGTAGTAACTTTGCTTGCGTAGTTTATTATTATTTCATCCGCGCCAGGAACAATTTTTTCCCTGAGAGGTTGGTATGTTGTCCAAAATAAATATCTTAATAAATCAGTATATGCAGTAAAGTTGGATTCAATTTTACGATAGGAGAGCTCTATTCGACTAAAGTGTTACCACGGCCACTCAGCCTTGCAGAAAAAGAACATTTGTACACTTTGGATTTCATCAACTCGGGTACCTTTCAATTCAGGAGTAGGGGTCACTATCCTCATTGTGTTTGTAGGTCCTCATACTCTCGGCCTCCGGAAGCCGAGAGAATTATACAAAATGACTGGGCCTCCGGCGTCACATTCACCAACTAAATACAAATGCTATCATTATTAGGATGGTCTTTTGTGTGAGATCAGTACTAAACCGGTCGAGCCGTCCTATTGGCTCTACTGCCTACCCATGATGATAACAATGATGATGACCTTACTAACTCCCGCACTAGGGATATTTCTATGTCGCAGGTCTTTAGGGGCTTCAAGCTTTCAAGATTAAGAAAACCCATTTTCAGAATAACAATTCGAGGATCAAGTCCGAAGTAGCAGAAAACGACGTGGAGACAGTTTAAACCAATACACTATCCTTGCAATCAATTATGAGGGCAGTCAAATCATTAAATAAATATAGAACTGTTCCGTTACTGACTGACAGACAGCACACAGCCGAAACTATTGAGCGCAGGTATTTCGATATTGCTATGTGTGTTCCTTGAGGAGCGTAGGCAAGCACTAAGTAAGGATTTTGAAAATTCCACCCTTAAGGGGGTAAAAAAAGCAATTAATTTACATCAGAGTAACGCGTAGGCGAAGCCGCAGCCAAAAGATGGTATTGCTTAACACTATTGCAATCGTTATTTGAGTACGTCAAACATGTTGAAAACTAGTTCCACTTTCAACGGTAAAACAAAAAAACTAATATTCAGGTAAGACATGTTGAATTAACACCCAAAGATTGGGTACACGATCATATGATGAAGTGAATTTTACCAACCATGAGACCTCTACTCAAGAGTCACAAGTAGTGAAGCAAACACATCCTACAGCGCCATCTACCGAAAACACTACGAAGTACGCAGTAATTAATCCTGTATCGCGATATATAAATTCTCTCACCGATTAGTATGTTTAGAACTATTGAACATCATCCATGTTGGACCATGGCCCACCAGGCATGATCACCTTGCCTGGTTGGATTGTTCTTAATTTGTGTTGGAGGGACATGACATCTGTTCTTCCATAAGTCCTTCAAAGGCAACGGCAGTTTGTACTGTGATAATTTTAAATATTATGATTGTGTTGTGGTGCATTTGTGCCGACTGCCAAAGCGTGATTCTTCCAACTTTCCAACCAAAAATAATAAAATACTTCATAGTGCATACAAAATTAGTTTAATCATGCATACTAACGCAATAGAAAATTAGCCGTTCATATAATTAAGAAATGGTGGGGGCTAGTGAGCCAGTGACCGCTGTCGGCATTCTACTGCGCGTCATTTAATTCCACTGGCTTTTTCTAGATCCTGCGGGATAAGAATAATGATGAGAAAGCAGCTTAATTTATTTCAAATTATATACTCTTGAGTAGATATGCTTTGTGGTAACCCATTTTTAGGGTTCCGTAGCCAAATGGCAAAAAACGGAACCCTTATAGATTCGTCAAGTCTGTCTGTCTGTCTGTCTGTCTGTCCGTCCGTATGTCACAGCCAATTATTTCCGAAACTATACGAGCTATACTGTTGAAATTTGGTCAGTCGATGTATTCTGTGAACCGCATTAAGATTTTTACAAAAATTTAGAAAAAAAACAATACATTTTGGGGGTCCCCATACTTGGAACTGAAACTCAAAAAATTTTTTTTCATCAAGCCTATACGTGTGGGGTATCTATGGATAGGTGTTCAAAAATGATGTTGAGGTTTCTAATATCATTTTTTTCTAAACTGAATAGTTTGCGCGAGAGACACTTCCAAAGTGGAAAAATGTGTGTCCCCCCCCCTCTAACTTCTAAAATAAGAGAGTGATAAAACTAGAAAAAATATATGTTATACATTACCATGTAAACTACCAACGAAAATTGCTTTGAACAAGATCTAGTGAGTAGTTTTTTTTTAATACGTCATAAATCGTAACACGCCATTTACCTTTCATCCAATCAATACACTAGTATAAAAACATCGATTAAAGTTACAACGAACCACAAAAACTTTTATATAATGTTACTTGCTGATACGGAACCCTTCATGGGCGAGTCCGACTCGCACTTGGCTGCTTTTTTGGTATTCTTTTTAATTTAGAAAGGTCATTAACCTCTTAGATGTAAATTGAAGAACAGAATGTGAAAAGAAGAATTCCACAGAAGTACACATATATTTTTACTGGATTTTTCCTGCTTCTAATGTATTGAATTTGAATATTTGAAATTTATTAATAAGTGAGTACGAAAACTTCTTCTGTGCAACACAGAACTTCTATGTGGTACAATCAAAATATAATTTAAAATTAAATTTTTGAAACCTTTTATCGCGAGTATGTCTCACTATACAACAATGACAAGAGGTTTATAAGGTTCCGAAAGTATAAAAATAGATTCCTGGTAATGACCCAGGTAAAAATTTTTGTGTATTTTTTTTTGTATTTAAAGTTTTTTTATGTGGTCCATGTTGAACATAAACAAGCGTACTCAGACATGTCATGCAATTTTCCTCTGGCAACACACGAGGTTGGCCCAACTTTTTATTGAGAAAGTTGAACTGAGCAAGGGCGTCCGGCGCGCCGTTCAAACTGTAAAGAGATGCGTTGATCAAGTTTTTTAATCAACGACGTTTACTAAAGCGAATGAAACTCAACCAGAGGATATTGCTTCGGAACGTGGAACATCAACCTTCAGGGTACCTGTCCCAAACGCCACCTAAATACATAATATGCAAATTTGACGTTCTAACTTTCGAAATAATATAGGTTGTTTGGGCATTATGTTTTTCTTTTAGCTAATTATTTTTAAATGGTTTTTGTAATGACTTTTGGTTCAGCAGGCCCGCTTCTGACAAGGCGGGCCTGCTGAACCAAAAGGGGGTTTGCAAATTAAGCGATATATTCAATTTTGCTTGAGTTATATCAAATCCTTGAGTGGCCTCACGAGGTGGTCTGACGACCTGGTGAAGGTCACTGGAAGCCTTGGATGCGGGTAGCACAAGACCAGCTGTTGTGGAGAAGTTTGGGTGAAGCCTATGTCCAGCAGTGGACGCCTTTTTGCTGAGATGATGACGATAACATTATTAATTAAAAACAAAACACAAACTATAAATTCACACTGTTAGTAGAAATAGAACTCGTATCTTTTCATCAATAGTTCAAAATAATTTGTTTCTCTTTTTTTGGGTGCCGTAGTCAAGTGGCAAAAAAACGGAACCCTTATAGATTCGTCATGTCTGTCTGTCCGCCCGTCGGTCACAGCCACTATTTTTCCGAAACTATAAGAACTATACTGTTGAAACTTGGTAATTAGATGTATTCTGAACCGCATTATGATTTTTACACGAGAATAGAAAAAAAAACAAAAAATATTCGGGGTTAACCATACTTGGAACTGAAACTCAATTTTTTTTTTTCAATTAGTCCTAAACTATGCAGAGCTTGTATTATGGGTACATAAACATACTTTTTCTGTCAATACATACATACTGTACATAAAAAACACCCAAACTAAGAAAACAAATATAGTCATCAATTAGTTGCCTAATATTCAGAATGCATTTATAAAAATTGAACTCTAAAACAGGCAGGTATAACGTTAGTTTTAAAAAATCATACCTATCTCAGTTGTTTAATTGACTTTGTCAACATCACTTAGGGTGTTCCGTACTCCATCGCTCACGGCCCCACAGCACATTATCTCATTGTAACGAAATACAAAGTTTTAACACAATTATCGGCTTAAAAAGTCAGTTGAGAGTTCTCGTTCGATGAATAAATTGGATGGTACTTTTGATGAAACCTTACCTGGTGAGAGCTGGACAATGGCGGATAAAAAGTTAAATACATTGAACTTTGTAAAAAATATTTGACTTTAAATAAATATTTCGGCCATTTTATACATCACGCCATCTAGTCCCGAACTAAGCAGAGCTTGTATTATGGGTGCTTGACAACTGATATAAATACATAAACATACTTTTTATTTGTAAATACATACATATTAAACATAGAAAACGCCCAGACTCCGAAATAGATATTTGCGGATCACTCAAATATCTGGTCCGACCAGGGAATCGAACCTGTGACCTCTTGATATGTAGCCGCATAGGTTAACCACTAGACCAACGAGGCAGTCAATAAATAATAAAACTTATTTTACACATCGCCGTTTGCGCCCGATGTTATGCTGACCAGACTGTTGATACAATTGTATATGTTTTGTGTGTAAATGAAAATACAGTTATGTATTTATGTATAAATACACTAGCTTTCCACTCGCGGCTTCGCCCGCGTGGAATTCGTATATATCACGCGACACGGTAAGGGTAGATTAAACAATCTTACATGATTTTATGTTTGATAATAAGGAACTTAGACACAAACTTTCGTCCCCTATTTCAAACCCTTCTTTCTACCTTTATTTTCAATCGGTTCAGTGGTTTAGGCGTGAAAGTGTAACAGACAGACAGACAGACAGAGTTACTTTCGCATTTATAATATAAGTAGGGATTACACCATCGGAAAGTAGAGATTTCATCAAACAGAAAACACCCTAATTTTTTGAAAAAAGTAGATATTTTGACGGGTGAATTTTCGGTATTAAGTCAAAATCGGGTGAAAAAGAAATATTTCAAATCAAATAAATTACAGTGTATTTGAGACATAAAAGGTAAGTTTTCACTAAATTTCGTTTAAAAATAATTTTATTTATAAAGATAAAAATAAAAAACCAAAAACTTAGTTTTTTGAATTTTTCACATATAATTTGAGGTTATGTGAAAAAAAGTGTATAAAAAAAATCGGCCAAGTGCGTGTCAGGCCACGCACGGGAAAGAGTTCCTCAGTCACCCATAATGGTACGTGGATTAGAAATTGTATCCAATGGATAATTGTTATGTTTACGTATTAATGCGTTAATTTTGTATGACTTTTCCAAGTAAGCACATTGTAGAAGTTAAGCCTCTATAACTCCTGAACTAACAAAGTCATCTAATTCGTTATAGTTTTCATTTAAAGTTATTTATTATATGGACCACTATCACGAATTTTTCCAGATTTTTTGAGCCGGCCGTTTAGCTTTTAGAGGGGGAAGGGCCCTGTTTTTACAAAAAAAGTGGCCTTTAAAGTGGAATTTCTCGCAAACGGATACCTAAATCAAAAAATGGGTTTAAAGATCGTCTTATCTACCTTTTAATGTTTTTAAAATACCTATATAATGATACCCCAGATGATGGGGTAGCTGCGAGAAAAAAAACATCCCCACTTTACGTGTAGGGGAGGGACCCTAAATAAAAATATTTTTCATAATTTTATTGTAACGCTTTGTCGACGTAATTACAATACATATTCATGCAGTTTCATCTTTCCAGCACTTACCGATTGGACGGTAAGGAGGACGGACGGACGGACGATAAGGGTTCGAAGTCATAAACTTCGGAACCCTAAAAATTGTAGATCTTTTGATTACCTACAACTTTGCCATTTAACTTTTTTCCATAGGACTTGTAGTTTTGCCGGAAATCGAGATAAACCGTTCTTTACCCTTTGTTTTATATTATGTATTTAGCCATCCAAAGTGACTCTACCCTGCCTGATGGAAAGCATTAGCAGAATCCAAGGGTCGGGGCTACTACACTTGCTGCGAATGCAGACAATAATGTATGGCGGCCCACACTATGGCGGCTTAGTGAGATGCTTTTTCACGCCCCACTTAAAGGACCCGAAAACCTCCCTCCCTACCCCTTCCCGACCTCAGATCCCCGGTAAATTACTTTTCCTTTCAATTTATAATATTCTCCTCCTTTTCCAATAGGTTTAATCCTACTATAATTTTATTTGTTTTCAAAAATTATCTACCCTGGACTACTGGTCTATATGTCATTGTCAAACTATCATTATGGTTGCCTTGCAATTGTGTTATGCCTAGCAACCTGTGAAGTTTTGACAGGAGATAAACAGTGATAGATTTTGATACCTACGATTTATGTATTTTTATAATCACCTAGCTTTGGCCTTTGTATCTCGATTATTGCAGTAAAAAGTAGCCTATGTCCTTTCCCAAGTTTAGATCTATCTTCATACCAAATTTCATCAAAATCGGTTCAGTGGTTTAGGCGTGAAAGCGTAACAGACAGACAGACAGACAGAGTTACTTTCGCATTTATAATATTAAGTATGGATAAGTATTTATCACATATCTAATGTATTCGTTTTAATGTATTAGTGAACTGTTTATATTTTAATTTATATCCGACTGCGTCAGAAGAAGGGGAAATGTTTTGGAGCGTATGTATGTATGTCAGCTTACAAAACAATGCATTAGTCAGTCAAATATTACATAGATATTGTGATACTGGTTTTTCCCTTTTATGTTCATTACTTTTATAACTGCTTCGTTGGTCTAGTAGATAGCGTATGCGACTGCTAATCAAGAGGTCTCGGGTTCAAATCCCGGGTCGGGCTAAAAAGTGTTTTTGGTTTTTTTTTTTAGGTAATTCCTAATAGCAGCCCGGAGTTTGGAAGTTTGGCGGTGATTCACACCCTTGCCTCGGAGAGCACGTAAAGCCATCGATCCCGGTTGTCATGAACATCTCTATGGCAATAGTTATTGGGAAGTCAGTGCCCTCAAATTTTCTGACAACTACTTCAAACTACGAATTTCAGTTCCCCCTTTGGGTTGCGTAGGTCCGATGCCAGTCGCTCCGTTGAAAAACTGATATTCAGGTAAAACCGGTTGAACTAGTAGCCAACCCCAAATAAAATTTGGAATAGGGCTAAGAAGAAGAAACTTTTATGCAGTCTGTTTTTTTTGTTTCTATGATATTTATTGTAACCTCTGTGTACCTACGATATAAAATTTCTACAGCAACCAATGTTGACGGGAAGAGACCTTAGTTATTAAATCCTCTGATGTTTTAAGCTAACATCAAGTGTTAATAAATAAAGAAAACTGACAGCTGAACTGAGATCCTCCTGTACTAACAATGTGATTTTATTACGCCTCTTCATACCCACTGGAAGATACAAGCGTGAATACAATACAAAGACTGCCATACATTGTCGCTAATGAGCTCTATAAATAATAAATCTCATTCCCTGCGGGAACACAGCTCTCAGTAATGATCCAGCTCGTCACTCCAACACTTTATCTTTTACGATCTGAATTATAACTCAAAATGTCTCAAACTTTTTGCGAGATAATAAAATGTAACGTGTCGGACCGAACCGGGGACCGAGAGCCACTAAATAATAGCTATTCTATATTATATCATCACTACTGGCAGAGAACAAAAAGCGTACTCCTTCTGATTTGAACAAAAAACGACTTTTGGTAGTATATTATTAAGTGCAAATTAGTTTGACAAGAAGAGTCCAAAATAAACCTGCATACAAGAGGTTGCATCAAGATACAGTGACATAAAAATAGAGTTTACAGTTTTTTAAACTTTGACACTCATTTTTATGAATACAAAAATTTGCATAGAAACAAAATCGAACCCGAAATCTCTTAAGCTTCACGATTCATAGTAAAAGAGATATATGCATGCTGTACCTCTCTGGCCAGGTGGTTTGGTATAATAAACCACCTGGCCAGAGAGGTTTGTTTCAAATTTTCATTCTCTTTCCTGTGGTGTTATCCCGTAGAATATGATCCCTATTTTCATGATTACAGCCATGGAATGAATATCGGTGATGCCACTTCGTATGAGAATAGAAGGAGTAAGTAATTCGTTACCAGAACACGGACAGATGAACGATACATGTGGACAATATTAGCATAAACAATAGTCATCATGACTGACTTGCTGGTCTAGTGGTTAGCGTATGAGGCTGCTGATCAAGAGGAGGAGGAGGTCGTACTAAATATTTGTGTGATCCACAAATATTTGTTTCGGAGTCTGGCTGTTTTCTTTGTATAATATGTATGTATTTACAAAAAAAAGTATGTTTATGTATTTATATCAGTTGTTTAGTAATACAAGCTATGCTTAGTTTGGGCCTAGATGACGTTGTGTGTAATTGTCCGAAATATTTATTTATTTATCAACAACTCGTAATTTTTAAACTGTTAGGCTTGGGTCTCCTCTCAGGAGAGGGTTAAAGCCATACGCTGGATGACGACTTTTTTTTTTTTTTTGTTTTTTAAAAAGACAACTCCCGCATTAGGAATATGAATTCCTGTGTCGCGGGGGACTTTACAAACACACATGAAACGGACACAAAGAACACCCAGACTCAGAACAACAATTTGTGAATCACACAAAATGTTATCCCACGTGGGATTCGAACCCGCGACACTAGGCGCAGTAGAGAGCGGCGTGGCGACCGCTTAAACCACTAGGCCAACAGTGCAGTCGAAAACTTTGGCTACGTTATCTTGCCGTTAGATGTTTTCAAGCCGTCTAAAGGCCTCCAACAAAACATCGCGAATGTCATCCGACTACAACAACTGGGACCGACTGCTTGACGTGATCTTCGAATCAGGGAGAAGCTTCAGTGGCGCAGTGGTAACGTATGACTACTGTGCTTGAGGTTTCGGGTTCGATTCTCGGGTCGGACTAAATATTTGTGTGATCCACAAATATTTGTTTCGGAATCTGGGTGTTTTCTATGTTTAATATGTATGTATTTACAAAAAAAAGTATGTTTATGTATTTATATCAGTTGCTTAGTACCCATAATACAAGCTCTGCTTAGTTTGGGCCTAGATGACGTTGTGCGTAAGATGTCCAAAATAATTATTATTATTTATTAATGTTAAATAAAAGACCCAAAATCGATCAAAGTGGTATGCAATGGGAGAGGCCTATGTCCAGCAGTAGACTGAGATAGGCTGATGATGATGATGATGATGAATGATATTATGCCACTAATTACGTCACTCATTCATATACTGACCACGCCGTTGTTGCTTACCTTCAGCGATTGTCTAATATCACCTAGGGTTACTGAGCAATAAGCGTCCATATAAACAGTAGTGCGTGAACCTAAATACCATGTCCAAAATCATATCCAGCTGCGTTCAACGTCACTCACCAACTTTTAATTGTAAAACTTGAATCATTCGTGGACTTTGCACGTTTTATCTCATCGCCGCTAATTGCCTCCCCCCTCCGTTCGCCCAGCCCCCTGATCATCCCCTCCAACCGCAAACTCAACGCTGATAGTGTTGCTGCGATAATGAAGTGACGTTTGCTTAGCTGCTTCGTAATTTTCGCCTTAAACTTCCTTTGGTTTCGAATGCTGATGGTACACAAATATAAATTACCATTTTCAACTTTAGGTATTTATTTTAATGTGATATCTACTGTTTAATATAAATAAACATGAAAACATACATTAAATCTTTTATTTTCATAATCCTAATGTCATCATCATCATCATCAGCCTATCGCAGTCCAGTGCTGGACATAGGCTTCTCCAATTGCACGCCAGTTGGTTCGATCCTCGGCTTCTCGCATCCAGCTCCTGCCAGCCGTCATAATGTATTGAAATATATTTAAACACATGTATTTAATAAATAAATAAATCATCATCATCATCATTAACAGTGCACAGCTGGACATAGGCCTCTCCTTAGAAAGGAGGTTTTGGCCTACTATACCACGCTGGCCAGACAGGTTGGTATATAATATATATGTAACTAGCTCTTGCCCGCGGCTCCGCCCGCGTGTATGTCGGTTATCGCGGTAAAAAGTAGCCTATGTCCTTTCCTAAGGTTCCTTTTATATCTATGCCAAAATTCATCAAAATCGGTTCAGCGATTTAGGCGTGAAAACGTAATAGACAGACAGAGTTACTTTCGCATTTATAATATTAGTAAGGTTAAGTGTATTTAAAAAAACATAATATTTTTAAATACATAGTCAAATACACATCAATAATTATTTTCCGATGAGTAGAAAGTATTTTCTTTCAATAAATATATTTGTGGTGTATATTGTTAAAAACTTTTAAACCCAAACAAAATAATAATTATACTTCCAAACCACGACAGCTAGTTCCGCAGGTATAAAAATGTGTAATGCAAGCTGAAAACTTTAGCTTTGGTTGCAAACACAACTATAAAACATATCGTATGCAATCTCATAAGTTTGCTGGCTGTACAGTCAGTGACAAAAGTCGATGTGCACTTTCCAATACACGTTAAAATCGTTGACACATCAGCGTTTTGACACGTATCTGATGTACTATAGTGTCTGACAAAGACTTCGAATACGGTACACTTATCTATGCTAATTTTAAAAGTCTAAAGAGTTTGTTTTTTTTGAACGCACTAATCTCAGGACCTAGTTGCCTGACTTGAAAATATCTTTCAGTTTGATGAGGTTCAAGTTGGAAAAATAAATAATGACATGTGTTTGAATTTAGAAACAGGATTTGAATAATAATCACCTAAAAATATACCTACACAATTTAATTCACATGTGTATTACTGGTGAAATGAATCAAGGACCAAAGTGAGCTTAAGCGTTGGTGTCAGGCCAAGTTTCGCCACAAATGGGCCGACTCACCAGAGTGATAGCATGGTTTCACAGAAAAGCTCGGCTAGAGTTACCTATTCAAGGCAGGGTATACCTACATAACTACATCCTTCAATAAAGCTTGAGCCGAGTACAGAACATATACTTATCGGCAAACCTATACAAACTCTTGGTTGAAGTCATGTCTCCGGCAGCAGACCTCGAATCTGTCTCCTCTCGCAACCACCTCACAAATAACGACTGCGCACGTATATACATAGGTATATTAATCATCAATCATCAACAGCCTTCAACAGTCCACTGCTGGACATAGGCCTCTCCTTAGAAAGGAGGTTTTGGCCTACTATACCACGCTGGCCAGACGGGTTGGTATAGGGTTGGTTTCAAGTTTTCCTTCTCTTTGCATTGATGTTATCTTGCGTAGTTTATCCCTTAGTCGCCTTTTACGACACCCGCGGGATGAAAAGGGGTATTGACACTCTGTAGTCTTAATCACACGGACACATATATTAATGGGCAAAAAATATTAAATTCAGTTTTGCGAATGCCTGAACAGGTGTGGCTATATAAGTTCCACTTCTAGTTTACCTGCTAAGTTCAACTGAACCTAACCTTTAAGACACATGACCAGTCTCTATTTTGCCCTCCTTTACAAAAAAAACGTAGCTTCACTATTACCTACATCAACATCACATTTCCTGACACCGCACACGAACAAACGACCTCACGACATTTATTGGCCATAGCTATCGCTCACAAACACCAAACGGTTCAATACATTTTTATCAGCCGTTGTTACTAAAGAAAACGCCGTGTCAGCACTCCGATGCGACAAAAGATATGCAAATACGGGCCGAGGGGTGAACGGAGATACTGATTGAGCTCAAATACGGAGCCATCATGTACAGGTTTTCTCTTTCCGAACCCGCATACCGATTATTAGGAATGGTGGGGAATTTCCTGGTAGGTACGAATTTGTAGGTCAGTTGACTGTATATATCTATTTAATGTATTAGTACGAGAATCGAAAACTTTGTAACATTTTGAAGTAAGTGTCTAAAGGTAGGTTTGGTTGGAGGGTAAATAAATGCAAGTCGGCACCGACAATTCCACGTAACCTGATAATGTGTATAAGGAATAAACTACGCAAGACAACATCAATGCAAAAAGAAGGAAAACTTAAAACCAGCCCTATAACCCATCTGGCCAGCGTGGTATAGTAGGCCAAAACCTCCTTTCTAAGGAGAGGCCTATGTTCAGTAGTGGACTGTTAAATGATGATGATGATGATGTTAATGTTTAGTTAAATACATATAGTAGGTGAACCCGCTGTGTTACTCGCGCCTATTGTTGTAAATAGCGAGTAACGCTGGAAGCAAAGCTAGTATAAAAATGCCTTAGTTACTTCTTATGCCCTCAGCTATCTGCCAGTGGAAATCTCATCAATATTAGTTATTCCAGAGATTATCCGAAACGAATAAACTACAATTTTACTTATTAATTACTGTGAATTTACCACTTAAGAGTAGACTTCAGCAGGATCACTGATCGTGTTTTCAAAATATCTAAAAACACATTTAAATATACCCACATACAAAATTTTACCCCGGTCAGTATAACCATTTCGGAAAAGCTAAGAGACAAGCACATGTACAGAAGAATTATACATATTATAAAATGTGTGTGTGTGTGGGTGATTATATCCTATTCAATATAATAAACATGTGGTTTATTAAGGGTGAAAAGAGAACACCACGTCTACAGTTCTGAATGGATCCGTCACTGCTATACTCCAAATTTAATTAAAACCTCTCTAGTCGACCCCGCGTGGCTGCGCATACAAATCACGGATTAGTGACTTTGGACAAAAAAATCTGTTTTCCAGCATGAGTTCACCTCATTTGAATATTGAGTCGGAAAGGACTGACCGCTGGACTATTAGTAATTACCATTTACATTATAATATAGCCCCGCGGCGTTACCCGCGGTTATTGTGAAGCTAGTCTGAAATGAAGGAGCTTATGTAAAAATAAATAAATAATAAATATTTCGGACATCTGACACACAACATCATCTAGTCCCAAATTAAGCAGAGCTTGTATTATGGGTACTAGACAACTGATATAAATACATAAACATATTTTTTTTTGTAAATACACATAATATACATAGAAACCAGACTCGGAAACAAACATTTGTGGATCACACAAATATTTAGTCCGACCCGGGAATCGAACCCGAGACCTCTTGATTAGCAGCCGCATACGCTAACCACTAGACCAACAAGGCAGTCAAAACTCATTACAACATCAGCTATCTGGTGTGTTCTGTTAAAATCGGTAAAGCGGTTCTACAGATTAGCAGGAATAAACAGAGAGAAAGACAAACAAAAGTTGTTTTTTTTGCTATAAGTACTATACATGATGAAAACTAGTATCCCTGCACGGTTGGCCTAGTGGCTTAAGCGGTCGCCACGCCGCTTCCTACTACGCCAAGTGTCGTGGGTTCAAATCCCATGTAGGACAACACTTTGTGTGATTCAGAATTTGTTGTTCTGAGTCTGGGTGTTATTTGTGTCCGTTTCATGTATGTTTGTAAAGTCCCTCGCGACACAGGAATTGATATTCCTAATGCGGGAGTTGTCTTTTTTTAAAAAAACAAACAAACTAATAATAGAATTAAATTTGCAATGCAAATGAAGGCGATGCAGCACTTCATATAAAAATAAAACGTAATATATATATATTTATAAAGGAAAGGTGCTTTTAAAAACTTAGGTAATCCCTTCAATTCGTTTCTGTTTCATAAAAACTAAAGCAATAATTATTATTTGTATATTTAAAGTGTTAACGATGTTTTAAATGCTTTCGTTATTAAAATTTCGTTAGTTTTCCTCGACCCAGGTTAAAACCTCACACAAGACCAAACCAGGTACAATTACATAACAAACCCTGCAAACATTTAATTGAAATTACCTAAAACAACTAGTCAGTTAGTAATTAACATCCTTTCAAAATTTTGCGCGGCATTGCAGCCGAGAATAATGTAACAAAAATAATTTTAAATAATTTGTAGCCACTTCATTCTCTCCCCCCCTGCCCTCAATCTCGCGTACTTCCTTTTACTCATTACGCGAAACAATAGAAACGTTCTCAACCTTATCTCTTCGAATAAGATTTCCACAAAAAAGCGTCTTCAAAAAGAAGTGGCGCAGGCCGATAATTACATCCCGTGGGACCGGGCTCTGAGTCCGGGATTATCCCGCGAGTCCGTTTCGCATAGAGCCGTATTTGGCCGCGCCGACATTGAGTGCGCCGTCTGCGGCTCATTGTGGCAACGGAGGCTACAAAAAAGCCTTTTTCAATTGACATTATAATTTATGATTGGCGTTGACTCTGTTATCTTCTGGAAGATTCTTTGTCATCATAGTATGGTTCTATTTTATTAATTATCTAGCCCTTTGCCCGCAGTTGGGCTTGCGTATATGTCGAATATCGCGGTAATCATTACATTCATAGATTATGTGGTTTTTTATAGCGAACTTATTTGGTCGAAACGGATTACAACTACAGAATAGTACTTTGCAGCCATGTTTATTATTTAAGTACTTGTTTATTATTTTAACATTACTTACTAAGGTATATATTAGGTATGGATATGTTTTGCTCTTACAGCTACATTATAATTTTTTACAACGAACCAGTAGTTCCTGAGATTAGTGCGTTTAAACAAACAATCTCTTCAACTTTATAATATTTGTATAGATTTACTAAACTGGTATATATTATGATAAAATTTATTCTCTTTTAATTTGTGACTTATTTTATAGATATTATGTTTCAATATTTAACTCTTTCACTCGCTAATCGCAAATCACTTAAAATAAGAGTGTCTCAGTACGCCGGTGTACTGACTCGACGCGTCGCGATCTCGCCCAACTTTTTCAGTTTGCCTATTCAATTTGCCATCGTCCGGCTTCGTTAGTCAGTCTGTTTGGTTCCAAGTAACTCGGTAAAGGCCATCTTGTTTAATACTCTTGGGGATTTGAATAATAAAACTTTTTTTACTTTACTACAAAAAAGAAATTCCTTGGCATATTTCTTGAATGAATTATTTGGTTGAGTTCGTTTCTGTTGGGTTTGTAAACGAGTCTCCAAGTGTATCGTGATGTTAACAAAAGATTTTGATTATTCTGTCTGCTAATAAAGTTGTCAATGGTGATTTTCAATTCTTTATTGCATTTCACAATGTATACAGCTATTTCCTTTTAAAGGAAATAGCAAAAAGATTAGTCGACATCACAGGAGACCGAAGAGCTGGCAGCTACCTCGGACAAAGAATTAGTCTAGCTATTCAAAAGGGGAACGCTGCCAGTATCTTCGGAACCTATGTGCATGCATGTGAACCTATAACCTAACCTAGTATGCCTAAAGGGACTTCTTTGAATGAAATATTTAATTATAATATTATATTTTTTAAGGTTTTTAGTTTTAATTTCATTATTTTAGTTTTGTAACCAATAATGTACATACATTAAAGAAATGAATAAATGACATCAATTATGAACCTTGTCGGGCACAGCAACGTAACTTAGGAATAGAGATATTGCGGTAAAAAGTCTTCTACCTATATCCTTCCTCCAGAATTAAACTTCCTCCATGTCAAATTCTATTCAAATCGGTGCAGACAATTAAAGCGAAGCAGAAAGTAGATAGAACGACAAAGAGACTTACTTTTAAACTTAATATTCCCTCAACAACCCATAACGTCCCACTGCTGGGCTCGGGTCTCCTCTCAGGAGAGGGCTTAGGCTATACCTCCCCACGCTCGCCGAGTGCGGGTTGGGTACAGGCAAGACACGTTGTCATTACGTAGTCTTACCGTTGAATGTTTTCAAGCTGCCCGAAGACCTCACGACCGGGATAATTGCTTAACGTGACCTCCGGATTACGGAAACGCTCACAACATCTTGGTATCGACCGCGCCGTCGTTGCTTACCTTCAGTGCTTGTTTTCAATCACCTGAACCCCCTTGGCTATAAGCACTTCGAGGGGATAGATTGGCTATGAGTGTAATATTTATATGTATTTATAACAAATAAGTATGATGAAGCCGTCGGTCCCGGTTGTCATGAATATCTATGGCAATCGTTATCGGGAAGTCAGTGCCCTCAAATTTACTGACAATTAGTTCAACCTTCGAATTTCAGTTCTCCCTTATAGTTGCGGAGGTCCGATGCCAGTCGCTCCATGGAAAAACTGATATTCAGGTTAAACTGGTTGTACTAGTAGCCGACCCCAAATAATATTGGGAATAAGGCTAAGAAGAAGTATGATAGGTAATAGCTGACTCTTTTTGTTGATTTGTTTGTTTGGCTTTATTGTTCCAATTGATAAAAAATATCCTACTATAAGCTGTTCCTAAGTGTATGCAGATGTATGTGTGACGTATCATATAATAATATGGAATATACTATATGTCACGCTGTGCAGTTATTTATTCCCCGCGAGACGGCGGCAACGACTAAATTGGATTTCAACATTGCCTCTCTACAGCGTGATAGGGAATGCAATTTGTGATGAACTTCTACAACAAGTTTTGCGCGATACCACGCCGTATATCACATTAGACTATGTTTATTGAAATACCAATATATTTAAAAACGTGATACGTGAATTCTATATAATAATAATGAATGTTTCGGTACACACAATGCCATCTAGTCCCGAACCAAGCCGACCTTGTATTATGGGTACTAGAGCGGGACCGATTCAGCATCAAGCACCGATCAAGCTACTAAGCCTCCAATAAATCCGTCATACTATATTTGAAAAACAATTATTTCTTTAGTTTTTTTTTATAATTTAAGTCTAGCAGTCCAGCGCGTATGGAAGTTTGGTTCTACGAGCGTAACTCAGAAAAGGCGTTAAGCCGTCGGACCCGATTGTCTTTTTTCATTTTTATTTTAAAGAAGACAACTCCCGTATTAGGAATGTAATCCTGTGTCATAGCGAACTTTACAAACATACATGAAACGGACACAAAAACACCTAGACTCAGAACAACAATTTGTGTTGTCCCACGTGGAATTTGAACCCACGATACTTGGCACAGTAGAAAGCAGCGTGCCGACCACTTCAACCACTAGGCCAAACGTGCAGCCATGGTGTCATGAACATCTATGGCAATCGTTATTGGGAGTCATTATTGCAAATAGGTACACTGACAACTTGATCAAACTACGAGTTCACTCGCCCCAGGGTTGTGGACGTCCGAGGGACCGCTCCGTGGAAAAATTGGTCATCATCTACCGAGCCTTTATTACCATTTATTTGGGGTCGGCTACTAGTTCAACCGGTTTTAAATGAATTTAAATTTTTCCACGGAGCGACTGGCATTGGACCTTCGCAACCCTAAGGGAGAGCTGAAATTCGAAGGTTGAACTAGTTGTCAGTAAATTTGAGGGCACTGACTTGTCAAAAACGATTGCCATAGATGTTCAAGACAACCGAGACCGACGGTTTTACGTGCTCTCCGAAGCACGGGCGTGAATCACCGCCAAACTTCCAAACTCCGGGCTGCTATTAGGAATTTCCTAAGAATAACCCAAAAACACTTTTTGGCCCGACCCGGGATTTGAACCCGAGACCTCTTGATTAGCAGTCGCATACGCTAACCACTAGACCGTGGAAAAATTGATATTCAGGAAAAAGCGGTTGAACTAGTATTCGACCCCAAATTATCACAGGTTTGTTAAAGGCTAGGCAGATGGTAGTCAAGCCAAATGTTCTCCATTTTAGTGATAAAATACGTCTTTGTCACATGTTCAATTTATCTGTATATTCAGGGTAAATTAGTTTGGTAATTAGTAATTGAATATTATGCAACCGCACCATTAAATATAGTGTGAGGTGTTTGTGAGCTTGTCGTGACATGTTTGATATTTTCACCAGTAAAGTTCACATGTGTGTTGTACTCTGGTATACTGTATTATAACGTAACATGTTGCAATGTAAGTGTAGAATCCGTTAGTTTATAAAACAATTTTCTTTTTATTATAAATAAACTAGCCGATGCCCGCGGCTCCGCTCGCGTTTTAGAGGTATCAAAAATAGATGTTGGCCGATTCTCAGACCTACTGAATATGCATATAAAGTTTCATAAAGATCGGTCAAGCCGTTTCGGAGGAGTATGGCAACGAAAACTGTGACACGAGAATTTTATATGTTAGACTAGCTGATGCCCGCGGCTCCGCTCGCGTCCTAACGGTATAAAAAATAGATGTTGGCCGATTCTCAGACCTACTGAATATGCATATAAAGTTTCATAAAGATCGGTCAAGCCGTTTCGGAGGAGTATGGCAACGAAAACTGTGACACGAGAATTTTATATATTAGACTAGCTGATGCCCGCGGCTCCGCTCGCGTTATAGGGGTAAAAAAAATAGATGTTGGCCGATTCTCAGACCTACTGAATATGCATATAAAGTTTCATAAAGATCGGTCAAGCCGTTTCGGAGGAGTATGGCATCGAAAACTGTGACACGAGAATTTTATATATTAGATAAATAATTCGGACATTTTACTTACAATGCCATCTATTCCCTAACTGAGCAGAGCTTGTATTATGTATTTATTTATTTAAACTTCCTGCAAACGCACAAGGCGGATTTAATGCCACAGGCATTCTCTTGAAATAAACCTTTGGGTGTTGCAAATTTAACGCTTAGCACTTGTATCTGAGCTAGGGGGGCAGTGTCGATCAATCGGCAGGCAATATTAATTCCATTTACAACACTTCTTCTTCCTAGCCCTATTCCCACTATTATTTTGGGGTCGGCTACTAGTTCAACCGGTTTTACCTGAATATCAGTTTTTCCACGGAGGAACTGGCATTGGACCTTCGCAACCCTAAGGGAGAGCTGAAATTCGAAGGTTGAACTAGTTGTCAGTAAATTTGAGGGCACTGACTCTCCAAAAACGATTGCCATAGATGTTCATGACAACCGGGACCGACGACGAACGTGAATGAAACACTTCCGGGCTGCTATTAGGAATTTTCTACAACACTTTTTAGCCCGACCTGGGATTTGAACCCGAGACCTTTTGATTAGCAGTCGCATAAGCTATCCACTAGACCAACGAGACAGTTCACAATACATCAGAGTTTAAAGTTTGCCTGCGACATAGATATTTCCAGGTTATTGTTATTATAATACGATAGTAAGGTATGGGACGTGGGAGCAGGAAAATCCTGTTCACACTCCCCAACTGACTTCGACCGCGCGTCGGCTCGCATATCCAAAAAGCCTTTTGATTCTTAAACCCGTATAAAAATATCGCATTGAATTCCCCCCTCCTTCAAGTTCCGCTCCTCGCTTCGAGGCTCACACAAAGCTGTCTTGTGCCATTATTATGTCTGCCATCCATCTTTTTTACACTGACGTCACATTAAACCTTAAATAAAACGCGTCACCCAAAAATAATGACTTCAATCTTCTTTAAAGGTTATTATCGTAATGTTTCTACTTAACGCATTTTTGATATTTTAACGAGTGTATTTAAAAGCACTTATTAATTACACATTAGTTATAATTATGTAATGATTACGGTCATTATTCTGTGGTTGGCTATATTTGTCAATAGTACGTAATTATTTGGTATTGTAGTAATTTAGTTAGGTAGTTCGTAGTGTCGTTCGTAGTACAGGCTTGGAGCCTGTACTATCGTAATGGAGCATATGAGCAAGCTTGAAATAAGATAATCGTATGTGTGACGTATCAAATTGTTTTCTGAGAGTCTGTAAGTTTTCCGATAGGTTGAGCAAGATACACAGACTTATTCTTTTCTCAAGAACTCGTTGGGGAACATAATTAAATTAAACGCCTTTATCGCTTATTTTGTTTTAAAAGTGCATACGGGAAGCATAATTTTATTTTTTGTAAAAATAAAGTAATATAAATAAATTATCAGCACGCGCCTTTTATTGTTGCGTATTCCTCTCTCGATTCTAATCATTCCATAGGTGTCATAAGACAATTAAAATAGCAAACTACACAAAAACACTGCAAAGAGACTGCGTTTCACCAGCATGGTACTGCAAAATCTCCTTTCAAAGTAGAGAGCTGTGTCCAACATTGGAATATTAGAGGCTGTTGGTGAGATGTGTGTGATGTGTATTTCATTCCCAGAACGAACAGAGTTCTTCTATTGCGATGCAGTAGAACGTAATGACGAAGCTAAGAATTTCATTATTCGGCGATAAAATAAGAAACAGATTACACGATTTTACATATTTATTCTCAACATCAACTAAGGGTCACCAAATAAAGCGTACTGGTTGAAAAGATTTTCGTCGGCAGGTAATCCAATTTCATTTAGATCATCTTCGTCTAACTCCGATTCATCATTTTTCTCAGGTAATTTATTGCTTGGAATATGTACTGAGCTTGAGTCATTGTCATTTGATTTATCTTGTTCATTGTCATATGGCACATTATTCTCATCACCTTTATTGTCACTTCCAAAGGATTCAAAACCTGTGTTTTCTGGAATGTTGTCATGATCTTCATTATTACCTGGTAAGTTAATGACATCTTCATTGTCATATGGCACATTATTCTCATCACCTTTATTTTCACTTCCAAAGGATTCAAAACCTGTGTTTTCTGGAATGTTGTCATGATCTTCATTATTACCTGGTAAGTTAATGACATCTTCATTGTCATATGGCACATTATTCTCATCACCTTTATTGTCACTTCCAAAGGATTCAAAACCTGTGTTTTCTGGAATGTTGTCATGATCTTCATTATTACCTGGTAAGTTAATGACATCTTCATTGTCATATGGCACATTATTCTCATCACCTTTATTTTCACTTCCAAAGGATTCAAAACCTGTGTTATCTGGAATGTTGTCATGATCTTCATTGTTATCCGGTAAGTTAATGTCATCTTCATTGGCGTCTGGTATATTAACATCTTCGTGTAGCTGGTCAATAACTTCTTTGCTATCTACAAAACTGTTTTCATTAGGGTTTCCATCGGGGGAGTATTCAGGATTTTCATTGTTACCGGGTGAGTTATCAAATGTATTCTCTGCATCATAACCTTCCGGCAAGTTGTCGTAAGGTTCTTCATGGGTTGTGTCATCGTCAGGTGCTGGCATGGGATGTGTGTGTATCGTCTGACAACACACCAACGCCAATATTATTGATACCTGTAAAGTCAAGTGAAATTTCACTTTTCTACATTATTGTCAAACAACAGAAAGACTCTGTTGTGTCCCTTGGGAGAGGTCTATGTCCAGAAGGTGACTATTTTAAACTATTAATGATGATGACAATGAATCAATCATCATCAATCCACTTTAATGAAAAATAATTTTCAAGAGATAATACCTTTTTCTTTTTTTTTCTTTATTTGGAACAAAAAACAGTTACATGCTAACTTATTAAATAGAACACTCACCAGAAGTCGCATGATGACCGATGTTGAACTAAACTGTTAAATGGTTTTTAATTCAATATATATAGTGTTCTTAATGGTCGATCAACCGCAAATTAGACCGCAAGAAATTATATTATTTTATCTATACGACGTTTGTTGAATGGGTGTGTTTACACTGGCTGGGTATCAGGGTAATAATAGTTCATGATTAATATTTCAGCTAAAAGACATCCACTGCTAGACATAGGCCTCTCCCGAATTTCTCCACAGTAACCTGTTAGTGTGTGTAGTTCTGTGCTGCCCGCATCCAATGACTTCCAGCGTCTTTCACCAGATCACCGGACCACCTTTTGGGAGGCCTACCAACGGTCGCGGTCGCCACTGAAGGACTTTATAGCTCCATCGGCAATGGTTTCTCCGAGTGTAACAATTTTTTGAGCAATATCGGTGACTTTAGTTCTGCTTCGGATAATCTTATTCCTGATTCGATCACGCAGGGGCCCAATCTGAACGTCCACGTTGTAATTGTAATATAACTATAATACTTTTTAGGATTTTACCATGATATATATAACGTTCTAGGGTTTTCACACGTATGTTTAAACGTTTTTTTCTTATGATGAAGATAACTTACCTTACATAGCGACAGGTAAGAAATGGAATGTCTCTATATTAGAACTCACTACCAGCGTATGTGTTTCCCTGCCGCTATGATCCGCTTTAATTGGGGTTTAAAAAGCATCTCACTAGTGTGCCACAATAGTGTGGGTCACAATGCTGCATTGTAGCAATGAGGAATGTGATCACCACTCATGAATTCTATACAGTTTTTTCATCAGGCAGAGTAGAATCATTTTGGCAGCTTTTATATAAAAAAAAGCATACTGTATACCAGCCAATAATTGCTTACACTTGATACATCACCTGTCTCTTTTTTTATAATGGGAAAATCAACAATTGGGAACAATCTTTCTCGTTAACTCTTCAGGTCCTTCATATGAACACAAGTTATACTACACAGAGAGCACGGATAATGCCATGCTTGAGGCACAATTATATGCATCGACTCATGCTATCGATTACTTTTACATCTTTCACTCTAAAAGGTACTGCCCCTTTGGTCTAGTGGTTAGTGTATACGACTGCTAATCAAGAGGTCTCGGGTTCAAAGCCTGAGTAGGGCCAAAAAGTGTTTTTTGGGTTTTCCTTAGGAAATTTCTAATAACAGCCCGGAGTTTGGAAGTTTATCAGCGGTGATTCACGCCCGTGCCTCGGAGAGCACGTAAAGCCGTTGGTCCCGGTTGTCAGAAACATATACGGCAATCGTTATTGGGAAGTCAGTGCCCTCAAATATACTGACAACTAGTTCAATCATCGAATTTCAGTTCTCCCTTAGGGTTGCGGAGGTCCGATGCCAGTCGCTCTATGAAAAAACTGACATTCAGGCAAAACTGGTTGAACTACTAGCCGACCCCAAATAAACTTGGGAATAAAGGCTAGGAAGAAGACTCTAAAAGGTACCGCTCTCTCCAGGGTCAAAGAATTAAACGACTCTTCTGCGATGTTTTGTAACAGTTTCAAATTAAAATGATCACGGAATAGATCAGCAACTGGCCTGTGATCGTTAATATCATCCACATCATATAGCAACACGGTAGGAAGTAGCTATACGCTGGCGTACCCCTCTATCAAAGCACACGCCCAATTAGGCATATCGCATTACAGTGTTATGATACTGAATGTGTTTGCGTATGTGTGACATTTTGTTTTTTTTGTTTTAATTTTTTATGTGTTAGGCGATTCACACACTGCACCGCGCTACGTCGCGTAGCGCGGAGTGGCAGATTTTAATATTGTATGCAAGTACATCGATTAGTATAGAAAACACGCCAGGTCCAACACACTGAACACGCGCTACGACGCGTGAGCGCGTGCGGCTAGCAGCTTTGGCTGCCCGCGCCTACGCGCGTGTTCGCGTCGCCAGTGTGTGAATCGCCTTAGTTCATCAATCAATGACATCCCATAACGTCCCACTGCTGGGCTCGAGTCTTCTCTCATCATCATCATCATCATCAGCCTATCGCAGTCCACTGCTGGACATAGGCCTCTCCAATTGCACGCCACTTAGTTCGATCCTCGGCTACTCGCATCCAGCTCCTGCCAGCCGTCTTGCGCAAATCATCACTCCACCTGGCCTGTGGACGTCCTACACTACGTTTGCCGAGACGCGGTCTCCACTCAAGAACACGTTTACCCCAACGGTTGTCGGTCCTGCGGCTAATATGGCCAGCCCATTGCCACTTCAGCTTGCTAATCCTGTGGGCTATGTCGATAACTTTAGTTCTCTGCCGGATTACCTCGTTTCTAACACGATCTCTTAGAGAAACTCCGAGCATAGCCCTCTCCATAGCTCGCTGCGTGACTTTGAATTTGTGGACCAGCCGTGCCGTGAGTGTCCACGTTTCGGCTCCGTATGTCATGACGGGTAGGACGCACTGGTTGAAGACTTTCGTCTTTAGGCACTGTGGGATCGATGATGAAAAGACCCGACGAAGCTTCCCAAACGCCGCCCAACCCAGCTGAATTCTCCTGTTCACCTCGTCCTCGAAGTTGTTTCCACCCAACTGCAAAGTCTGCCCGAGGTACACATATTTTTGAACAACTTCGAGAACGGCACCGTGTATCGCAACCGGTTCCGGTAGTACATGTTTGTTGAACATGACCTTGGTTTTGTCCAAGTTCATCCGTAGAGTCTTCTCTCAGGAGGGGGTTAATAAGAAGTTATATAATGTTTTAAATAACGTGAGACTGAATCCTTTGATTTATCTATTTCTTCTAGATACTGGGCTTTTATAACTACGTGGAACACCGTGGGGCTAGATTGAAAGAAAATAAGTTTTCAATTTGAAAAATTGTGTTAAGACTTTATTCAGGGCGAGTGCCGTTGTAAGAAATAAACATCTTTTTAAATTATTATCAGTTTATTCATATTATTTCAAGTTAATCATCTCCTAAGCTGCGTCTTTACCATTTTGGAAGTTTCTTGTGTCTTGTTCGTTATCAGTTGGTGCGTCTCCATCATTATCTGATAACTCTTCATCTTCGATGTCTTCCAAAGGGTTATCAGCACTTTCGGAGTCATCTGTTACGCCATTTTCTGATTTATCACCACCATCTAAGTTTTCAGGGTTATCAGAATTAGGAGTTTTATTCCTGTCATCTTCAGTATTATTAGATAAATAACCGTCATCATCAGTGCTATCAGGTATTATGTTGTCTTCATCATCACTGTCATCATCGAGACTAACATCCTCTAAGTCATCATCAGTTTCCTCATCGCTTGGTTCGTTTAAAATAACTCTAACGAGGTCTGGAAGGCTGTCATCATCTGTATCATAATCTTCCAATGGGTTGTCAACTTCATCCATTGCTGGTATTTCCTCATCGTGTGGTTTATCATCTGGTGATTTTTCATCACCGCTTTTATTTGTATGTTCAGCATGGTCATCGTCTGGTTTCCGTATGGTACGTCCAACATTCTTCTGGCTTGATGCCAGCATGAACACTGTTAATAGCTGTGAAATAAAAGTTTGAATAATCCAGTACCATAACCAGTTAAAACAATCTACATCTTAGTAGGGTCAAACCTATCGCCTTTCACTGATAGACGAAGGTCTCCCCCAATGAACGTCGACCATTCCGGTCTTTATTTAATCTACACCTTATTTATTATCATTTACTTATTTCGAAAATTGGCAAACTACCACCATGAACTTTACCAGATATTTTGAGCCAGCCTTATAGCTTTTTAAAGTTTTGGGATTTTACAAAAAAATGCCCTACAAGGTGAAAAATCTGGCAAATAAAAAAAAACGTCTCAGCAAACTCATTGTATTTATACTACATAATATTTTACATTCTAATATTATAATATATTTAATTTAGTACTTACCAGGAAATGCATGATTACTTTTGTGTAGCTAGCCTAAAGCCACATACATGCATTAACTTATATTGATAGATAGATCATGCTTTTATATATTGATTTTTTGTGTTGCTAACCGCACAAAGTTGCGAAAGTAACTATTAAATTAATCACTACTTAACTGTCATTAATTATTAGGACGTGTACACACGGTCGGATGTATGGGAGAAAAAAAAAGTTTTTTCTTTTAATATTTCGGACATCCTACACACGCTATGTAGTCCCAAACTACTAGACTATTGATATAATTAATGTTTTTTTTTGTAAAACACTCAAACTCCGAAACAAATATTTACAGATCATAAAAACATTTGGTCTGATCCGGGTATCTAACCTGACACCTCAAGTACTGCAGCCGCATACGCTAACACTCCACCGCCGAGGCTGTTGACCGTCGTAGAGGTTCGTTGTTTAGTCAAACTACCCACATACTGTAAATATATGCGTTTATATCAAAGATTAAACTAGCTTATGTTTGCGGCTCTGCCTATGTTTATGTCGGTTAATGCAGTAAAAATAGCCTATGCCTTTATTCAAGAAGAAAATGATCTCAGTGCCAAATTTCGTTGTAACCTAAGGCTTACCCATAAAAGCGTAACAGACAGACAAAGTGACTTTCGAGTTTATAATAATAAGTAAGTATTGATTATCGTTGATAATAAATTTTATTTCAAAACAAATATATTTAGAAAAAATAATTGCAGTCGCTGTGTATACACACCTTAAAAGGTGTATTACATGATTAACAAAATTATACTGCATTAAGAGCGCCATTATCTTTAATAGTAATGCTTAATGAACTATCAAATTAGGCTTGAAATTCCATTTTAACATTTTTTGAATAATTACTATTTAATATTTTAGTGTGAGGTTGTGCCGACTTCTTGTGTAGACGCAACAAAAACACAATACAACGGTTCCTACCAAACACACGTGGAAAAACAGGATTAAACATTGGATATCCTGTAACTACATTGATATTTCTTTTTTTATATCTAAGCCTGCTAAAGGTACTCTCCCCTACCTCATGGAAAACGTAATTGTCCCTTACAGTGGACATTAATAAGTAGACTTCCTTACAATAAACAAAGGTGGTAGGCTGGTGTACCATTGAGTAGGTAACCTCACTATCGCAAGTGGACATCTTGATTTCAACTGGAACCGTTCTTCAGAGCAGCACACTGTAGAAATAACGAAGCAGTTGAATTCCAGTGCCTTAAAGGTTTGCACTTCACTTTATCATTAGAAAAAAGTAGCCATGTTTATCTCACATTGTCTCTGGTCAAAATTCAGTTTGAATCCGAATTCTGTATCACGGTAAGTCTGATCTAATTTCATTTGAAAACTCCTACTGCCTTAGTTTCCAACTTTTGACATATTATTTTTTTCGACTACTAAAAAACTAAGTTACTATGAAGCGTTTCGAATATCGTATTCCGACCAGATGTAGTAACAAATGCGAGATCAATGTTCCGGGGACATTGACAAATATGAAGCGTCAGCCCCCCTCCATTAGCCTCCTGTCTTCCCCCTCTAGTAGAAGAGTAGAAAAAGCGCTTCTTTAAATCGAACTACTCTCATATTGGGTGTTGATTGATGAGATCATATGCAGACACGGTGCGCCACAGACTAGATGAAATGCAGCTATTTTTATGAGAGTACTGGCAGTTTGATGTTGTAGTTCTGTTAGGTACTTAACTACACTGTGGCGACCAAGGCAACTGTCTTAATGCGGGCGGGATTTTGCCTGAAATTGTGTATTTATATAAAAATATACATATAATATATTATTGTTTTGACAGCTTCGTTGACAGTGTTGAATTACGCCCGAGCCTCGGAGAGCACGATAAGTCGTCGGCCCCGGTTGTCACGAACATCTATGGCAATCGTTATTGAGAAGTTAGTGCCCTCACTGAAAACTAGTTCAACCTTCGAATTTTAGTCCTCCCTCAGGGTTGCGGAGGTCCAATGCCAGACGCTACGATCCGGTCACTCGGAAAAACTGATATTAAGGTAAAACCGGTTGAACTAGTAGCAAATAATATTGGGAATAAAGGCTAGGAAGAAGAAGAAAGTAAAAGATTGTTGTTTTATATATATATATAGCTATAACCAATCAGTTTAGTGGTGAGTTATACTGGCTGCTGAGCCTGAGATTGTGGATTCGATTCTTACCCACAAATAGATTGTGTGATGAATACGATCATTAATTCTGTTATTGAGTGTTAACTTACATGTATGTATACAGAAATATAATATTTAAGTAGATTAATATTATTACTAGCTGTAGCCTGCGGTAATACTTTTGTACCTTTACAATTTTGTTTGTAAGTATTAATAAAAAAGACTTATTTTTCTTACACAAAGAACACCCAGACTCAGAACTAGTATTTATGAATCACACAAAGTGTTGTCCCATGTGGGATTTGAACCGCGCACACTTGGCGCAGTAGAAAGCGGCGTGGTGACCAATTAAACCACTGGGCCAATCGTGTAGTTAATTTTTAGTGAACTTTTAGTGAACAACTAATGAAAATTTTACATAATAAAAGTGTGTGTTTAAATGTAATAAATAAATAATAAATAACCTTCATAAAGAATGAAAGCATTATTCAAAATCAAATTGAACCTTAGAACAGTAATCTTCAAGCAGTATAACTAATCGCTCTCGCTAACAGTGTGACAAACGCCCTACCTTAGTGTGGCAAGTAAAAAAAACCGAAATGGCATGTGCGGCTGCCGATACGCCTATGTACATGAGTCGTCAAATATTTATGGAGCACTCAGCCGGGAACGATTCTGGCTCCATTGCGATTAGTTGCATTCTACGTACCATATTGCGTTGGGCTCTGTAATTGTTCCTCGTTGGCGTAATCTAGAACCTAAAACTGAAATGAGTGTGACATTTGCTGGGAACTTTACATGACTGTGTGTACTTTTAATAAAAATATAGCTTTAAAAAACTAAACAAACACGCTTTTAAACTAAAAAAGTAGAAAATAATTTTAATGTAACAAAGCGTGGGGCGACGTTATTGAAATAATATAATAATATATATTTATTTTTACAAAAGATAAAACAATTTCCCATAACCTATTACATAGTTTCATACAACATTAAAAAAGGATAAGACGCGAGGTATAAGAGGTTGTCGTTGACTGCTATACTAGTATTAACTGTGTTACAGCAGCCAGCGTCTTCCACCCTATATGACGCTCGTTACATCAATTTTAACTAATACTGTTACAAAGATTAAATATTAAATTTGAGTACAACAAATTAAAAAAGAAAAGTTGTTTTTGTGCAAGTTGGTTGTGTGCAAGTAGAGTGTGGTAAATGTGTAGTTGGTAAAGAGGGTGTATAAGTGTGTTTATCCGTGTAAATATATGTGTGTGTGTGTGTGTGTGTGTGTGTGTGTGTGTGTGTGTGTGTGTGTGTGTGTGTGTGTGTGTGTGTGTGCGCGCGCGCGTGTGTGTGTGTGTGTGTGTGTGTGTGTGTGTGTGTGTGTGTATGTGTGTGTGTATGTGTGTGTGTTTGGGTATGTATTTGTGGATGTTTGTGTATGGGGGTATATGTTTGTGTGTTTGTGCACATGTGTTGTCATTTATAGGAGTATGTTTGCTTGAAGGTTATCACATGGGACTCGTAAGTATTGCTTCAGTCTTAGCATAATTTAGGGTTTTAAGCCAACTGTGTATTGTTGACCTGCATTTGTGTAGAGGAAGGGAGTAAATGTTATTAATCCGATTTGCGACATTGTATATGTAATATTTTCAGAAAGCACCCCACGCTTTGTTACATTAAAATTATTTTCTACTTTGTAGTTTAAAAGCATGTTTGTTTAGTTTTTTTGTCTGAACATTTTTTTTTTATTTCTCAAATAATTTTATTGTCATCGGTCCTCGATAAATCTACAAAGTTTGAACGAAATCTGGCCGTTTAAAGTGGGTCAAAATCGCGCTCAAATAAGTCGGTTACAAACATACAGGTGAAGCTAATATAAAGCGTGTAAATGTGGTGTCTTATAATATGTATTTCTGAGAATAGAGCCACGCTGATTTCAGCACGAATGGGCCAGCTCGATTGGAGCAGTACTAACCTCACACATAAGACCAACCTTATCTGACAGCATTTGATCTATCTTCTTTCGTTGGCGAGTGTGAGACTAGGTCCGATCATGCTGCATGATGCAGAAACATCTCACTAAGCTGCCCTGGTGTGAGTCACCATACTGCATTGTATACACTTAAAATGAGGATAGTAGCCAATACTCCTGGATTCTACTTATGCTTGCCATCAGACAGGGTTGAGTCACTTTGGTAGGATCCAATATATGATAAAGACCTCTTTTCTAATGAGAGTATTGTGGAACGGGTATCGTGTCCCTCTATCACAAAGGGAGGATCATCCAACCAGGCAAGGTTATCATGCCTGGCGGGCTACTGCCCAACTGTATGTTAATCGGCGCGTGAATTTCACTTTCGCGAGTCAGGATTAGTAGTTACTTCGTTTAGTTCATTCCGTGTTTTTCTCCGTAATTTAGTGTATCTTCGGTAGATGGCGCTGTTGTATGTTTACTTCGCGCTGTATGTGGAAGTCGCCACAGTATCTATGGTGAGGTAGACTTTTAAAAGCTATTGATGATGATATAGTTGGCGTCTCCAATTTCAAGAGGGCTACCACCTCGGTCTCACTAATACCACAGAATACATAATAGCTAATACAGTTTCAATCCTGTTTGTTCAGTGTGTTCAGTCCGATGGCGCAGTAGTAGTTTACGTGACTGCTGTGCTTGAGGTCTCGGGTTCGATTTCCGGGTTGAATCAAATGTTTGTATAATATGCAAATATTTGTTTAGGACTTTAGGTGTTTTCTATCAATAATATGTATATATATGTGGATATGGATATGCAAAAAAGTATGTTTGTATTTGTCTAGTACCCAGAGTACAAGCGCTGCTTAGTTTGGGGCAGATAGCGTTGTTTGACAGTTGTCCGAAATATTTATTTATATTTGAGGAATTTAAATTTCCAAAAGCTTAAACGAAAAATAAACTGCTGGCATCAAAACGTCAGATGAACAAGTCTCTAATGACAACAACATTTCTGAATTTAACTAGATCACAATTAAAACCAGTAATAAACATCATTGTTTTACAGCCAAAAAATATGGCTACGCTACGACACATTGAATTAAACCCATCCAAATCCATCCATCCATTCTAGACTAGTCGTTCGCATTAACCAATCGAGTAAAAAAGTAACTTTAAAAATAATCATCTTATTGTATCATTATTGCTTCACTTGAGGGAAATCAAATCATTATTTTGATCAACGCGATTACTTTCGAGAAAGAAAATTGTTATCATGAACGATGCAAAAGGAGGGGCATGTCTTCGTACCCTGTTTGTTTGATGAACGTCGAGGGCGAAGGGGCTAAGGGGAGGAGGTTAAGGAGGATCACTACCGAGCCGATTTTAATTTGATGGACCGCGAAGAAGCCTTTTTATGGGGCCTTTGTTTCTATTCGATTGAACCTTTTGAGGGGTTAGGTTTCAATAAAAGTCCGTCCGAGACCCGAGGTACGCCTTCGCCTGGATTTCATTATAATTATGCATTTACGATGTTATGAAATCTTTGTTATTTGATACTTTTTAACCGACTTCAAAAAAAAAGGAGAAGGTTCTCAATTCGTCGGAATCTTATTTTTTTTAATGTATGTTCACCGATAATTTCGTCGTTTATGAAACGATTTCAAAAATTCTTTTTGCATTGGAATGGGCGTAGGTTACAGGTGGTCCCATCGTAACCATATCGAGATCTTTTGATGGGATCCGTTGGAAATCGAGGGAACTCCTCAAATATCATAGGCACAATTGTCGCGATTTGGGTTCTCGGAACAGTTTTACTTTGAAGTCGGTTTCTTTTTGTTAAAATTATTGTGCTTTCAGTTTGATATGTTGTAATGTAAAAGCGTGTATTTTTCATATATTTAAGTATTCTAAAGTAACTCTACTCTGTCTGATGGAAAGCATGAGTAGAATCCATGAGAAGGGGTCACCATCTTATTGTGAGTACAGACAATGCAGTGTGGGAGCTGCCACACTGTGGCAGCTTAGTTAATTGCATTGCTGATGTCTTTTTTAGGTCATTTCTCGTCATTTGATTGGTCGAGTTTCATTTACAGAATTAAATTGAATTGAATGTAGAAGGTGGAGAACCAAATGCACCCTATTCTAGCAGTGAATTGAGATAGGATGTTCTTTACTAATGTTCTTTGAGTCAGTTTCTGTATGTATATCTGTGAGTCCTCCGGTTACAGGCACAAGTTATATTTCTAATGCAAGAGTTATCTATTTAAAAGAAAGAAAAACGAAAAGGGAAAATTAATGGCGTTGTTGCTTGACTATCACGCCATTTCACTTTGTAAAACTGTTTCGAGACAGATGTGTACTCGGATTAAAACACATAAAACTACTACTAAAATACATTAAAACAACAGTAATTAAATAACCCAATGGCCTTTTATTTTCTAGATGACCTTGATAACCCTTTCTTCTGCTGAATGACCTTGATGTCTGAGTGAAAAATAGTAAGAATTAACTAAAAAAAGCAATGAAAGAACCACCCAACATCTATTTTATGTGTGCGTGTGATTTCAATCCAGTCGAATGCCTTGAAACAGTTCCTCCACAAAATATTAAAATTAAATTCTTTGAAAAGAATCTACTAAAATCCACTAAAAAGAAAGTCATCCTCCTAGCCATTATTCCCAAGTTTATTTGGGGTCGGCTACTAGTTCAACCGGTTTTACCTGAATTTCAGTTTATCCACGGAGCGACTGGCATCGGACCTCCGCAACCCTAAGGGAGAACTGAAATTCGAAGATTGACTAGTTGTCAGTATATTTGAGGGCACTGACTTCTCAATAACGATTGCCATAGATGTTCATGACAACCGGGACCGACGGCTTTACGTGCTCTCCGAGGCACGGGCATGAATCAGCGCCAAACTTCCAAACTCCGGGCAGCTATTAGGAATTTCCTAAGAAAATCCCTAAACACTTTTTGGTCCGACCCGGGATTTGAACCCGAGACCTCTTGATTAGCAGTCGCATACGCTAACCACTAGACCAACGAGGCACTAAAAATAAAGTGAGCGTATAAAATGATCTAAAGCCAGTCGCCCTAACTAGACGTGACTAGATTTCAGATGTAATATGCTAACAATAAGTATCTTCGGTGTACGGGGTAATTTGACGGCACATTAAGTTGAGACAGGCGATCCCATTAATATCAAGCATTTGTGAGATCGCATCGTTTATTATCGAGTTCCAAAGTGAATGTGTGCAGAATAGGCCAGGTACACACTATTGTGCTCAAGATCTCACTGAGTTAGCCAACGTAGAGGAAGCGTGGCGGTTTTGAGGATATGTCGAATTTTTATAACAGCAGTTCCTTGGTTTTTATTAAACAAATGGCATTACCGGAGTTCCGTACTCCTATCCTTCAATTTTTTCATTTATTGTGTCTTTAAAAGGCAAATTTCACATTAAGAATTAACTCTCATATTGTGTATCGCAGGTAAGTGTTCAAACATACGTAATACAAACCCTAAAAATACTCAGACCCAGAGCAATCATTTGTGGATCACATAAGATTTTATCCCATATTCCATCGATTCCAATACACACTGCTCTGAAGAAAGAGGCACGGGTCTTCCCCTCCATCCAAGTTGCATTCTGCAAACTTATTATGTCCCTAGCCTTTATTATTTTAACTGCCTTGTTGGTCTAGTGGTCAGCGTATGCGGCTGCTGATCAAGAGGTCTCGGGTTCGATTCCCGGGTCGGACAAAATGTTTGTGTGATCCACAAATATTTGTTAAGGAGTTTGGGTGTTTTTCTATGTATAATATGTATGTATTTACAAAACCCCGGTTTACCCTTTGAGTATGGAACCCTAAAAAAAAGCAAATAAAACTGAGCACAATATTGTGGACCGAACCTAATTTAATGTCTGCACGCAGTTATATTCCTCTGTGCTATTTTAAGTAGTATATTTCGTTAGACTTGGAATATTTCAAAAATAAATGTCTCCGTGCCCAGTAGTGCGTTCAAAACTTGTTTCACGGCCATTTAAGAAGCCATTATGGTAGAATTCGACAATTGTTTTCATTCTATAATAGGGTTTACAACATTACTTATACTACATCTAATATATAAAATTCTCGTGTCACAGTTTTCGTTGCCATACTCCTCCGAAACGGCCGATCTTTATGAAACTTTATATGCATATTCAGTAGGTCTGAGAATCGGCCAACATCTATTTTTGATACCTCTAAAACGCGAGCGGAGCCGCGGGCATCAGCTAGTATGTATATAAAATTCTCGTGTCCCAATGTTCGTTCTTCGACCGATTCTTATGAAATTTTAAATGCACATTCAGTAGGTCTGAAAATCGGCTAACGTCTATATTTCATACCTCTTGAATGCAAAAACTATAAAACAGTTCTTGAAATACGATAAATCGATTAAACGATTAAAATAATCTATCATATTATTATGATCAAAATAATTTGACTTCATGTAAATATTGTTTCTGTAAATTTAATAAAATAAAAAGGAAATTAAAATAGTATGACTTCAAGATTGATTATTTGCAAGGAATTAAGTGGAAATTTTGGAATTTAAGTTCATACTTAGAATAAAGAACAATTACTCTATGCATTAATTAATTTATTTTTGGACCACTGACTCAAAATGTACTTAAAATGTGTTGACTTAAAGAATATTATATCGATTGATTTTGATTTCAAATCGAATCGGTGACGTGTGAGGGCGTCACTAATTTCGAAATTTGTTGAACTGTCAAAAGGATAATAAAGGAATGGACAGAGTATAAGTTATGAGAACCAGTCTGCTAATGAACACACTTATTTATTCGTTTCTGAAAACTATATCACGGTTCACGACATGCAGCCTGATGACAGACGAACGAACGCTCAATGGAGTTTTAGTGATAGGATACCCTTTGTACATACAGTTCCCTAGAAAACACAGAATTTTCAAAATCCTAACGAATTATAATTTACTAGCTGACCCGGCGAACTTCGTACCGTCTAAAGTATTGTGTTTAGATAGTGACACTTCGACATCAGCGCGACTTAACGGGACCTGGCCGGTACCGCCACAATCGCTTTGTTTCTGTATTTTAAATCTGTAATATCTTCAAAAATATTAATTTAAATAAGATACTGTGAAGGGCCATATTTTTTTTGAATGCACAGTGTATTTAAGGTACTTATTTGGATAAGGACTAATACTGTATAGCTTAAAAACGTTTCGTAAATAAGTAATTATTTCTCGTAAAAGTAAAGAAATTAAAAATGGTTATTGTGGGTTTTCCCTAAGAGATAGACATATATCACCACGAACTTTTTTGTAGACTTTATAAGGTGTTCAATACTGAAGTTTTTTTTTTTATCTATCTCGTAGGGTACGGCCAGCGTTTGCAATGTAAGCGTAAAATAATGGGTTTATTTACGACATCACATTGGGAACCTCTAAAATTATCAATGTTTCTCTACTATATTACGCATGTATTATACATAAAAACCTTCTTCTTGAATCACTCTATCTTTTAAAGAAACGGCATCAAAATCCGTTGCTTAGTTGTAAAAATCTACGAATATATAATGACAGACAGAGCGGAAGCGACTTTGTTTTATACTATGTAGTGATTTTATTTTGTACTTTTTTAATACATTCTTGTTTCACTACAAATAAAACAACTTTAAAAGAGTTTCGATAAACTTAACCAAGTATTATTGAGCTCGTAAACGCGGTCATCCAATTTTATATCTTTCCTCCAGTCGTAAGAGCCACCAATTATATGGTAGGCGGTTTTTTCGCATTGGACACTCGTTATATAGTTCTCTAAGCTTTATATCGTTATACTGAAACGGTCCCCGTTCTCGAGAGAGCGAAAAAAGCGAGTCCTTTTCAATAAAATTTATTTTATGACTTCCTAAGTAAATATATTTGATTTAGAAGTATTTTACTCCTTGGTATTACGGTATTTGAACGGGAATGAAAGTTTAAAAGTGTTTGAAATACATTGCTGCTTGTGTACGATTTTAAAGTATTTTTTTAGGAGTTTATGCGTCAATGCTGTTGATTTAACCTTCTTTTAAAGTTCATGCATTGCATTTCAGCACAATGAGCTGGATAGACCTAAAATGATTGCCATGGTGTGGTTCCTTCTTTTGTTATGGTGCCTCTCCATTAATGAAGGTGTTCATCAGCTCCATAAAACACTAGTGGCCAAATGTTAGTTACCTTACACGTAAACGTATGTCGAGTTGCTTATGGCACAGTCTCTTTCTACCCTGTGGAACGAGTCACGACTTGTCTGCCCTTTCTTTCTGTCGGCTACACGGATGGCAGGCTTAATCTATTGTTGCGAGCTAACATCATAGTCTTCGCTTCAGATATACACTTTATCCACTATGCTCAGCAATTCCTCAGGCGTAGAAGCGATGAGTACGGTGTCATCGACATATTGTATGTTATTTATTAACTGTCCATTAACTGTAACACCTACTTCCTCATGTTCCAATACTTTGGTTATAATGGCTTCTGAATATAAAATAAACAGCAAGAGTAACAACATACAACCTTGCCTAACACCTCGGCATATATCATCATTTACTTCGCTTCCACCCTGATAGCTCCCGGCTGATTCTAGTATAAATTGTTTAAGACTCGAAATATCCTTTCCATCAAGACCATGGAGACGGTTCATCATTCGTAGTCAACAAAGCACAGGAAAATATCAGTTAGCATGTCTCTACATTTTTAGACAAGGATATTGACGGCGAATAGAGACACACACAATGCAGCATGGTGCGGTTCACCATGCTCCATTGTGTGCACTCACAGTGAGCATGGTGACCACCACTGTTTAATTTGCTTTTCATCAAGTAAAGTGGAGATACTTTCGCAGGCTCAACTTCTTCGAGGGTATCGGTCAACCGTTTTACCATTTCCACTTAGCTATACATTCCTATTTTATGACACTGTGTCTAATCAGCAATGTATAACGTATAATCTGAAGTGGCTGTTACAACAGTATTTTTTTGGTCGTTTCTTTCCCCGTAAATGGAGGTAAAGCGTAATATATTTTTTCATGTCGGTCATTTGTCTGACGCACGTGGGTTTTTGTAGACATTAAGCGCCTTAAAAAGGGCATTTACCTTTGTGCCGCTGGCCGCACCCTGCAACGTTCTTGGGAACCTAAGAGTGTATAAACTGTATATTACTGTGGATACTATATATGTGTTTGTATCTACAAAAGACCAAATAAAGGTCTAAGACGTTACAAGACATCTTGGTCGTATAGATGTTTTTCAAAAGATTTCAGATTAATTAACGAAACACACGAAAAGTAGAAAATTTACACTAAGATTTTAAATTATAACGACAGACTGACACTGTCGGGGCCGTGTGGTGACGGTTTAAGAATACAGAGTGTCACCACCCCTATTGATCCCGCGGGTGTCGTAAAAGGCGACTAAGGGATAAACTACGTAAGACAAAATCAATGCAAAGAGAAGGAAAACTTGAAACCAACCCTATACCAACTCGTCTGGCCAGCGTGGTATAGTAGGCCAAAACCTCTTTTCTAAGGAGAGGCCTATGTCCAGCAGTGGACTGTTGAAGGCTGTTGATGATGATGATGATGACTGACACTGTTTGTCTGTCTGTCTATTTGTTGATACAATTTGACATGGATATACTTTGGTTCTTGAGTAAGAATATAGACTACTTTTTATCGCCATAAACAACCTAAAAGTTACTTCTTTATGATTAAAAATAAAGACTTGACGCTAGATTACGTTGAGTTCGTTTATGCTGCTCGAAAACTCGAAAAAATATGCGCCGAGCGAAATTTTGTTTTTACCTATTTTGTAATTTCGTTTCTCCTCGTATTCATCACCAAGGCTATAAAATCGAATCGAACTGATATTCATACAAAAAAAAATTCGTAAGATTCGAAAGTTACTATCTGTCTGTCTTTTAGAATTTCACTGACACTGACTTTCACACAATCGATGCACAGATTACAAAGATATTTAATTCTTGAGGAAGGACTTAAACTACTTTTTTTTACGATAACCGACATACAGGTGGACGTGTCGAGTCGTGGGCACATAGTTTTAGATAAATTACACTCGCAAACGAAATATAACAATATTAAATCTCATAACACAATTTTGTTGCTAGAAAAATTTCAAATCTACAATCTCTGATTTAGCAGCCATAATTGAAGAATCTAGACTCAAGAATCAGACGGGTGAAATTTCGAATTATCTGTGTGAATATTATTGCTTAATTCATAAAGGTTTTTAATTTTAAACATTTTCTGTTTTATTTTAAACTTTAAGCTGGTCAGTTTAAAGTTGAAACCCACACAGAATATTAGTAGTTGCCTCAAGTTAAATTTCGTTCATGATTGAGACTGATAATGTTTTTCAACTCTTGATTAAGTACTAATAGTAAAGTTATATGATATGATTAAATCACGTAAGATAGAGATAGCAATATGATAGAGTGAGTGGTCCTGTTTGCAGATTCTCATTACAGATAAGCGAATGTTTTTCAATAAAATGCGAGCGTCGCCACCCGCTCGACGCGTCTAAATGCAAAGAAAACAAAAAATATTGGTCTACGATATTTCAATTTTTGAATTGCACTTTTATTTTTACTTTTGTAACAATACTATTGAGAGTAAGCGCCTTCAGAGGTTTCTAATATGATTAAATATTGAAGTCGTTCTTGTGGGAATTTTATTTTCTAAAATGTTCAGCATTGATGTGATTGTTGGATAATAAAGACTTTGAAAGGAAACGTCTATAAGTGGCTGCAAATATGAATGCTGAGATGCATGTGCGGTGTGGACAGACAGGACAGGACTAGAATGAATGCTGAGATGCATGTGTGGTGTGACTAGAATGGACAAGGTGAGAAATTATAGGAAGCTTGGAACCGGGAACTTTAACGGAAGTCTGAAAGTAACACTAGGAAATGAATAAATAATAAATGAAACATAAATATCTCGGACATCATATACGCAACGATATCTAGTCCCAAACTAAGCAGAGCTTGTATTATGGGTACTAAACAATTGATATAAATACATAAAATACTTTTTAAGCTATTGTAGGTATAGCTTTTATCGCGGGCTTTGAGCACGGCGACCGAATCAAGAAATTCCGTAACGAAAAAACCTCACACCCTAAAAAAGGAAAGAGAATATGAATGTAACTGCAGTGCGACAAGGATGTGGCGTCTCCGTGCGCATGCGTGCTACCGTCACCGGCCGTTATCCTTTGCCTTGACAACACAGTCATTCTAGATTATTCTTCTTTTAAAAAAATTGCATAATTTGAAAAAAATCTATGCTTTACCGCGGCAGTCCCCGAGTGCCACACGACTTTTTTTTTGTAAATACATGTAAATACATATCTACATATTATACATAGAAAAATACCCAGACTCCGAAACAAATATTTGTGGTCTGACCCGGGGAATCGAACCCGAGACCTCTTGATTAGCAGCCGCATACGCTAACCAATAGACTAACAAGGCAGTATTTTTAATTTTCGTACAACCGTTGTTTTTTTTTAATTAACATTATAACGTTATGAATTTAACCACCCCGTTACTGGCTACAATACGTTTGCAACCTCGTAATTAATGTTTTATTTGTGCAATAGTTTTATTTATATACATGGTGTGAGCAAACAATGTGAATTCAATTAAACGACGCAGCGTTCTCGATGTGAAAATAAACACGACGGAGCCGCACGGCAGTGCGTCGTATCGTCTCATAGTTTACAGCGAATAGAGGTGGTACGTTCAGTTAGAGTATTTTTAAAACTTGAATTTAAATAGTAAAGGGCCCGGTAAACGATAAAATTTGTTTGAATTGTTGGTCAAACTTCACGTTTACGTCAAAAGAGCCCTGTAAACGATCAAATTTGTTTGACAAACGCGTCAAACACAGTAGCACACTATCAAATAATTTGACAAACACGTAAATTTGTCAAACATATTTGATCGTTTACCGGGCCCATTATAGTAACTGAACGGCTGGCCTAGTGCTTTAAGCGATCGACATGCCGCTAAGTGTTGTGGGTTTAAATCCTACAAGGGACAACACTTCATGTGATTTATTTATTTATTTGGACAACCAACAAGAACATACACTTTAAAATCTAAAATACACAAAGATAAGCATTGGTGCCGCCTTATTTACAGGTTGCCACGAAAAGCACAAAGAAATAACTAATATATAAAATTCTCGTGTCACAATGTTCGTTCCCATACTCCTCCGAAACGGCTTGACCGATTCTTATGAATTTTTTTATGCATATTCAGTAGGTCTGATAAACGGCCAACATCTATTTTTAATATCCCTAGGACGCGAGCGGAGCCGCGGGCATCAGCTAGTATTATCTAAAATAACAGATAGTAGAGTATAAAGTTTCCCCTTAAAAATAATCAAAAAAAAGTATCAGCTGTAGTTCCTAACAAAATAATTTAAAGGTTACAAACAATTGTATAACAAGTCATTTACAAATTGCTGTTCTAAGTCTGGGTGTTCTTTGTGTACGTTTCATATAATATGTAAAGTGGGGTCCCCCGCTACAAAGGATGTATAGTATGCGGTAGTTATCCTACTATCCTACTAATATTATAAATGCGAAAATTTGTAAGGATGTGTGTGTGTGTGTGTGTGTGTGTGTGTGTGTGTGTGTGTGTGTGTGTGTGTGTGTGTGTGTTTGTTTCTCTTTCATGCTAAAACTACTGAACGGATTTGGATGAAAAATTACAGTAATATAGCTTATACATCAGAATAACACATAAGCACACATAAGCTACTTTTTACTGCAATAATCGAGATACACGCAGGCGGAGCCGCGGGTGAAAGCTAGTAAAGAATAAAGTTTGAATTTAAACATTAAAATTAGGCACTAGAATTGTGCAAGAACATTACTGTCCTTGTGACGTAGTCGGGTGATAAATATGATCATAGGGACCATGGTGATGCTACTCTGCCTAATGGAAAGTACGACGAAAATCCAAGAGTAGCACCTTAGTAGCACTTACCATACTTGAAAGGAGGTTAGTAGAAACAAGCTGTTTTCAGCACGAATGGACCTACTCGCCCGGGGTTGGGACCTTCACACAGAAGTCAAACCTAAAATGTCAGTACTCGTGGTCGTATTTCGTTAGTGAGTATGACACCGGAGTTACAATGATGCAGAGGCAACTTACTAAGCCGCCATAGTGTGGGTCACCATACTGCATTATCTGTACCCTTCTACTCTTGGATTCTACTCACGCTTTCCATCAGACAGGGTAGACTAACTTTGGTGGGCTTTAAAAAAACAGCGATACATAAAGGAATGTTTGTTAAAATATAATTCGGCTGGGTTGGGCAGCGTTTAGGAAGCTTCGTCGGGTCTTCTCATCATCGATCCCACAGTGCCTAAAGACAAAAATCTTCAACCAGTGCGTCCTACCCGTCATGACATACGGAGCCGAAACGTGGACACTCACGGCACGGCTGGTCCACAAATTCAAAGTCAAGTATTAGCCGCAGGACCGACAACCGTTGGGGTAAGCGTGTTTTTGAGTGGAGACTGCGTCTCGGCAAACGTAGTGTAGAATGTCCACAGGCCAGGTGGAGTGATGATTTGCGCAAGACGGCTGGCAGGAGCTGGATGCTAGTAGCCAAGGATCGAACTAAGTGGCGTGCAATTAGGGAGGCCCATGTCCAGCAAAGGACTGCGATAGGCTAACTATGATGATGAATAATATAATAATCTTGACAGGCATTATACCACGCTTCTACAGAATACCGTCATGAAACAACTTACTAAGTAAATTGCCTAAGTATTGCTTTACGACATGGAATGATTAAGTGCCGAAGTCGTTAGACATGCCAACCTACGCAATCACAGAAGTGACACTTCGGGGGACAAATATCGTTCTTTATTATATAAATTCTTTGCGAAGTCGTCAAATAACTCACGACTCATACACATTAACGTCGTATTTTATTGCTGTACATAACACACCACTTTAGTAAATTAGGTTTTAGTTTAAGTATATTAATTAACGCAAATATATTTTATTGCTATAGAAATATAGTATTTTGGCCTAGAAATCTGATGATTAATATGATTGGGTCAAGTTTGACATACAGCGCAAAGAACACAGACACCCTACAGCGCCATCTACCCAAGATACACCACCGCACCAATTATCATATACTAGCTGCGCCCCGCGGTGTTACCCGCGTATATCATTATGGCTGCTATGCAAGTGTGATATGCATAGCAACCTGTGAAGTTTTGACAGGAGATAAACAGTGATACATTTTGACATCTACGATTTATGTATTTTTATAATCACCTGCGCCCGTGTATCTCGATTATTGCATTAAAAAGTAGCCTATGTGTTATTCTGATACATAAGCTATATTACTGTACAGTTTCATCCAAATCCGTGTGGTAGTTTTTGCGTGAAAGAGCAACAAACATACATACACACATACATACTCACAAAGTTTCACGTTTATAATATTAGTAGGATACAACTCGCCAGCTCGCCAGGCATGATCTATTTATAGGTAGTAGAGACACGTAGATTTCAACATGTACGAGCTTTTTTTTTTTTTTTTTTTTTTTTTTTTTTTTTTTTTTTTTTTTTTTTTTTACGTGTGGAAATCCCCGCGGACCGTCGCCCCGTCGGGGGTTACGGCGGGGTGGTGTGTCGGACTCGAACCGACTAAAACCACACGGTGTGACCCTCTCTGCGCCTTTGTATTGGAAGGAGTCCAGGGAGGGGATTTCCTTCTGGACTCCAACCGGCGCCTGCCCGCACTGTTGCGGGCACCACCTCTGTCGTGTACTCTCTAATTGGGCAACGTCCGGTCACACGCGGACGCCGCCCCCTCGCGGTTGGCCTCTACTGCGGACGGACGGGAAACCCGTCCCGCCCATCCGCGGCCACTCTCAGGGCGGCATGAGACGCAGGTATGCGCGCCTCCGCCGCCCGGGGCGCCGGCGGCGGATCGGGTCCGATTGGATGGCATCCTCCCGGGCCTTCTCCGCCACCTCCTTCTGCAAGATTACGTCCTCGCAGAAGGTTGCGACCGCGGTAAAGCAACTGTCACTGCCGGCCATCGATCTTATGACGGCCGGCAGCGAGAGATCCCCTCCGATGACTGCAGTGAGGACCCGGCGCTGCGCCGCCCAAGCGGGGCAGACCGCCAGCGTGTGCTGGGCCGTGTCCTCACTGCAGTCGCAGTGGTGGCAGGCGGGACTCGGTTCCCTCCTAGCGACCGAGTGCAGGTACTTTCCGAAGCAACCGTGCCCGGAAAGCACCTGCGTCAGCCGGAAGGAAAGGGTCCCGTGCTGCCGCCCTGCCCACTCCGCGATGACCGGCTGAAGAGCCTCCACGGCGGCGAAGCCAGCGCGTGGGGTCTCCAGCCGGAGCGACCATCTCAGCATGGTGGCTCGGCGAGCGGCTTCGCGCCACTCGCGCACGTCCTCGGGCGGAGGGCGAAATCCGCTCTCCGCCCGGAAGTCAGCCACTCGCCGATAAACTTCGGCGAGCACTTCCGCCTCCAAATCCCACGGGGGTGTTCCGGCCAAGGCACACGCCGCCTCTGTGGACACCGTGCGGTATCCACGTATGGCTCTGACCGCCAGTATCCGCTGGGGGCGCCAGAGGCGCGCCCTGTTCTGGGCGGACAGAGCCGCCGCCCACACCGGTGCACCGTAAAGTGCCATTGACCGGACAACCCCCGTGTACAGCTGCCTAGTGGGGACACTGGCCCCGCCCAAGTTGGGCAGAAGTCGCCCTAGGGCGGAGGCAGTGCCCACCAATTTAGGTCCAAGCTGTCGGAAGTGCTCGTCGAAGAGCCACCTACCGTCGAGGACCAGACCCAGGTACCTCATCTGGGCCCGGACCGGTACGAGGACCGAGTTGACCTCGATCGAGGCGCCGGCGGGCGGGCCGCGACGGGGCCCATGAAATAGCAGGGCCTCCGTCTTCTCCAGAGCCACCCGCAGACCCAACGCCTCGATGCGCCCGACCACCCGGGAGACTCCCGTGGTGGCCAGGCGCGCCGCCTCCTCAAAGTTTGCCCCCCGGGCCGTGACCAGGGTGTCGTCTGCGTAACAGATTACACCCAGCCCGGGGGGGAGACGCCCTCGTAGGGCCCAGTCGTATCCCATGTTCCACAGGAGTGGTCCTAGGACAGACCCCTGTGGAACACCGCACGACATGGACCTGCGTCTCAAGGCGCCATCTCGGTCCTCGTACTCGACGGTACGCTCCTCTAAATAGTCTGCCACCAGCCGCCGCAGGTACCCTGGCACTCCGTGGTATTGGAGTGCGGCCCTGATGCAGCCGAATGGCAGACTATTGAAGGCGTTGGCGATGTCCAAAGACACCGCCAACACCACTCCGCCGCCTCTCACCGCCTCTTCGGTCACGGCCCTCAGGCGCAGGATCGCGTCGACCGTCGAACGCCCTTCTCGGAAGCCGAATTGGGCGTCCGACAGGTCGGGCCCCACCTCGCTGAGGTGCCGGACGATGCGGACAGAGAGAACCCTCTCAAACAACTTGCCCGCCTCGTCCAGCAACACGATGGGCCTGTAGGCCGCGACCGAATCGGCAGGCCGTCCATGCTTCTGGATCAGGACCAGCTTCCCGCACTTCCAACGCTCAGGGAAGTGTCCGGACGCCAGGCTAGCGTCCAACACTCCCCTGAGGTGGTCCGACATGTAGTCGAGGGCACGGGCCATCACTCGGGCTGGAATCCCGTCCGGCCCGGGGGCGGTGTTCTTGGACCGAATCCGTAGAACAGCCGCCCCTACCTCCGATTCCCTGACAGGCGGCACATCACCCACGCTGTCCCGACGACGACCACGACGGGCCATCGACGGGGGTGTGTGTTCCGCCTGCTGTGGGAATAGGCCCTCGACCACTTCCTGCAGGAAGCTGGGCTGGAGAGTCTCCGTAAGGGGGGGGCCCTGTGTGCGGAGCTTTTGTCGCACCGCACGGTAAGGCCGACCCCAGGGGTCACGCTCGAGACTCTCCAGCATCTCCACTCTGGACGCGTCTTTGGCGCGGCAGATGGCCAGCCTCAGAGTTTCCCGAGCTGCTTGGTACTCCTCGTGAAGCCGGTCCACCTCCTCACCGCCTCCGCGGTGACGTCGCCGACTCCGGGTGTGGGACCTCCGGGCACGTACGCAAGCCGCACGGAGGTCCGCCAACTCCTGGGACCACCAGTAGACCTCCTTCCGAGGAGGCCGACGGCCACGAACGCGGGGCATGGCCGCATCGCAGATGAGCGTTAACGCATCGGCGAAGCGACCAGCCCCCACGTCGACCTCCTCGGTCGGGGCCTGCGGAGACAGCCAAGAGCAAACAATGGCCGCCTCCTCTAGTAGGTCCCTGTCCAGCTTGGCGACAGCCCACCGCGGGAAGCGGGAAGGGCGCCGCGTCGCGTGACCCCTACTGGCGTCCTGGGACCGGGAGAGCTCAAATCGGATATACAGATGATCCGAGAGCGTCTCAACCTCATCCAGGACACTCCAGTTCCTTACTCGTGCGGCGACTGCAGGGGTAGCGAACGAAAGGTCCACTATCGACCCCCCCTGCTGTCGCACGCACGTGTTGGTGGCGCCCCTGTTCAGCAAACAGAGGCCCACCGACGCCGCCCACTCCTCGACGGCTTCGCCCCTGGCGTCCGTCGCCGGGGAACCCCACGCAATGGACTTTGCATTGAAGTCCCCCAGCACGAGGACGTGCCCAGACCCCAATCGCCGTATCGAGGTCTCCAAGTTGTTGAGGAAGACCTCGAAGTCGCTCAGACTCCGGTTGGGGGAGAAATATACACCATAAATGGTGATTCCCCCCCATTCGACGGCAACATATCCAGTACCCTTGTCTCTTAGCGACAAGGGCGGGGAATGAGCCGCCGTGGAGCTGACGACTGCCACGGAGCCGTCCCAGTCACCCATCCAATTTGGACGGGGAGGTACGAAATAGGGCTCCGCGACTACGGCAACACCTACAGACCACTGCGCCATGGTTTGCAGGAGGAGATCCTGCGCCGCAGCACAGTGGTTGAGGTTCGTCTGGACCAGGAGGTTGGAGACTTGATCCATTACTGGATCGTCTCTACAACCCCCTCCATGGGCGACGACGTCGTCGCCTGATTGACGTCGGAGGCAGCCCGGGTCGCGAGGCTAGCCTCCGGCGTCTGCCGAGAGGCGCGGGGAGGCTTACAGCCCCCCTGCCCCATCTGGTGGTTGGCGGGCTTATTGCCCGCCGCACACATCGGGCAGTGAGGGGCGGCAGAACAGTCTGCCGCCTTGTGCCCGGGTCGACCGCAGCGGAAGCAAAGTTCGCTGCAGTCGAAGCAGCTCTCGCACTTGGTGCGAGTGTGTCCCGCGACGAGGCACTTGTAGCACCTCATCGGCCTCGCGGCCAGAACCGTGATTCTGGCATTCACGAAGCCGACGAGCATGCTCCCGGCGTCGGCCAAGACTTTGGCCGCCGCCACGGGACAGCTGACCCACACCGAGCCGAGGCCTCCCGGGCCTGGCCGGACGGTGCCGACTCGGATGGTGCCCGCGGTGCAGCCAGTCTTCTCCATGACTGCATCGCGGACATCCTCCGACGTGATGGAGTCGTCCAGACCCGAAATGCGCAGTTCAGCGCACTTGGTGGGCCTGGCGATCTTAACACCGTCCTGGGCGGCAAACACCTCCCGCAACCTCTCGGCAAATGTGTCGGCCGTCTTTGAGCCCTCTGCCCCCGGGAACTCGAATACTCGAGCTCCCGTCTGGGCGCGGCGCAGCCTCATCCCCGCAGCCCCGAACTCAGCGGCGAGCCCGGGACGGGCCCCTTTGAACAGGGCCGCGTAGGTGAGCCCGCCACTGGCCGCCTCCGGCGACACGGTCACCACTACAGCCGCGGTCTTGGGCGGCTGTAGCTTCCGCGGCCTCTTTTTAGAGGCCGCTGCCGCCACCGGCGGCAACTGCGGGGCTTGGGCTGCGCCTTGGGCGGCCCTCCTCGCCCGCGCCCGCTGCCGCTGCCCCCGCCTCTTCGAGGCCCCCACAACCTGCCAATCCTCGTTAGAGGTAGCTGGTCCCGAGGAACCCATCGGAGGCGCCGGAGCGGGAAGCGGGGGGAAGTCCGCTCCACTTGAGGGCGCCGTTTGAGGCCCCTTTTTGGCCGGCGCTTTGGCCGGAGCCTTGGCCGGCGAACATGTACGAGCTGGCTCAACCAAGGCGGTACTAGACTCTCAAAGAAGAGTAACCTAAAATGACAGCATTCGTCGTGATTCGTTGGTGAGTGAGAAACCGGAGGCCATGTAATACAATAGCATCTCAAAAATCACCTGGTTGGTTATTCTTTCCTTCCTACGCGGCTACTAATGAGTTGGACAATAATTGTTAGACAAGATGTTTCGGTATAGATTATGAGGATTGGTGCAGTTTCCATGACATCACGATCTAACGGAGAACTTATCTCTAATAATATTATAAATGTGAATGTAAGTTTGTTTGTCCGATCATCATGAAACTTTGTACACATATTCTTGGAGGTATTAGAAGTAACTTAAGATACTTTTTGTGAGGTGAAATCCACTAACTGTAACCTCAATTCTTGGTCTCCTGTTTAGTGATTTGTACGTATCCATTTGCGGTAGAAATTATGGTCCGTGTGGTGACGGATTAAGAATACAGAGTGTCACCACTCCTACTCATCCCGCGGGTGTCGTAAAAGGCGACTAAAGGATAAACTACGCAAGACAACATCAATGCAAAGAGAAGGAAAACTTGAAACCAACCCTTATACCAACCCGTGTATGTATGCATGGCCAACGTGGAATTGTAGGCCAAAACCTCCTTTCTAAGCAGAGGCCTATGTCCAGTAGTGGGCTGTTAAAGGGCGTTGATGATGATGATTGATGATGATGATTACCGATAGTAGCTTAGCCATAGTTCATTAGGTGACCTTCCTTCTTATTATCTTAATCACTACTTTAAAAACTACTTTTTCAGATAAGTCGCTTGTATAGATCGATCATGAATGCGTTCCTTCGTTCTGTGGCATGTACCACGTAGGAATCTCAAGAACCTGTTCCTTCAAAGCATAAATATATATCAAAAAATAAATGAAGTAATTAAAAGTAAAAAGTCCACTTAGTACTTCCAAGCTTCGTTTCACAATTAACAAACAAAAACTATTCATAATTTTTGCCGTATTTTCCTCCCGGACGATATTGCGGCTTAGCACAACTAAAAAAGCCTTTTATGAAAACATTGTTCCCACCGAACAAAGTACTTTATACCTAAGTTTTTGTTCAGAAAAGATTTCTTTTCGAGATGAAGCGATAATAAAATATTCCGTCTTGAAACGGACAACATTACTTCGATAAAAAGATAATCTGGCGTCCGCAGGATACCGCATAAATACGTCGTTTATTTTTCATACGCAAAAAGCTACAGACATATTTTTTATCCGCTTAGTGAGGGAAAATCCGTAAACACCATACTGTAAGCCGTGGGAGAACATAAAGGAGCCCAAAGCATATCGACTGCCGCCTTAATCTCCCATAAACAATCGCTACGAACAAAACCGTGCAAGTAAATTTCACGAAAAGTCATCCGAGGGAATAATGGCTAAATTCTCCGATCACGGAAAACATTCTACACGAAAATAAACCTTAAAACTATATCTACAAAGTTCAAATAGATAATTTTTTGGTCTATGTCTCCGTGGTTATCTGTTATACAATATGAAGTCATATTAATCGGAGAATAGAGATTGTTTCCGCATGAAGTAGTTGGCAGGAACATGTGATTCGCCGTTTAATCTGGTTCTGTTATTTTTCCGGTAATACATCAAAGTGGCGACTTTCTACGGCAAATTGTATCAAAGTCGCTGATGTATGTACTGTTCCCATATGAGTGTGTGTTGGTGTGTGTGATTGAAGATAAAGTGTGTGTGTGTGTGTATGAGAGGCGCCGGCGGCGACCGCAAGATTTATACGTACTCAGTGATATTAAGCGAGTTATATTTGTGATATTGAAACCGTGCTAGTGGGGAGACGTATTGTCTTGGAACTTTTCTTATTTTAATTTCAATATATATGTCACAATGCCTTTTGTTCGAGTCTATGAACTTCGTAATAACGATTTTATGAGACGAGGTGAATTATTTTTAGAAAGGCAGTATACTATTGTCTGAAATATTCGATGATAATTTTTATGAAAATAATTTCTAGTTTCTAGATAAACCAACGGATAACGTGTTGTTATGAAGGTTTTTCTTTCTGCCGAATTGAATCCTGAACTATGAGTTGTTAGTAATAAATTATTTTGGAAAATATTTCGGACATCTGACTCATAACGGCGTCTAGTCCCAAACCAAGCAGAGCTGTTCTATGGGTAACTAGATAGCTGATATAATACATGTACACTTTTTTTGAAAATTTATACATATATGTATTTAAAATTATCGTATCACAATGTTAGTTGCCATACTCCTCTGAAATGGCTTGATTGATTCTTATGAAATTTCGTCTATTTATTCAGCAGGTCTGAGAATAGGATATAAACTATTTTTACACTCCTAGGAAATGAAGGATGAAACGAACGCGAGTGGAGCCACGGGTATGAGCTAGTTGTATATTCATATATTAATACGTAAAGCTAAAACTTTGTACACCTTTTTACGATAAATATGCGAACGGAAGAGTTTAAAATTTGGCATGGTTAAAGTTTATTTCGAGGATCAATGCAAAAAGATACAAAAAAATTGAAAAGCAATGCAAAATAACTGAAATATGGTTAAATTTCGATCATAGTGCAAACCACTAGGATATATTAATACGTTAAGCAAAAAATTTGTACTCCTTTTTACGAAAGTTTTGCAATACGAAGAGTATAAAATTTGGCATAGTCTATATGGAAATCATTATCTGTTCTGGAGTGGAGACCGCGTCTCGGTAAACGTAGTGTAGGACGCCCACAGGCGAGGTGGAGTGACGACCTGCGTAAGATGACTGGCAAGAGCTGGATACGAGAAGCCCAAAATCGATCAGAGTGGTGTGCAATTAGAGAGGCCTATGTCCAGCAGTGGACTGCGATATAGGTTGATAATAATGATAATGATGATATAGAAGAGTACAGAAAGTAAAAAAAAAAAGAAAACATTGAATAAGTTATGGTCGATTCGAATTAGAATTATTTCGACAATTTCGACTACTGGGCGACCTCTTCGACTATTCACTACTGGTTCTTCTCCATAGGAATGACAATTTGAAATCGAGCAACTACTTTTTTTTTTAGAAAAGACAACATCGACATTAGGATTTTTTTTTATATATTTAGCCTACCAAAGTGACTCTACCCTGCCTGATGGAAAGCATGAGCAAAATCCTGTGTCGCGGGAGATTTTACAAACATACTTGAAACGGACACAAAGAACACCCACACACAGAACAACTATTTTTGAATTACATAAAGTGCTGTGCCACGTGGGATTTGAACCCACGAAATTTGGCGTGCCTGGAAAGGTATACTTGAAATAAAAGCTTTTTAATTTAAGCCTCCTTTCAAAGAAGAGGCCTATGTCCAGCAGTGGACTGTTAGAGGCTGTTGATAATGATGATGATTAATGAATTTATCAATGCGTAAGAGGCAGAAGTCTGCATTTTTTATCAAGAAGCTACCATGACCTACGCACAACTTCGCAATCGAGAAGGTCGGAAACACATTTATAGGTATGTAATTGTTACTAAATATATCTAAATAAATAAATATTTCGAACATCTTACACAGCTATGTATTTAAACTTTTGTGAAAACGGTTTTTATGCACAAAATAAACTGGATTGCAGCTGCTACAAAATCTGCTACGCCGTAGCTGCTACGCTGTAATTGCTACGACGTAGTCTCTACCAACATTATTCTAGCTATTTGGTTGTGAATTTGTTGAAACAGATGCATTTTACTCTGAAATCTTAATTTATTTTAATTAATATTATATTATTAATTAACGTTGAAATTTGAGATTTTCTTTGGTAATTTATTTTAAAATAATTTTGGTTGTTAATGATGTTGAATTTATTGACTGCACGGTTGGCCTAGTGGTTTAAGTGTCACCACGCTACGCAAGTTAAAAGTTCTTTCGATGGTAATGATTGTAAGTAATGATGGTATGATGATAAGGTACATAAGTCGATAATAGAGTTACTTTTTGAATTTTCAATAAACAAAACATGTAAGTTATAGTCAAAAGAGTAGATTTATATAATTATACATTTAACATTTTTAAACATATACAAGTTAAGGAAGCAGTTTTAACTAAAATCTTGAGGATGAAGATAGCCTTCTCTTCATCATCATCTTCATCATCGTCATCATAGGTTTCTACAATCGGGAAACGAGGTCATCATTTACACGGGTATTTCACCCGCCTGCGGAACATATTATACCCTTATTCTCAGTATAAAACAACATTTATACAAATATATAAAAACTAGCTGATGTCCGCGGCTCCGCTCGCGTCCTAGGGGTATGAAAAATAGATGTTGATGATGATGTACCCGATATGCTCACAAAATTTCATGCAAATCGGTAAAGCCGTTTCGGAGGAGTATAGGTACAAACATTGTGACACGAGAATTTTATATGAATCCTCCTAGCCTTTATTCCCAAGTTTATTTGGGGTCGGCTACTAGTTCAACCGGTTTTACCTGAATTTCAGTTTTTCTACGGAGCGACTGGCATCGGACCTCCGCAACCCTAAGGGAGAACTGAAATTAGAAGACTGAACTATAGCCGGTTCCAAAAATAACGGGTCAGTCACATAAACCAATAACGGGTCAGTCACATAAACCCGAATATCTCCCGAACTACGTATGCCATCCTAATGAAACGAAGACTGTTCAATTGAGAATTTAATTATACAGATAAAAAATAGAATAAAACTTAGTTACACCCACAATATTAATCTTAAATTAAAAAAAAACTAAAGTAGTCATATTTTTCTTAAGATTACATTTTTTTTATGATTGTTTTTTTGCTGTTTTTCATCACTTTCTTCATCCACATTCATCACATTAATACTTTGTATTGCCTCCACGTGATGAAGCCTCCAGTGATGAAAAACAGCAAAAAAACAATCATAAAAAAAATGTAATCTTAAGAAAAATATGACTACTTTAGTTTTTTTTTAATTTAAGATTAATATTGTGGGTGTAACTAAGTTTTATTTTATTTTTTATCTGTATAATTAAATTCTCAATTGAACAGTCTTCGTTTCATTAGGATGGCATACGTAGTTCGTGAGATATTCGGGTTTATGTGACTGACCCGTTATTTTTGGAACCGAGTGTAGTTGTCAGTATATTTGAGGGCACTGACTTCCCAATAACGATTTCCAATAGATGTTCATGACAACCGGGACCGACGGCTTTACGTGCTCTCCGAAGCACATAAATATATTAGATAAAAATAAAGTATATGTTTGTCATATTAAATGAATAGTATTAAAGTTACTTAATGCTTTTGTAAGTATGTACGGTCTTTATCAGATGTTTACTCGACTGCCTGGTTGGTCTAGTGGTTAGCGTATGCGGCTGCAGATCAAGAGGTGTCGGGTTCGATTCCCGGGTAGGATCAAATATTTTTGTGATCAACAAGTATTTGTTTCGGAGTCTGGGTGTTTTCTATGTAATTATATGTTTATGTATTTATATCAGTTGTTTAGTACCCATAATACAAGCTCTGCTTAGTTTGGGACTAGATGATGTTGTGTGTAAGATGTCCGAAATATTTATTTATTCATTCATCCGCAATCCGCAAATTTTCGTCTGTTAAAAATGGATGAACCTTTTGTGATGTGATTTTCACTGGCGGTAGCTATCGCCAGTGAAAGTCCACGGCGTTACTAAAAATGTACAACAAAACCGCTAATAACATCTTGGGTTTAACTAGTATAGCACGAACAACATAAAAAAAACAAAACATACGTCCCACTGCTGGGCTTCTCTCAGGAGAGCATTATGGCCATACGTCTCCATGCTGGCCCAGTGATGGTTGAGGACTGGCAAGATGAGGTTGTGGTTTTTAAGCAGCCCGAAGGCCTTATTCTTCTTATCTTATGATTACAACCGGGACCGACTGCTTAACGTGAGCTTCGAATCACGGCAACGCTCATATCAAATTATGTCACAAACGGTCACCCATCTAAGGTTTGACCGCGCCGTGGTTGCTTACCCTTGGTGATCGTTTCCAATCACCTAAGGCCACTTGGCTATGATCGCTTGAATACCACGAACGAATTCCACATATATATTAAAATAAAACAATTTCAACTATTCCGGCAAACCAATGGGCTTAAAACTGCAGCATTTGGGATAGAATTTTTAAAAAAATCAATTTATTTGTAACACTGCAATCTCAGTCGGACAGGCGTGCAGGACAGTGGGGGTTATCAATGGGGTGGGGGTGTGGGTCATCTCTTGGGCGGCGCGTTTGAACAATAAAAGTAAAATGCCCTCTGTACAGGCTGTGACTGGCGTTTGAGAGGCTTTTGTCAACAGACGCATATGAAATTCAGCTGCTGCATTGATTCATGAAGGTCTTTTAGGTCTATTTAATAGTTTTATTGTACATTTTCAAAGGAAAGGAGGTTTTGAATTTTAAGACAGTTTTCTATAAATAAATATTTCGGACATCTTACACACATCATCATCTAGACCCAAACTAAGCAGAACTTGTATTATGGGTACTAGACAACTGATATAAATACATAAAAATACTTTTAAAAATACATATATTTTTGGATTGGCACCGACTTCAAACCGATATCAGGTGACTAACATAATTTTCCTTTATTTAAATTAATAGATTATTATGAATAGACAAGAAATGTCTTGTGTAAATTTTTGGCAGTCAATTTAAAACCAGTTTATTTTACACTTTTCTGTATCCTAGGCAGGGCGTTTGCGTTTGATATGTTTTTTTGAAGTCCGATTATTTTTTTATATTCATACTAGCTTTCGCCCGCGGCTCCGCCCGCGTGTATGTCGGTTATCGCGGTAATAAGTAGCCTGTGTCCTTTCCCAAGTTTAGTTCTATCTTCATACCAAATTTCATCAAAATCGGTTCAGTGGTTTAGGCGTGAAACCGTAACAGACAGACAGAGTTACTTTCGTATTTATAATATTAGTAGGGATTTAAGTAAGAAGTTGTTAATTTGAAATTACAGACTCTTCAATGTTCTGGATAGATAATTGACTAATTAGTTACTATTCATAATTTTTTTTTTGAATGATAAAATTAAATTAATTGAAACATTCACTTTACAGTTTTGGAATCCAATGAATTTAAAATTAACTTCCTGCTAATATTTTACAAGCTTTTGCCCGGCTCCGCCAGCCTGTACGTTTGATGGCGCGGGAATCGTTTTTCCGCGTTTTCTTTGTCTATCCATAGTACTAGTTCTACTTAGTTTGGAACTAGAAGGCGTTGTGTGTCAGATGTCCAAAAATTTTTTTTTTTTTAATATTTGCACAACTTACACACAACATTATCTAGTCCCAAAGTATGCAGAGCTTGTGTTATGGGTACTAAACAACTGATATAAATACATAAACATTTTTTTTTTGTAAATACATACATATTATACATAGAAAAACACCCAGACTCCGAAACAAGTATTTGTGGATCACACAAATATTTGGTCTGACCCGGGATTCGAACCCGAGACCTCTTGATCAGCAGCCGCACACGCTAACCACTAGACCAACGAGGCAGTCGAGGCAGTCAGTCATTTATTTCTTTATTTGAATCCATTGTTTCTACACTTTCACTCTAATGTGATTAGATGCCTAGCTGCAAAATACATCAAGTATATAGTACGGCTATTATGAGTAATTCATTATTTATTCAAGTTATATATACACTAATGTACTACTTATCCAACGGTGAGAGGAAATAAACAACCTGTTATGTATATTGCGTATATGAAAATGTTTTAGAAGATACTTGTTATTTGCTGCCTGCTTGTGTTGATCAAGAGGTCTCGGGTTCAAATCCTGGGTTGGTTCAAATATTTTTATGATCTGCAAATATTTGATTCGGATTTGGGGTTTTCGATGTATAATATGTATGTATATGAAAAAAGTATATATGAATTAATATCAATTGTCTGGTACCCATAATACAAGCTCTGCTTAGTTCTGTGGCAAGGTTATGACAAGTAGTTTTTGTGAGCTGTGAAAATAACAGACAGACAGACAGACAAAGTTACTTTTGAAGTTAATATAATATGAATATGGATAGTAGGTAGGACATTAATAGTAACATGTAGCCTATATGTAGGTAGTTTAATAGGAGAGAACAGAGAACAATTGTACGCTAATGTTATTCAGAGCTTGCTGTCAGCGTTTGTTGCATGCATTATGTCTGCGAAGCGATACCTGCCCCCGGACGTATGTAAATTGTTGCACAAGGCACTCGTCTCGGAAACAGTGTACGAACATATTCATTTCAATTCTATCTACTGTGATAGGATTGTCGTATAATTCTTGTTCTAAAACGGGACTTATTAGAGATAGAATTATTTATAATGTCTTAAAGTTTTATCACTGTAAGTCCCGTTATAGAAAACAAACTGTGTGTAAAAGTCGCGTAAGTCTAAAAAAATCGGCCAAGTGCGTGTCAGGCCACTCACAGAAAGGGTTCCTCAGCCACCCATAATGGATTTAAAATCGTATCCAATAGATAATTGTTATGTTTACGTATTAATGCGTTAATTTTGTATGACGTTTACCAAGTGAGCGCCTTTTACAAGTTAAGCCTCTATAACTCCTGAACTAACAAAATCATCTAATCTGTTATAGTTTTCTTTCAAAGCTTATTATATGGACCACCATCACGAATTTTTCCAGATTTTTGAGCTAGGCGTTTAGCTTTTAGAGGGGGGGGACGCCCTGTTTTTACAAAGAAGTGCCCTTCAAAGTGGAATATCTGGCAAACTGATACCCAAATCAAAAATTCGTCTTAGAAACCCTTTATTGTTTTTAAAAAACCTATCTAATGATGCCTCACACGATGGGGTAGCCGCGAGAAAATAATATCATCCCCACTTTACGTGTACGGGAGGTGCCCCAAATAAGAATATTTTTCATAAATTTATTTTAGCACTTTGTCGATGTACTTACAGCACATATTTATGCAAAGTTTCATCTTAATAGCACTTACCGTTTTGACAGTAAGTCGAGGACGGACGTACGGACGGACATGACGAATCTATAAGGGTTCCGAGTCATAAACTTCGGAACCCTAAAAACAGGATTGTCGTAGGTATTTATTTAAAGTAGAAGTTGTAGTGGTTTCCTCTTAACTTTGGATATTTAATTCGAATTGGTATATAAATACGTATGGACTTGCGGCCTTAACCCTCTCCTGAGAGGAGACCCTAGCCCAGCAGTGGGACATTATGGGTTGTTGGGTTGTTGATGAACCCTTTCCTGACAATAACAGATACAATCAGAATTAGCCACATTAGTCCCGCTGTTCACGCGAGATGCCGTAACTAAAAAAAATGGGGATTCAATTTTTACAAGCTCTTATTTAACTTGCAATGTATGTATATATGTATGTGTATTCGGGTGAAATCTTGCAACTCAATTTTGAAGCAGACATATTCAACCAATTAATCAGAAATTTTGTATACAAGTTCAATTTGGATGACATTGCATGGTTAACTTTGTGACGTCATTCAATACCAACATGGCGGCATATCTGGGTGCTATGTGTACTAGACAACTGATACAAATACATTTATACTTTTTTAGTATATAAGTATTTATATAAGATGTCTAGTAACTATAGCATAAGCTCTGATTAGTTTTAATATCAATTGTCTGGTACCCATAATACAAGCTCTGCTTAGTTTGGGACTAGACGATGTTGTGTGTCAGATGTCCGAAAGATTTATTTATTATTCATTATTAAATATGCATGCCGATAATTCAAACATTTGTTCCGACCGGGGAATAGAACCCGAGACCTTCAACACTGCAGTCGTATACGCTACCACTTACCTCCAAGCCAGTCAAAATCCGTAAAAATACAATACCTAAACTTTAAAAGCTGCCCTGATATCATTCTCCGTTATTTGGGTCAAGTCTTCTAGGTTACTTTAATTATTTTTACTTATAGATTCGTCATGTCTGTTTGCCTGTTCGTCAGTATGTCACAATCTGTGAATCGCAATAAGATTTTCACATAAAAATAGAAAAAAAACAATACATTTTGGAGGTCCCCATACTTGGAACTGAAACTCATAATTTTTTTTTCATCAAACCCATACGTGTGTCTATGGATAGATGTTAAAAAATGATGTTGAGGTTTCTAATATCATTTTTTTCTAAACTGAATAGTTTGCGCGAGAGACACTTCCAAAGTGGAAAAATGTCCCCCCCCCATGTAACTTCTAAATTAAGAGAGTGATAAAACTAAAAAAATATATGTTGTACATTACTATGCAAACCACCAGCGAAAATTGGTTAGAACGAGATCTAGTAAGTAGTTTTTTTTAATACGTCATATATCGTAAACCGCAATTTACCTTTTATTCAATCAATGCACTATTATAAAAACATCGATCAAAGTTACAACTAACTACAAGAACTTTTATGTGATGTTACTTGCTGATACGGAACCCTTCATGGGCGAGTATGACTCGCACTTGGCCGCTTTTTAAATCAATTCCTTTGCACGAGTAATAAATGACATTCCAATAAAAGTACTTGTTCGGTACGGGGAGCGACGTCCTCGTAATAAAATACTTCAAATATTTACAAGATCTGTAGAAGCAAGTGCACTCGCTGATGTGTACTGTAGATATTTGTATTGAATGTACTACATTAAATTCATTGGATATCGAATACGACGACTCTTAGGGTGGAGAACTTCATCATTGGCCGAGCGGCTAAAAATTAATACAAAAATAAAAAAGTAAAAGATTTATTTTTAAAGTACCTACCGTGTGTGTGTACTTAATGAATGGAATGAACTTTTAATTGTTTTGTTTCCGGTCTGTCTGTCAGGTTCCATTTCAAAACTCAAAAAGTTTTTGACATTGATTTTGTGGCGTCTTTTTTATTTCAATCGGTTTATATAATTCGCTTTTGAAATTGTATCACTAAAAGTTAGCATTAAACCGAAATATTAAGAAATATGTTGCATAACAATTTATTTCGGTTAGGGTGGTATTTATAAAATCTTTTATTTTTAAATAAGCAAATTTTTTGAAAGTCTGAGGTATGATGTTAGCGCATGAGGATAGTGTTGCCACAAAAGAAATGAGCTGCATAAAATAATTACTGATGTTTTAATAAGTTAATTAAATCTATAGACTATCATTATTTGAACAATTATAAATGTAATTCCTGATACTTAAGATAGTTTTGATAAAGCATCAGACCTTTACTATATCATTGTACATTTCAACATTGTTAAATTCAAATAGACATCGAGATAGGTCTCCATAAGCTAAACCATTCACAAACATTGATTAGAATATGCCATCGTCCATCTTCCTAGCCTTATTCCCAATATTATTTGGGCTCGGCTACTAGTTCAACCGGTTTTACCTGAATATCAGGTTTTCCACGGAGCGACTGGCATCGGACCTCCGCAACCCTAAGGGAGAACTGCAATTCGAAGGTTGAACTAGTTGTCAGTAAATTTGAGGGCACTGACTTCCCAATAACGATTGCCATAGATGTTTATGACAACCGTGACCGACGGCTTTATGTGCTCTCCGAGGCACGGGTGTGAATCACCGCTAACTTCCAAACTCCTGGCTGCTATTAGGAATTTCCTAAGAAAACCCAAAATCACTTTTTGGCCCGACCCGGAATTTGAACCCGAGACCTCTTGATTAGCAGTCGCATACGCTATACACTAGACCAACGAATATGCCATCGTATGACTATATATAACCCTGTTATTATATTTTCCGGTCGAATGAAAAAGAATTTAGACATGCCTTTCAAAGCAGGTTACAAAATACGGCTCCAATTATAACAGATGATGTGATGTAGTTTACAGCGACTGGTATAACTGGAACTCTTCTCTGGAGAACACAAACAACCGAGTGCCCTCTTGAAAACAAAAACAATGAAAATTGGATGCGCTAAATACATGTTTACTACTTAAGACGTTTTGTTGATAAAAATATATTTCTCATCCAAACCTCCTTTTAGACAGAATCTTTGACTCGTGAACTCTCTTTTTACGAGTGTGCCATTAATAATAAAATGATTCGTTCGAAATAGGCTGGTCTAACGGTATGTGGTGTGAGTGGGCTTCGTAAGGCCTCACACTGGATTGATACATATGCCAACATGTTGCCAGGTGAATATTTCTGGGGAGAAATTTAGTCGAATACCCATAACGATCAGTTAAAATTAAATTTTATATTTTGACAAGAATTGGTTAAGGAAAACTGTGATAGGATTTAATTTTGGTAGAGCTATACTTGGGCAAAGAAAGAAAATAATATTCATTCTGGTATTCACAAGACTTCAATTAATGACTAAATTTAAGAAAGTGGACCGCAAATTATTACAATGCCCCGTGCAATACCAGCAATATATCTTAATACCAGGCGAATATCTTAGTAATACTAGTATGCTAGCTTATGGTTCTTGGCAATATGGTTTAGCCTGGGGGACTGCAACCTGGTGCCCGAATTAAAAAAAAGCGGTTTCCTTTACCCTCAGACAGTAACATTATGTCTCTTGAGTTATTCTTATGGGCCCGTATACATGTTTGCGATCGACATCATTAGTAGAACATCTACCGATTTTATTTACAAAACATCATTATGATGATTCTGCTAAGAATTCAGAGTATTTAAATTTGTCACACTTTTACTTTGAAAGTATTTAAGTGAGAGGATAACCTGATTTCTAACGAGAGCGAATTCTAAAAGTTGTAGTTTCAACAAAGATTAATATTTAACAGAAAGTACAATGAATTTAGTAGAAACAGAATCTCTCACGTCTTTTAGTCCCAAAGGACATGCGTATTTAATTACCTACGTTTGACAATTAAAATTTATATCTCAGATAATTCTAAATATGTATGTATTTATATCTAGCATATCCAAACAAAATAATTGTGGTCATCAAACAATCTTTATCTTAGTTGGATATCTAACCCACCACCTTTGTGTTTGAAATTATAATCGTTAACCACTAGACCAACAGATCTTTTATTCCACTTTAACATGAAAGAAATAAATTGTAAAAATTAGCAAATAATGCGTAGTTCTGAGCGGGAATTGGCACTAAGATTTCACATTCGAATTTAAGTAACAATTTGACCTTTGAAATAAAAGGTGAAATTACCAATTGGGCTACTACAAGAGTAATATAATAATTTAAATCACATTGCAATCATCGCACCAGTCTGTGGACGGCCTTAAATAATTTTTCACAAAAAATGCGCGGCTTAATCTGGGTGTGAAATAAATAATAAATGTTTTAGGCTGGATTCAGATGTGCGGTATGTGCGCTCATGAATAAACCAGTGGCACACGATGGACGCACATCGCTCACAAGAAATGCTCGCGGATAAATTTAAGATATCTTGTTTATGCTAAATAAGGACAGCTGACGTATTAATGAATTAAGGTAGAGGAACCTGTTTTGTGCTTACGAATTAAACATACATTATTTGACTTGAATTTGCAGTGATTTCATAAAAAGAAACGGCTGTGTTTAACAAGAAGCCAAATTACTTAGTTACTAATCAAATGATAGATATCAAATGATGAAAGACAGTATTTCGTTTTTTAGGGTTCCGAAGTTAATAACTTCGAACCCTTATAGATTCGTCATGTCCGTCTGTCCGTCCGTCCATACGTCCGTCCTCGACTTACCGTCCAAACGGTAAGTGTTAGAAAGATGAAATTTTGCATGAATATGTATTTTAATAACGTCGACAAAGTGCTATAATAAAATTATGAAAAATATTTTTATTTGGGGTACCTCCCCTACACGTAAAGTGGAGATGTTTTTTTTTCTCGCGACTACCCCATCATGTGGGGTATTATTAGATAGGTCTTTTAAAAACATTAAAGGATTTCTAAGACGATTTTTTGATTTAGGTATTCGTTTGCGAGAAATTCCACTTTAAAGGCCACTTTTTTGTGAAAACAGGTCCCCCCCCCCCCTTAAAGCTAAACGGCTGGCTCGAAAAATCTGGAAAAATTCGTGATAGTGGTCCATATAATGAACTTTATAGGAAAACTATAACGGATTAGATGACTTTCTTAGTTCAGGAGTTATAGAGGCTTAACTTTTAAAATGCGCTAATTTGGAAAAAGTCACAAAATTAACGCATTAATACGTAAACATAACAATTAACCACTGGATACGATTTCTAATCCATGTACCATTATGGGTTACTGAGGAACCCTATCCTGTGCGTGGCCTGACACGCACTTGGCCGGTTTTTATCATTTACGATAATTATTTATAGTTGAATGGTTATCCATTCAGTAGACTTTGGTGATGAAACAAACCCATAAAGGAACGCAAAAATATATTACAAAGTATGACTTTTTTTAGAAAGTTCATTTTATAAATCAGGAAATTGTTAAAATAACTAGCAAACAAGACATGTTTTACAATGTAAGTTTAAAAGTATTGCTTTACCACATAATGAGAAAAAAAAATCAAAATAACAATAAGACACACTAACTTTGATATAATTGGACACGAATTAACAAATACCATTGTGATTTTCCCAAACTGGCAATGTTATTAATTCTCCATTGCATAGTTTCGCATTCATATTAGCGAAGTGTAAAATGAATTTGTTGACGGTTGCATTCTCGCTGTGCCGGCGACAGGGGCCGCCACCCCAGTCATCGCGCGCAATAACGAACCTCGCGATATTTATGTTTTAAGATTCGTCTCATTTCTGAGCACATTTGTCTACAAATTAGTTTTTCGAATTGGTTTACTTCAGGAAATAAATATTTTTGATATATGGGTGGGAATTTTTGTAGGAATTATAGCGGTTTTCTTACAATATTTGAATTCCATGGTACTAATAACGCGAGAATTAATTATAGGATATAATCTAGTTACTAGACTTTAGAATCATGTAATTATATTTTTAACTATCTGTTACTCGCGGTTATTGTTGTGCTTTTACAAGAAAAATTGTGGGGCGAAGGTAGTATAATAATTGTAACCTATGTAAATGACTCCTTTTTAAAAATCCAATCTAAATCGGTTCCGCACTTACAGACATTAGCCGGAACAAACAAACAGATAAAATTATAGATTGGCAGATATAATATTTTTATTTTTTGATGTAATATATAAAGTACGACCTTTATACGGTGATTTTTAGGGTTCCGTAGCCAAATGGTAAAAAACGGAACCCTTATAGATTCGTCAAGTCTGTCTGTCTGTCTGTCTGTCTGTCTGTCTGTCCGTCCGTATGTCACAGCCAATTATTTCCGAAACTATAAGAGCTATACTGTTGAAATTTGGTCAGTCGATGTATTCTGTAAACCGCATTAAGATTTTTACATAAAAATCGAAAAAAAATAATACATTAATGGGGTCCCCATACTTGGGACTGAGACTCAAAAATTTTTTTTTTATCAAACCAATACGTGTATGGGTATCTATGGATAGGTACTCAAAAATGATGTTGAGGTTTCTAATATCATTTTTAGGGTTCTGTTGCCAAATGGCAAAAAACGGAACCCTTATAGATTCGTCATGTCTGTCTGTCTGTCTGTCCGTCCGTAAGTCACAGTCACTTTTTTCCGAAACGATAAGAGCTATACTGTTGAAACTTGGTCAGTAGATGTATCCTGTGAACCGCTTTAATATTTATAAACAAAAATTGAAAAAAAGCAATAAATTTTGGGGGTCCCCATACTTAGAACTGAAACTCAAAAATTTTTTTTTCATCAAAATCATACGTGACCTATCTATGTATAGGTCTTCAAAAATGATATTGAGATTTCTAATATCATTGTTTTCTAAACTGAATAGTTTGCGCGAGAGACACTTCCAAAGTGGTAAAATGTTGGTCCCCCCCCCTGTAACTTCTAAAATAAGAGAGTGATAAAACTAAAAAAAATATATGATGTACATTACCATGCAAACTTCCAACGAAAATTGGTTTGAACGAGATCTAGTAGGTAGTTTTTTTTTAATACCACATAAATCATAAACCGCAATTTACATTTCTTTCAATCTAAACACTATTAATAAAACATTGATGAAAGTTACAACGAACTACAAAAACTTTTATATGATGCTACGGAACCCTTCATGGGCGAGTCCAACTCGCACTTGGCCGCTTTTTTTTTTCTTTTGCGCGAGAGACACTTCCAAAGTGGAAAAATGTGTGTCCCCCCCCCCTCTAACTTCTAAAATAAGAGAATGATAAAACTAAAAAAAATATATGTTGTACATTATCATGCAAACTACCAACGAGAATTGGTTTGAACGAGATCTAGTGAGTAGTTTTTTTTTAATACGTCATAAATCGTAACACGCAATTCACCTTTCATCCAATCAATACACTAGTATAAAAACATAGATGAAAGTTACAACGAACTACTAGAACTTTTATATGATTTTACTTGCTGATACGGAACCCTTCATGGGCGAGTCCGACTCGCACTTGTTTGATAATTTTTTTATGTACAATACATAATGTAGGTAGGTAAATATTTTGGAAATCGAACCAGCACCACTAAGTTCGTTATTAAAGGTCTACCTATATAGTCTACTATCCATCCGTACACCGCCCACACTCTATGGTGCCGCATGGGGTGACAAATATAGTTTTGGTAGATTATTCTTCATAGCTTTATATCTCAGAGAATGCAAATAATTATTATTTTGTAACAGGCAAATAACCTGATGTTTGATATGGAACTACTGGCTTTAAGGGTAGTTCTTTGAATAAGACTTCTGTTATCTTTTTAAAATAATAATATTAAATGTTGTTTATTTCTCTCAAAAGGTACAGTTACATTCTTATGCATACAGATAGATACAGATATTGAACCTTGTTGAGAGCTGGAGTCTGAGCTAGGTTCGAAACCTGTGTGACAGATCTCCAGGCCTCCACTGTGATCACCACCATCCATTTATCTAATCATCTACCTTAAAACTGTTACTGTTACAACTATCTAACTAACTACTGTTACAAAATAATGAGAGTAGTTGTGTATGTGTGTGTGTCTGTGTGTGTATGGGTGTGTTTGTTTTTGTAGGTGCACATGCACCTTCTTATTGAGAGTTTAGTGTAGTAAATATTTATGTGTAAATTTAATACAAAACAAACGTAAGAAATACAGCTGATCACCTATTTCAATGTGCAAATTATATTTTCAAAGTAAGAGAAAAGCAAAGAAATCAAGTCAGAATATTCATTATGCATAATTTATTTTTAATCACTATAACGTCAACAAAACAACGGCTTAAGGCGTCACTTTAACAAAGTTTCTCTAAAATGTCACATAGAGAAACAATGCGAGTGCAACATTACACTAATGAATGTACGCATCAAGTTTGTTATGTGCAACACTGCGTTCAAGACTTTTAAGGTCGGTGTATACTATGCGTTTTGTTGCTACATATTGTGCGTTTAGTCGGTGCATTCTGTGCGTTTTGTTGCTGCATACTCCGCGTTTTGTTGCTGCATACTGTGCGTTTGGTCGCTTCATATTGTGCGTTTTGTTGCTGCATACTGTGCGTTTGGTCGCTGCATACTGTGCGCTTTGTTGCTGCATACTATGCACTTAGTCCCTTTATACTGTGCGTCTTGTTGCTGCATACTGTGATGGATGCAAGGAACGAGTTTCCCCAAAGCAGTAAAGCGTACATAAATAGATACAGAAACGACGTTTAGTTATAAATCAACTAAATAATACCCAAAAATCACGTCTAAATTTCAGCTAAAATAGTCTCAGTGGCGCAGTGCTAGTTTATGCGACTGCTTTGCTTAAGTGTTGTTATTGAGTTCGATTCCAACATTAAAACCAATGTTTGTATGATTCTCAAAATATAATTGTTTCGGAGTTTTGGTGTAAATGTACCATACGTGTGATTACAAAAAAAAACTAACAGTCAATTTAGCTATCATAGTACAAGATCTGCTTAATTTAAAGATAGATGGCGTTGTGTGTCAGATGTTCGAAATATTCATTTAATTTTAGAACATAAATTCATCAACAGCCTTTAACAGTCCACTGCTGGACATAGGAATCTCCTTTGAAAGGAGGTTTTGGCCTACTATACTACGGTGGCCAGACGGGTTGGATAAAGGATTTGTTTCAAGTTTTCCTTCCCTTGGCAGTGATGTTAGTTGCTTATTTTGTTCCTTTAGTCGCCTCTTACGACACCCACGGAATGAACATAAATTGCACTCCTATTATATTATTTTGAAATCAATCACATATAATAGAAAAAAGATTTCTTGTTACTATTTTTTTAGAAATCTTTTACGAAAATTTTCAGTATCAAATATTGTTCAAGCGATCAAGACTAGTGAGCTTTATACGCCTGGCCTCAGCTCCGTTCAGCCAGCCATTGATTTACGAGTATGTCGACCGAGAAGTCAACAGAGCGTGGACACTGTCAGCCTTAGGGGCCTGCGAGCTTTGATGGCAATCACGCAAAGCGCTGGGCCTTCGGACTTCGCTGGCAATCTCGTATAACGCTGACGGCTGACGTCTGCACTAGAGAAGAAAGGATACCGTCGAATATAAATTACTATTTGGTTTGTAAAATTTATTTAAACTACAATTTTATTTTGATCAATAGGTCTCGGGTTCGATTCCCGGGTCAGACCAAACATTTGTGTGAATCACAAATATTTGTTTCGGAGTCTGGGTGTTTTTCTATGTAAAATATGTATGTATTTACAAAAAAAGTATGTCTACGTATTTATATCAGTTGTTTAGTACCCATAAAACAAGCTCTGATTAGATTGGGATTAGATGACGTTGTGTGTAAGATGTCCGAAATATTTAACGATACACATTGAAATATTCAGTGGTCTAGTGGTTAGCGTATGCGACTGCTAATCAAGAGGTCTCGGGTTCAAATCCCGGGTCGGGCCAAAAAGTGTTTTTGGGTTTTTCTTAGGAAATTCCTAATAGCAGCCCGGAGTTTGGAAGTTTGACGGTGATTCACGCCCGTGCCTCGGAGAGCACGTAAAGCCGTGGGTCCCGGTTGTCATGAACATCTATGGCAATCGTTATTGGGAAGTCAGTGCCCTCAAATATACTGACAAGTACTTCAATCTTCGAGTTTCATCCCCTATCTCCCTTAGGGTTGCGGAGGTCCGATGCCAGTCGCTCCGTGGAAAAACTGAAATTCAGGTAAAACTGGTTGAACTAGTAGCCGACCCCAAATAAACTTGGGAATAAAGGCTCGGAAGATGACACATCGAAATATTCAAAAGGTAGACACTAACTGTTCAACGAAATTTATAAATATTTTAATAATTTTCATACCGTTCACTACGGAGCAAATATTCGTTTGCGAGTGTCATATTTCAAGAGTTTTAATGAAGCACATTAATTATCATAAAATAAATGTTTTCCGTTTCATTTTACCCTATTTGTACATTTTATGTTTCTTTATCTTTTGTATTGTTTATGGAAATGTGCATTGATTAATGTAAATACAACTTTAATTGGTCTAATTAAATGAAAATTCACATTAAAATAAATAAAATAAATGTTTCGGACATCTGACACACAATGTCATCTAGTCCCAAACTAAGCAGAGCTTGTACTATAAGTACTAGATAACTGATATAAATACATTTGTACTTTTTGTTTGTAAATACATACATATTATACATATAAAACACACAAACTTCTTCGAAACAAACATTTGCAGATCATACAAACATTTTTTCCGACCCGGGAATCGAACCCGAAACCTCTTGATCAGCAGCCGCATACGCTGACTACTAGTACAACAAGGCAATCAATTACTGAAAGCATTTAAGCGTTTAACGTAGTGTACTACGTCTACAGGCCAGGGTGATGTGTTTGCAAGGCTGACAGGAGCTGGGTAGGAGAAGCCGAGGATTAAACGTACAATATGAGAGGCCTATGTCCAGCAGTGGACTGCGATAGATTGCTGCTGATGATGATGATAATATAAGCGTATTAATTCAAAACTGATGCATCTCTTTGGTTAATTCTCAATTTTGTCAATAATTTCCAGCACAAGGTTTGTATGCACTATTTACACTATACATGTATTAAATAAATACATATAACGGACATCTGACACACGACATCATCTAGTCCCAACCTAAGCAAACTTTTTTTTTTCTTTTTTTGACAACTCCCGCATTAGGAATATAAATTCCTGTGTCGCGGGGGACTTTACAAACATACATGGAACGGACACAAAGAACACCCAGACCCAGAACAACAAATTGTAAATCACACAAAGTGTTATCCTACGTGGGATTTGAACCCACGACACTTGGCGCAGTAGGAAGCGGCGTGGCCACCGCTTAAGCCACTAGGTCAACCGTGCAGTCAACCTTAAAACTAAGCAAAGCTTGTATTATGGGTACTAGACAACTGATATATATTTATACATATCAGTTGTCTAGTACTTTTTTTTGTAACATATTTTTTTTGTAAATACATACATATTAGAGATAGAAAACACCCGGACTCCGAAACAAATATTTGTGAATCACACAAATAATATTTGGTCCGACCCGGGAATCGAACCCATACATACGTGGAGTGATGATACAAGAATATGGAGTGTCACCACCCCTATTCATCCTGTGAGTGCCGTAAGACCTGAATAAGAAAGCAAAAGTTCGCAGCACGATATCATTGCAAAGGAAGTTTTGAAATGAACCTTAAAACAATCCGTCTAGTCAGCGATATATAGCGTCTATAGGCCGACCGTTTATCTGAGTCCTCGCCTGCGCGGTAACAGGGGCGCGGGTGTATGACGATAAAGGGGACTGAGACAGGTGCGGGCGGCGGGGGCGCTTAGTGAGATACACACGAGATGTCCGCCCGCACCTGTCTCAGTCCCCATTGTTGCCCCTGTTACCGCGCAGGCGAGGACTCAGATAAACGGTCGGCCTTTAGTATAGTATATCAAAACTTGTGATAAAGATCAGTGATGATAATGACATATACAATAAAAAAATCATCATCGGCCTGCAATTGTTGCAATTATTAGGGTCGCTGCAGTATGTTTTGTCCTTCCATTCTTCTCTATCACTCGTCACTTTACTGTCAACTCCCTTCCTACCCATACCTTCTTTCACACAATCATTCACCTTTTATTTAGTTTTCTCTTGCACCCTTCAACCCCATCTATACCACTTTCTTCATAATGGCCAACACTATAAAAAGATAACTTTGAATATTATGCATTGATCTGATGTTGAATGTTCTTTCAATAATAAGTAATGTAGCCTACATTACGAAAGAGTGCTTCAGGCTTATTTAATTGCTCACATACCGGTTGTACGATTGCTTTAGTTTAATGAAGAGTAAATAAAAAATTTAAAAGAATACTCAGATAACGTCAATAACTATATAAAATCCATTTCATTCATTAACATAATACACTTCAAATCGCACAGCTCACATGAGCTCATTAAATGTACTGGAATATCGAATAAAGCGAGTCTATAGAATAACCGTCGGCGTTAAGCCTACGGTCCCACTGCAAGCGATCAGCGTCAACATAAAAACGTCGTCGACGCTTTCACATAATGTGTTTTATCCAGCTGATACGCGCTGAGGGCCAGGCCATCAATATCGCAATCGAGGGATTTTGCAAATCCCTGCCCATTGAAAACAGACCCTGTTAGCGTGTCCCCCCTCCGTCTCTCACAGCCGGGGCTCCGGGGCCCCGGGCTCTATGTATTGAAAGAGCGGTGATATGAGTTGCCGCCGGCGACGATACCTTTTATTCACTTAAATTCCGTTGTTGTCATTATATTACCTCCATGCGGTATTGAAAAGATTGAATATGTTTATATGAAGTTAGAATACATGTTGTGTAGGTATAATTTGGCAAAGAACTCGGATGAAAGAAGATTGTATGAGTCGTTTTAATGTGAATAAAGAATTTTGAAAAAGTAAAGTAAATATAAGACGGTAAGAAAACCGATTATATTCTTTTATGAGAAAACCGTCGTCCAAAAACACTTGTAAATTATTAGCCATAAGCATGTTGAAATCTTTTGAGCACTTTCTGGAAATAATTGTTTTGTTTTCTTAAAAAGACAACTCCCGCATTAGGAATATAAATCCTATGTCCCGGGGGACTTTACAAACATAAATGAAACAAAGAACAAAGACCCAGAACAACAATTTGTGAATTACACAAAGTGTTATCCGACTTGCGATTTGAACCCACGACACTTTGGGTAGAAGAAAGCGAAGTAGCAATCGCCTAAACCACTAAGCCAACCGTGCAGCCAATTAGGGAGACTGAAGCATTGATATCATAGACGGACAGAATATTTCTAGATGGTTAATTATTTATAACGAGCAAGTTTTTGATTTAAATAATAAATATAAAAACTTAAATAATAAATAAAATCCCCAAGGACAGTTATCGGACTATTTTAATTGAATATTACTTTCATCTGAGGTGAATTAAAATGACTATTAAAACTACCTTCAATAACAAAAATAATATCAAGGGTCATAAATAAATGCTCTGATAGGGCAAGGGTTAAACGTAAGCCTCTAAAAGCAATTAAAGTACTTTAAATCTTATCGTTAATCAAAAATAGGAATAAAATATAATTAAATTACATAAAAAGTAGCTAAGTCCCGCGGTGTTACCTACGGTCATTGTTAAAATCGCGAGTAAAGCCGCGGAGCGAAGCTTGTCTAATAAAATAAATTGTTTTACACTAAACAAACACTAATAGTCCAGTCAATTAAGGCTTAACTTTGCCATTTCGGCTGAACACCTGCAACCAACGCCAAAATTTCCGTAAGTCTTCGGAGATTAATATACTAAAATTGCAGGGTGCTGCATTACCGGCAAAGGGTGCAAATACATTGCAAAAGGGTGCAAAAACAACTTTTTCGTCTATATCTCGCGATTGGCTGGAAAAATAAAAAAAGGTCCTACTACAAAATTGTCGGAAATTAAATCCCCTACAAACAGTTGTGAACGTATTTTCGCGTATCTCTCATAGTTTTTGCACAAAATGCATTTAAAGGTGCAAAATCGTAAAAAATATTATTAATAATCTATTTTTATCATTTTGAAGCGATCCTACGTGTTTCTTTGGGATTTAATTAATATTTTTCGGACATATTATTTATTTATTTATACATTTTTTTCATATACCTAATAATCTTGACAAAAAAAATGTTTTCAATTTTATTATATGATATTTTCAGCATTACCATCAACAGCCTTTAACAGTCTACTGCTGCATGTAGGCCCCCCTTTGAAAGGAGGTTTTGGCCTACTATTCCACGCTGGCCAGACGGGGTTGTTTCAAGTTTTCCTTCTCTTGGCAGTGATGTTAGCTGCTTATTTTGTTCCTTTAGTTGCCTCTTACGACATCTATGAAATAAATAGGGGTGACACTTTGTATTCTTAATCCGTCACAATTCGGACAATTGATTTTTAATTTTATACTTTTTTTATTCCATCAGATTCTGCGCAAATTTTCACATTTGAGAGGATGGTCATCTAATGAACAGTAGGCATTTAATATGCCTGATAGAAATGTTATATACGATGGTGATATAAGAGGTGAAATGCCTAAACTTAGTTCACTAGGATCTGCATAGGTGATGTTTTTAAGCTATTGCATAGCTTTTATCGCGACCTTTGAGCGCGGCGATCAAATCAAGAAATTCCGTAACGAAAAAACCGAACACCCTAAAAAAGGATAGAGAATATAATTGTAACTGCAGTGCGACAAGGATGTAGCGGCTCTGTGCTCTATAGTCAGATTAGCACATGCGTGCTGCCGCCACCGGCCGTTATCCATTGCCTTGACAACACAGTCATTCTAGATTCTTCTTCTTTTTTTATTCCATATTAGATTGCTTAGATTACTATTATGTTCTCTGTTTAGTTGTCATTGTCTTTCGGTTAAAAGCATGATTATATTGTTTGGCAATAATATTGTTAGAACGTATGTTGGTACAAGACTTTTTTTTAATCCAGAAGGCCCTCTCTCATCATAAATCTCATTGGTGATATCTGTTGTAGATGCTAATTGCGCTGCAAATCTTTTTACATTTGATTGGATTTCCTTCATATCAAACACTACTTGCCTCCTAAACAGTGAAAAGTCTCCTGACCATTTAAGATGCTTATATTACGGTCAGTATAATCAGAGACATATTGAACGAAAGCATCAGTAATTATAGCCTTCTGAGGTTAAATTATTGATGAAGCTACATGAAGCTGAATAATTGTGTTATGATGTGCAAACACCCAGTTTGCTTAGTAGATCGATAACTAACAAACTAACATCGATCCTGTTTTGGGATAAATGTATGCTCCAACATCTAGTTGAAGAAACGATATGAAGGATTTAGGATGTAGTGCTGAAATAATACTATAGGCAATAGTATCTATTTTTGGTATAATAGGACATTCATCTGACACAATATTTTCATCATTGAATAATAATTAATGTATGAAGCAAGTTAATAGTGGAGGTACTTCTGATGCAACGTTATCAGGGAATTTGTCCGGTTGTAGATAACTTTTTGTTTCGTAACGAGTTTCCTTTATTTCGTCCTGTACGATTGTTTTTTTAGCCATTTCACTGAGGTCCTCACTCTTACCATACCAATAACTACAATTAGTATGCAATCCTGAGAGGATTGCATACTTTTCACAACAATTATAGAATCTTGCGTTTTCTTCATACAAATAGAACATAAAAATGAAGGATTGATTGTTTCCTTTAAATTGAATCAAGTTTATTTTGTAAAAAATCACTTTTTGGATAGTTAAACGCACAAAAATGAAATATCCCTGAAAAGACAGTTTGGAGTATAGTGACAGTAAGTGACAAACAGTTAGTTGAGCATTTTCTACTGCAGTCTTACTAATTGCACTCAGCGAGATAGAAAAACAAGCGCATGTGTGTGTGTTCTCAATGGTACTATTTTCGGCGAGCGCAAGGGTCTCATTTTTGTCTTATTCTCCCTATTCACTCTTATATTTCTATCTCTTACGCTCGCATTGAAATAATTGTGGTCTCACTCGCACGCATGCTCTCTTCACGTCCATGCGTAGAAAAATAGAATCAGTGGGAGCAAGAGAGTAGTCGTAAATAAACCTATTTTTAACGCTTACATTGCAAACGTTGGCCCTACGAGATAGATCAAAATAATGTAGTACAGTATTGTACACTTGGAAACCTAGAAAAAGATTTCGACAGCGTGCCTCGCGACGCTCTCTGGCTGGTCCTGAAGAAACTGGGATGCACGGAAAAATTTCTAAGAATGATCCGGCTCTTGCATGATGACATGCGATGCTGTGTCGGTGTGCAGGGTGAAGACGCCGAGTTCTTTTCAGTAAGTTGCGGTGTAAAACAGGGTTGCGTACTTGCTCCAACTCTCTTCGCCTTGTACTTTGCACTAGGGAGGCCTTACAGGATTTGTCTGATGGCATTCGTATTCGTTTTCAGACCGATGGCGGTGGTGTGTTTATCTTATCTAGGCTTAAAGCTCACACCAAAGTATCTTACGCTGTTATTACCGAAATTATGTACGCAGACGACTTGTGTATAATGGCAAATTCCTCGGAGGGTCTACAGAGGCTTATGACGAGTCTTGATTGGTCATGCTGTAGATTTGGTCTTAAAATCAGTGTCAAAAAAACCGAAGTGATGGTCCAAGATACGCTGATTGGTGCGCCAATAAATAGTATAATACTCTGCACAAAAATAGCTGTGTACATGGCAATCGTTCTGCCTAATCTGTTTGTACGGCTCCAAGGCGTGGTACCTTTGCCGCAAACATGTCCACACTCTACATAGAAACCATCTTAAATGCCTACGCGACATTATGAACATTCACTGGTCAGACCGTGAACGAAACACGGAAGTTCTACGACGAGCAAATGTCGGCAAAATATAGGCATATCTAATCCAACGGCAGTTACGGTGGTGTGGACATGTCGCATGGATGCCTGATGAATGAAAGAGTGACTAAGCGCATCTTTTATTCAGAGCTGCAAGATGGCAAACGACAGCAAGGTGGTAAATTTTTGCGGTATAAGGATGTGCTAAAGCGACACATGAAACGCCGCCACCTTGACCTGTCGCAGTGGGAGGTTGCTGCGGCGGATAGACCGCTTTGGAGGCGTACTGTTCACACTAAGATGTTTGAGGTCGAGAGACAGAGGAGAAATGAGCTCGATGCCAAACGGGATGAGCTCAAAGCCATTACAATTATATCGGAGGGGTGCTGACTTGCAGTGAATGTAGACGTACATTCACTGTGAAAATTGATTCCTGAAATCAGACACCTGAGAGCACATCAACGAAGCTCACGCTGATCAGTTCCAAGTCGCCGTGGCCGAATACGGTCTGGATGGTAGTAGAAGTACACCTTAAAAAGGTCTACAATACTTTCTTTGTTTTTACGAGAAATATTCGCTTATTTACGAAACGATTTTAATCAATACAGTATTAATCCTTATCGAATTAAGTACCCTCAATACTTTGTGCAACTAATATAGATTAATATGACCCTTTACAGTATATAATTTAAATTAATATTTTTGAAGATATTACAAATTGAAGATGCAGGAACAAAGCTATTGTGGCGGTACCGCCGGGGCCCGATAGGTGGCACTGCTGTAAATTTATCAGTATCAGTTAAATACAGACTAAGCACAATATTTTAATGATTATTCTAAGGCGGTACGAAGTTTTCCGGGTCAGCTAGACATTTTTTTTTTTTTTTTTTTTGCTAAGATTATTAGGTATTTGAAAAAAGGTATAAATAAATAAAAAAATGCCCGAAACATATCAATTAAATCCCAATGAAACATGTAGTATCACTTTAATATGATAAAAATAGATTAATAATAATATTTTTACGATTTTGCACCTTTAAATGCATTTTGTGCAAAAACTATGAGAGATACGTGAAAATTTGCTCACATTTTTTTGTAGGGAATTTAATTTTCTACAATTTTGTAATAGGTTTTTTTTTTATTTTTCCAGTCAATCGCGAGATATAGATGAAAAAGTTGTTTTTGCACTCTTTTGCAATGTATTTGCACCCTTTGCCGGTAATGCAGCACCCTGCAATTTTAGTATATTAATCTATGAAGACTTACAGAAATTTTGGCGTTGGTTGCAAGTGTTCAACTAAAATGGCAAAGTTAAGCTTTTGTTGACTGGACTATAAACAAACACGCTTTTAAAGTAAAACGTAGATAATAATTTTAATATAATAAAAATCGGCCAAGTGCGTGTCAGGCCACGCACAGGAAAGGGTTCCTCAGTCACCCATAATGGTATGTGGATTAAAAATCGTATCCAATGGATAATTGTTATATTTACGTATTAATGCGTTGATTTTGTATGACGTTTTCAAAGTGAGCGCATTGTAAAAGTTAAGCCTCTATAACTTCTGAACTAACAAAGTCATCGAATCCGTTATAATTTTCCTTCAAAGTTCATTATATGGACCACTATCAGGAATTTTTCCAGATTTTTTGAGCCAGCCGTTTAGCTTTTAGAGGGGGGAGGACGCCATGTTTTTATAAAAAAGTGGCCTTTAAAGTAGAATTTCTCGCAAACGGATACCTAAATCAAAAAATCGTCTTAGAAACCCTTTATTGTTTTTAAAAGACCTATCTAATGATACCCCACATGATGGGGTAGCCGCAAGAAAAAAAAAACATCCCGACGTTACGTGTAGGGGAGGTACCCCAAATAAAAATATTTTTCATAATTTTATTATAGCACTTTGTCGACGTAATTACAATACACATTCATGCAAAGTTTCATCTTTCTAGCACTTACCGTTTGGACGGTAAGTCGAGGACGGACGGACGGACGGACGGACGGACGGACGGACAGACGGACATGACGAATCTATAAGGGTTCGAAGTCATAAACTTCGGAACCCTAAAAAGCGTGGGGCGACGTTATTGAAATATTTTACGAAAGCACCCCACGCTTTGTTACATTAAAATTATTTTCTACGTTTTAGTTTAAAAACGTATTTGTTTAGTTTTTTAAGACCATTTTTTTTAGAAAGACTAAAAAAGACTAATTTGGTTATTTTGTTTTTTTTTTCAAATTAGTGTATTGTCATCGATCCTCGATAAATCTACAAAGTTTGAACGAAATCTGGCTGTTTAAAGTGGGTCAAAATCGCACTCAAAGGATTCGGTTACAAAAAATACAAACAAACACACAAACATACAGGTGAAGCTAAGTTACTCCTTACGTCATTAGCTTCCTGCCAGTGAAAGTTCCATTAAAACTAGACGGCTTGTCTCTCCAGAAATTAGCTGAAAGAAACAGACAGACGGACAGTGGTACCGGGGGCGATCGTAGTAAAAGACTTCGAAAGAGGGTAGACCGATATGTCTGCCAATAATACCACCCGCAAGATCTTCAGTTACTCCGTGATCATGGCGCTTCCAACAGCGCCGAAATATCGTAAACTCACAAACAAGGTACATGGTAGCAATCCCGCAGATTTATATTTAAAAGACGGACCGTCCAATTAAAAAAAATCCTTTTTGATATAAGTACCGTATATAAATTAAGTAAAGATCTGATCAGTTGAAATTACTTACAGACACTCCAATTTTATTTACTTGTATAGATAAATGCAAGTATTTTGTACTGAATCTGTAATTCCCTAACACTAGGCGCACACTAGGCGACACGCGACAGCGACAGCTCGACGACTTGACGCGACGACAGGCTGCGGCCGACAAATTGCATATAATTTGCTCGAAGCTCCGCACACTAGGCGTCAGAGACGCCCGAAGAAACAACAACAACAAGTCGCCCAGTTTGCGATGGCCGTAAATCTGTAATCCCCTGGTAAACCTGAGAAGAGTAGACAGAGAAAAATTCAACGCTTATATTATGCTGACTATAAAAGTATAATAATAATAATAATAGCCTTTATTAACAACTAGCTTTCGCCCGCGGCTCCGCCCGCGTGTATATCGGTTATCGCGGTAAAAAGTAGCCTATTTCCTTTCCCAAGTTCAGTTGTATCTTCATACCAAATTTCATCAAAATCGGTTCGGTGGTTTAGGCGTCAAAGCGTTATAGACAGACAGACAGACAGAGTTACTTTCGCATTTATAATATTAGTAGGGATTAGTAGGGATCATTTAACATATTTCGTGCCTTATCTAAGTATATTAGCAGTATATTAATCTAAGTATATTATCATGATTTCCATACTGATCTGTCCCTTGCCTTTCGAGTCCATGTGACTCCAGCCACCTTCTTAATATCATCATTTATCATTTATCATCATTTATCATTTATTTATCATTTATCGTCCTCCCATCGATAAAAGTATACAGGTACATTAAAAAACTTTTTTTTCTGTATCCCTGTTTCTTCCAGCTATCTGGCCTATCTTTTTCTTCTGACTAATTTCTGATGCAACTGAACTGATTTTGACGAGACATTCAATGACAGAAAACAGATGATATTAAAACTAATTAAGGTTACATTTAATATTATACCCCGAGGTGAAACCCAACCTTGGATAATATCGCAGAGCGAAGTTGTGCAATCGATAGTTGTAACAATAATAAAACGGACTTTCATTTCAATTAAAAATAAATCCTCCATTGCTTGTTTATTTAATTGAATCGAAAAAAAATAAACATGACATACAGGGCAGGTCGCAGCAACGAGCTATGTACGTCAAAGTACACGTGTTAATCCACGCGAACGTTTGTTCCAATAATCTCATAATATAACTACGAGTAGCCATAGTTTAACTACAGAAGTTATAGTTAAAGATTCAGTGTGAAACCATACAACTCACAATAAAATTTACGACTATTCATTTTAAAGAAGTGTATTTTTCTAATATTTTTAAGCACACCAAAGTGATTCAAGTCTGTCTGAGGCATGAGCAGAATCCAGGAGTAGGAGGCATACTTATTGTGAGGGTAAGTAATGCAGCATGGTGACCCATACCATGGCTGCCTGGTCGAATGTTTCTGCCTCATTCTCCCAACCTCTGGGAGCCGGGAGAATAATGCAGAATGATTGGGCCACCGGTCTCACACTCCATAACGAAACACGACAGTAAGAGTGCTGTTATTATTAGGATGATCTTCTGTGTGAGGGTAGTACTGCCCCGGGTGAGCTGGCCTATTCGGGCTGAAATCAGCGTTGTTATAGTACCTATAAAGTAAATTTAAAAAAAACCTTTTTTTTTCTGCTTTATGTCTCACCCTTACCTCGTTATCGTAATGCCAACGGTTTTAAAATTGTATCAATTGAAGTTCCAGTTCAGTAGTAATAATAATGAGGGCTGGTAGCGACTGGATGCAAAAATTATCCCTCCCCTCTGTCTATATCTATGACTGCCACTGTCTGATCATGATCATCAACAACCCATAATGTCCCACTTCCGGGCTTGAGTCTCCTCTCAGGAGAGGGATAATACGTCTCCATGTTGGCCGAGTGCGGGTTGAGGACTGGCAAGACACATTGTGACAACGAAATTTTGCTGTTGGGCGTTTTTAAGCAGCCTGGAGGCCTCCAACTAAGCTTCACGACTGTTATTTTATGATAACATACAGAACCGACTACTTAACGTAACCTCTGAATCACGTAAACGCTCATAACATATTATGCTATAAATGGTCACCCATCTAGGTACTGAGCGCGCCGTTGCTTACCCTCGGTGATAGTTTCCAATCACCCCACGCCACTTGGCTATGAACGCTTCTCTGATGATGATGATGAATAATAATAAGTAAATTAAAATGTCAAACAGGACAACCAACTCTTCCGCACAGAAGATTATTGAACAAATGTTTGCTTTTTGGATTTCCTACGTGAATTTCAGTAAATAAAACCAGGACCGTTGATGCTTTGAAGAAGGACTTCAATCATCAGTGTACAGCAGTAGGCTGAAGAGGTAATAAGTGAAGTATAATTTCTATTTTATTACAAGTCCTAATTAAGCCTCCTTTCCTCCTGTTTCTGGAGGATTTAAGAGGTATTGCGCACTTGTGACTTTTGAGTTACTACTTTTTGTCCCTTACTAGATCATCTCCTTGCCTACCACTTATTATGGCAGTGTCGCAGTGCTAGCATATTCGACTTCTGTGCTTGAGGTCTCGGGTCGGACCAAAAGTTTTGTGATCCCCAAACATTTGTTTCGGAGTTTGTGTGTTTTCTATGTATAATATGTATGTATTTACAAAGCAAAAGTCTGTTCATGTATTTATATCAGTTGTCTTGCACCCATAATACAAGCTTTGCTTATTTTGGGACTAGATGGCGTTGTGTGTAAGATGTCCAAAATATTTATTTATTTCTTTTATAGTCAACTATCGGACATAAGCCTCTACTAAGAAACGAGATTTAACTACTGAAAAAATCACAAAATAATACAATTAAGGACGTCTTACTTTAATTTAAGTCAATATTAATTACTGTGTTAACTACAACAGAGCAAGTAAAACCCGTAGTAACTGTAAAAGTAGATGTGACATCGCTACGTTAGACCACAGAGGCACAGGACACATCGACAGAGCCGATAGAGGGAACAAAGCGAGGTTTACAGAACTGTATCCTTTGTGAGGTATCCTGTTGACAGTATGCGACTGTTTGGTGTTACAGTAATCTGCTTTATTTCAGTAGCAAATAGCTAATGACGAATTGTTGGTGAATACAAAAATATCACTCATTGATGCCCAATTCTCTCTAAGTGCTAACAGTATAGTTTTTTGTTTATGTTTCTTTTTTTCTCTTTATATATAAATTGTAACTACATTTTAGGACAATTTTAAACACAATTTTATTGTAAATGAAAAAAAATTATAGTTGCAACCCTAGTATACGACTGAGTCCTCCTAGCCTTTATTCCCAAGTTTATTTGTGGCTACTAGTTCAACCGGTTTTACCTGAATTTCAGTTTTTCCACGGAGCGACTGGCATCGGACCTCCGCAACCCTAAGGGAGAACTGAAATTCGAAGATTGAACTAATTGTCAGTATATTTGAGGGCACTGACTTCCCAATAACGATTGCCATAGATGTTCATGACAACCGGGACCGACGGCTTTACGTGCTCTTCGCAAAACTTCACAAACTCCGGGCAGCTATTAGGAATTTCATAAGAAAATCCCAAAAACACTTTTTGGCCCGACCCGGGATTTGAACCCGAGACCTCTTGATTAGCAGTCACATACGCTAACCACTAGACCAACGAGGTAGTCGTATACGACTGCGTATTTAATATAATATTTAATTTATTTATTCATGTGTATGTCTTTATCTATGTTCATATATTATAGTATTTCGTTTTAATTACTATAATATTTTATAGTAATATTGGTCGTATTAGATGTAAGTAGTATAATTATGTCAAATGTGCAAAATCATTTTATTACCAAATCAAAATTACTTTGCACCTACAACATCTTTTTTTTATATCATCTGAAGGTTGACTGCCTTTTTGCAAAAAGTTTTAATAAATAATTATAGTGGACCCCCTCTGATTTTGAGGCTCCAGTAATCTTAATATTGTGCTTCTTCTTTTTACGAGGATCAACTGCCATCAGACCTTCACAACCCAAGTACAAGGCGATACTGTTGTCTCTGGAAGAAACCTTAAAATCGTATTTTTTTTATTTTGGATTTCGGACATCCCACACACAACGTCATCTAGGCCCAAACTAAGCAGAGCTTGTATTATGGCTACTAAACAACTGATATAAATACATAAACATACTTTCTTTTGTAAATACATACATATTATACATAGAAAACACCCAGACTCCGAAACAAATACTTTTGGATCACATTTGGTCCGACCCGGGAATAGAACGCGAGACCTCTTGATCAGCAGCTACATACACTAACCACTAGACCACCGGGGGTGACACCGCGGGACTTAGCTTGTCTAGAATAAATCAATTCAAATTCAAATAAAATAGTATCAATTTTATGGATCGTAGGTTTAATATGATAACAGTGCTAACAGCGTGATACAATATATTTGGAGTTGGACATTAAATGTAAAATGTGAGAAATATTTGCGTACGCGTCGCTATACATCAAGGAGCCACCACGGGGGGTACCACTATAAACACGCAACAGAAGTACAACTGCGCTACAATAATAAGTTTCAATACAAAATATTCGAACCTTTTAAAATAAATAATAATAATAAATATTCTTCTATGCGCATCGGCCTACGGATGAACTTGGACAAAACCAAGGTCATGTTCAATGAACATGTTCTACCGGAACCGGTTGCAGTACACGATACCGTTCTCGAGGTTGTTCAAAAATATGTCTACCTTGGGCAGACATTGCAGTTGGGTAGAAACAACCTCGAGGATGAGGTGAATAGAAGAATTCAGTTGGGTTGGGCAGCGTTTGGAAAGCTACGTCGAGTCTTTTCGTCGTCGATCCCACAATGCCTAAAAACGAAAGTTTTCAATCAGTGCGTCCTACCTGTCATGACATACGGAGCCGAGACCTGGACACTTACGGTACGGTTGGTCCATAAGCTTAAAGTTGCTCAGCGTGCTATGGAAAGGGCTATGCTCGGCGTTTCTCTGAGAGATCGTATCAGAAATGAGGTGATCCGTCAGAGAACTAAGGTCATCGACATAGCCCACCGGATTAGCAAGCTGAAGTGGCAGTGGGCTGGCCATATTAGCCGCAGAACTGATGGCCGTTGGGGCAGAAGAGTTCTTGAGTGGAGACCACGTCTCGGTAAACGTAGTGTAGGACGCCCACAGGCGAGGTGGAGTGACGACCTGCGTAAGATGGCTGGCAAGAGCTGGATGCGAGAAGCCCAAAATCGATCACAGTGGTGTGCAATGGGAGAGGCCTATGTCCAGCAGTGGACTGCGATAGGCTGATGATGATGATGATGATGACAGTTTTCGTTGCCATACTCCTAAGAAACGGCTTGACCGATCTTTATGAAACTTTATATGCATATTCAGTAGGTCTGAGAATCGGCCAACATCTATTTTTAATACCTCTAAAACGCGAGCGGAGCCGCGGGCATCAGCTAGTAATATAATATATTTTATACATAGAAAACACCCAAACACCAAAACAAATATTTGCGGATCACATAAATATTTATCAAACCGGAGACCTCTTGATCAGCAGTCGCTTACGCTAACCACTAGACCAACGAGGCAGTCAAAATCTTTCAAAATAATTTAAACAGAATTTATAACCAAAAACCTTTATAATTCGGTTTAAAGATCTTTATTTCTCATTAAGACAATCGTCACTTACATGAGAACAATATATAACAAAATAATATTATCTAACTCGATGCGGGTATATCAATAATAAAATTAAAATTACTTAAGGTGCGAGCTCTCTGCATTCCTGTGATATGCGGTGGTCCAAGTTAAAAGATTTTGCTCAAAGTGTTTCATTATTATATATGTGACTAAATAATTTATTTTTAAATATTTTCAGAGAACTCGCATCCTTTACATCAGCTGGAAGTTTGTTGTAAATCTGTGCTCCCCTAAACGTTATGTTGCGTTTACCGTAGTTAGTTCTTATGTTAGGCAATACTAAGTGATTAGCGCGACGTGTAGCATATTTGTAGGCTTTACCTTTCATTGTGAAACTGATTTGTGAGTGTATGAGTTTATTATTTATTTTATAGATTAGGATACATGTGTTGTACATATAAAGTTGTTTTATGTTTAGTAGTTTAGTCTCTCTGTAAATAGTTTTAGTATGTGTTCGGAAGTCATAATTATGTAATATTTTGATTATTTTATTCTGTATGGTTTGAATTGGCCTTAAGTTTGTTTCAGATGCATTCCCCTATAATTCTATGAGGTATAACAAATGAGGTTTAACAAGGGCATTGTATATTAGAGGCCGAACTTTTTTTGGTATACATCCAACTATTTTGTGTAATGAGCCTACTAGTGAGGAAAGTTTGTTTGTAATGTGTTGTATATGGGCGTTCCATGTTAAGTTGCTGTCCAGAATGAGTCCAAGGTATTTTTCTTGGTTATTAAGTCGCAATACCTCGCCATTCATTCTAAGTTGAGGACAATCGGACAGTTTTTTATTTTTGGCTTTAAATACTATGTATGATGTTTTAGAAGTATTAACAGTGAGGAGGTTGTACTGAAACCATTTTTGAAGTATGTCGAGGTCAGTTTGAGCAAGTTCAATGATTTCAGTAAAATTGCTCCCAAAATAAAATAAGCATGTATCGTCTGCATATAGGGTTAAATGTCCGTGTAGGCCTGCTTGGTGTATATTGTTAATGTACACTAGGAACAATAAAGGTCCCAGGACAGAGCCCTGAGGTACTCCGCAAGCTAACGATTTGCGACTACTTTGGTGTTCTCCCACTTTAACTACCTGAAATCGATCACTTAAGTAAGACTTAAGCATATTGTAGGCGGCTCCGGTAACACCAATACTCAACAGTTTCTTAAGTAGCAGGGAATGGCTAATGGTATCAAAAGCTTTTTTTAAATCAATGAACACCCCCAGTGCCAACTGTTTCCCATCAATTTTAGTTTTAATATTGGTAATTAAATAAATTGCAGCACTGAGCGTATTCGATTGAGGTCGAAACCCGTATTGTTGATTATATATAAATTTGATTTTGTTTAAATACTCGTCTAGCCTTTTAAATATAATTTTCTCTAGTACCTTGGAGAGTACTGGCAACACCGAAACCGGTCTGTAATTTCCCGGGTCAGACCTAACACCAGACTTATAGATAGGAGTGACTCTAGCGACCTTTAAGTTGTCTGGAAATATCCCGTTGCTCAAAAGTTGGTTTAAACAGTCTGTTAGATGTTGAATGACAAGATCTTTTATACATTTCAACGCCTTTGTGCTAACACCATCAATTCCGGTACTTGTATTGGGATCTAATTCATCAATAATACAAGACACCTCTTTACTAGTACATGGATAGAAATAGGATAGTTCACACTGTGTCAAGTTTTGGTTAAGTCTAGGTAGAATATACGGGTCAGTATTGCAGTTAGTGGATGGAATCGTGTCTGCTAATTGTGTTCCTATGTCTGCAAAAAACCTATTAAAAATTTCACATACGTCTGTAGGATTAGTAGCCATTGTGCCATTATCAAGTTTCAAGTTTGGGGGAGCACAATTAGCAAATTTTTTATTATATGTAAGATCATTTATTAATTTCCACATATTTTTCGGCTTTCCATCAGATTTCTTGAATTGCCCGTAGAAGTATTTCTCTTTGGTTTCCTTGATTGTGTGCACTAGGAGATCTCTTTTGGCTTTGAATTGCACCTGCAGAGCACAGTTGTTAGGGTCTTGTTTTAATTTAGTCCACAGTGCATTCCTTTCGCTAATCCCTAAAATGATTTGATGGTTTATCCATTCCTTTTGGGGTTCGTTCAATACTTTGTATTTTTTTGTTTTAGCTTCAGTTATGGCCTTCTTTATGAACTCGTATAATGCATTGTACTCGTAAGTGTTCGTATCAACACCAAACTGTGTTGATTCCAGGATTTTATATAGCTTTAAATAATCGGTAGCCTCATACTGTACTTTTTGCTTCTGTGGCGGAGTCACTCGTTTGAGTTCTAGATAAATATTCTTGTGATCTGATAGCGATGACTCAAATATAGCCATGTGGAAGCTATTTTGTTTCATGTTGGTTGTAACATGGTCTATTATCGTTTTTGTTGACCCAGTTTCACGGGTGCAGTATTCTGGATCTCTCTTGTTAATAAGTTTATAGCCGGACTCCGTCAACATTGCATTGTATCGCCTAGTTACACTGTCATTACCAAGTAAGTCTATATTTGTGTCTCCAAAAATTAACGTTTTTGTTTTACTTAAAAGTTTTTCCTCATATGTAGTTAGAAATTCATTCAATTTTGAGTGTCCAGGCTTATAAAGAACTGCAACATTTAGTGCATACTTGTGCAAATGCACACATAAAAAGTTGTTTCCACCGGAAAATATAGATGTTATCAAGTCTTGTTTTAAATTATTGTGGACATATATGGATACGCCACCACCGACGACACCAGATCTAAGGTTATAATAGTGAACCTAGTCTTTTATTTGCAACAGTTGAGCTTGTTCGTCTGATTTTATCCATGTTTCCGCTAAGAGTATCACATGTATACATTTTCTGAAGGAGTGCAGTATACACAAAAGTTCATCAAGCTTGCCAGGGCTACATATACTTCTTACATTAGCATAGAAGAAATTAAGACTTGATTTATTTGTATTTATATTTTGATAATTGTTGAGTACTTGGTAGGTGGTTAAATTATTAGTTTTTGTTTTGTTGCTTGTTATAGGGTTTGATATGACTAGTTTTTTGAAGAATTGATTGGAACTATTTTTGGCAATCCCTTTACATATCTTATAGTTATATCCTTTTCACCATTGGCATTTCTCTGATCCAATTCCTTTCTCAATTCATTCATATAAATCTGTTGCCCTGGTGTTTGATCGGGGAAGATCCTTATTTCGGTTGGTAGTTTGTGTTTGTTACGAAGCAGAAGTTTTGCAGTATACGAAGAATCAAAACAAACCTTGATATTGCGGTCTTTAGATGAATTGTATTTACCGAGGCGAAATACATTGCTGGGATTGGGACAGTTTTCAATCAATGTTTTTATTATAGTCGCTACCTTATTCGTGTGGTGAGAGCGGCTCTCTTCAATGTTCGCCATTCTAGACTCTGGTATACCTCTTATAATAATATTATGTTCCATAAATGTTCGTTCATGCATCTCATGTATAATATGTTCACCAAGACGTGGCACAGAAGTGTTAATACTTGGATTGGTCTTTAGCGACACAATTTCCGACTCCATAAATCGAATTTTTTCTTCTGTAGTTTTTGTCTTAACACTCAGGTCTGATATTTGAGTCTGCATTGAAATCTGTTCATGTTTTAGACTTTCAGTAAGTTCCTTAATGTCACTTATTTGCGATTTAATTTCAGCAATATTATCCCGCATGGTATTTAGTTGTAGTTTCTTGGGCTATTGTGAATTTCTGTAGTATCGTTGTAATATCCTTTCGAAAATCTTTAAGTTCAGATGCACAATCACACCTGTGCTCTGGTTGTTTGCGTTTCCTTTGGGTTACTCGATTCTCATCATTTATTAGTAACGAATCGGTTAGCGATTCGCTTGGGCCAGGTGTAGTACGCTGAACGCTCATAATTTATACCACACACCAAATTCGTAGTAACCACAGAAAACGAAATTTAGCTTACACTTGTGAAGCGACGCCCTTAATGAGCTAGTCAAAAAATAAAAGGAGGTCTTTTTTACCCAAAGAGGTGCGGTGGTTGCTGCTACTGTGACCTTCGGCTATTGCAAGTCGGCCCGTTTCAAATAGTAGTAGACACAATTGACACACTTATTGTAATTTAGCACTTATTTATAACTATATAGGGTTTATTATAGTGGAACACTGATTTAAATTTTAAAATAGCAACTGGATACACGTCTGCTTCATTCCCGCACTGAGCGCATTAATTCCAAAGACTATTCGCAGTTAACCTACTGTTTCTATTTCAATGTTGTTGTTTGGCGTTTGAATGGTATTGTCGCGCCAACTCGTCAGCCACCGGGCCGCTACATCCGCACCCACACAACGACTCAACACCGAACTAGTTTGGCAGCTTATACAGGGTGAAATGAATTTCGTATGTTACATGTGGCTTCAAGTACAAGCCATGATCACGTTCAAATATTGGGTTTAGCAGCTGTTTGTAATATTCTATCTAGGTGTCACCCGGGGCTTTTGTAATCGCAAGTAAAACCGAGGAGCTAATTAGTTCAAAATACCTGAGATATGGCTAAGGTACTTCTTATGTCAGCAGTTTTTTGGCCATTGATAGTCTTCTTATAATCTGTCTAGCTCCAGTTCCAGAGATTAGCCTGAACAATCAGACAAGAATTAAAAAAAAATGTTTTTTTGATGTAAGTACCTGCCGTATATACTTTTAAAAAGAAATAACAAACAGATACTTCATTTTTAGGGTTCCGTAGCCAAATGGCAAAAAACGGAACCCTTATAGATTCGTCATGTCTGTATGTCCGTCCGTATGTCACAGACACTTTTATCCGAAACTATAAGATCTGTACTGTTGAAACTTGGTAAGTAGATGTATTGCGTGACCATATTAAAATTTTCACACAAAACTAGAAAAATAATGACAAAAAATTTTGGGGTTCCCCATACTTGGAACTGAAACTCAATTTTTTTTTTCATCAAGCCAATTCGTGTACGGTATCTATGGATAGGTATTCATTGATATTGAGGTTTCTAATTTCTTTATTTTCTAAACTGAATAGTTTGCGCGAGAGACACTTCCAAAGTTCCCTGTAACTTCAAAAATAAGAGTGATAAAACTAAAAAAAATATATGATGTACATTACCATGCAAAATTGGTATGAACGAGATCTAGTAGTTTTTTTAGGACGTCATAAATCGTAAACCGTAATTTACAGTATTATTAAAACATCGATCAAAGTTACAACGAACTGCAAGTACTTTTATATGATGTTACTTGCTTCTACGGAACCCTTCGTAATTGACCCCTTTTTATTTATCTGTATAAATGAAGCTGTATATACCCAGTGAATAAAAAGCACACATTTGTATTTATATATTTTTTTAAAAGCCGCGTCGCATTTTCGATGAATCTTATTTCGCACCAAAGAGGCTTAAACTCATCCGAATGAAGCATGACGTAAATAATTTACATTTTATTAAAAGCCAAAAAAACAACGTTTTGCTGTTTACGTTTCTTGTAAAAAATTATTAACTAGGCACCACACTTCGCTATTCGCTATTCGTTATGCGGGTTATTCACGCGCATACGGCGAAGTGTGGAGAGTATATTCGCCAATATTCGCTTTATTCGTACGCATCGAATAGCGAATCGCATATACGTCGACTTGTCGGTTTTTTGACACACTTCAAAGGACACGAATAAGGCGAATACACGCATCGACTGCCCACACTTCGGACGGGTAGTGAAGTGCCCTGTGCATAACTAACAACCATAGACTATAAAACAGTTTTTGAAATAGATAAATCAATTAAACGATTAAAATAACCTATCATATGATCAAAATAATTTGACTTCATTTAAGTATTGTTTCTGTCAATTTAATAAAATAAAAAGGAAATTAAAATAATATGTTTCGTTCGTTCATTGACCATTAAAAATGACAATGCTCTGTGCATAACTAACAACCATAGACTATAAAACAGTTTTTGAAATAGAATAAATCGATTAAACGATTAAATTAGTTTATTATATGATCAAAATAATTAGACTTCATTTAAGTATTGTTTCTGTGAATTTAATAAAATAAAAAGGAAATTAAAAGAATATGTTTCGTTCGTTCGTATGGTTTCGTTTTGTTCACCATAAAAATGACAATGACACATCTCTACAACACACATAATTGCCTTATTTGTTAAACCAGTACGAAGTGTGGTGGCGTGTTTGTTGTTTGCGCGCATAACAAATATTCGGGCGAATACGGCGTAGACAAATAACGAATAGCGAATAACGAAGTGTGGTGCCTGCTTTAAACACTTTCGCATTTTTAATGATGAGGAAAATTAGCGGCGTTTTAAGTTTTCAGCATCCATGCATTTTGTTTAAGCGTAGTTTTTGATGAATGAAGTTCAAGTTAATTATAATTTTATTTTTACAATTTCATTTAAAATAAAGATAAAAATAAATATTTCGGACATCTAACACAACATAATCTAGTCCCAAACTAAGCAGAGCTTGTACTGTTGGTACTAGACAACTGATATACATAAATGTATAAACATATTTTTTGTGATATGTAAATACATACATACATATTATAAAGATAAAAACTAAATATTTCGGACATCTTAAAACATAATCTAGTCCCAAACTAAGCAGAGCTTGTACTATTGGTACTAGACAACTGATATAAATATAAACATACTTTTTGTGTTTTATAAATACATTCATATTATAAAAATTGAAAACTCCCAAACTCCGAAACAAACATTTGCAGATCATTCAAACAATTGGGCCCACCCGGGAATCGAACCCTCGACCTCTTGAACAGCAGACACATAAATGCTAACCACTAGAGCTAGACCAACAATGCAGTCAGTTAAAACCGGTTCAACTACACTATTAGCCTATCGTAAATAATCTTGGTCAAAATAAATTAATATTTCGGACATCTGACACACAACGTCATCTAGTCAACAACTAAGCAGAGCTTGTTCTAAACAACTGATGTAAATACGAGTACATACATTTTTTTTGTAAATATATACGTAAAAAGTACCCTTCCAATCAATTGAAATATCAAAAGTAGGTACACATAATATTACAGTACGTATACTAGCAGCACCCCGGGGTGATACCTGCCGTTATGTTGTACTTTCCTCATCCCACAGAAACTTGTGGTTACGAATTAAGAATAAGTGTCACCACCCCTATTCATTCCATGGGTGTCGTAAGAGGCGATTAAAGGAACAAAATAAGCAGCTAACATGCACTGAGAAGGAAAACTTGAAACAAACCCTTTACCAACACGTCTGGCCAGCGTGGTATAGTAGGCCAAAACCTCCTTTCTAAGGAGAGACCTATGTCCAGCAGTGGTCTATTAAAGGCTGTTTGGCAGAAACTTTAAATTTATCGGAATACTAACTCATAAATACATACTCGTAAAACGTTGTCTATGCTCTATTCCAGACTGTAGTATATCTCTGCATCAAATTTCATCTAAAAACGATAAGCAGTTATGACGAGAGTTACAAACATTCATATTAACTTATCTATACATATAAATAAAATTGAAGTATTTTTTCGTAATATTGAAAGAACAATTTTTTTTAATGAACTTACATCAAAAAAGCAATTTTTGTCTGCCAGTCCGTGTGTCAGTCTGTTTGTTCCGACTAATCTCTGGAAAAAAAAAAAAAAAAAAAAAAATTGATGGGACTTTCACCGGTAAATAACTGATGACATATGAAACAACTGTTTTTATTACGTTAGCTTCGCTTCACACAAACTTTCGCATGTATAATATTAGTAAGATAAAAGAAGAATGGAAGAGAATTATATCAAAGTTTCCCTATCATCAGGAGGAATTATACGCCAAGAAACCCGTGAATCGTTCTAATTTATATAATAATATATAATAAGTCCAATGTACCTGAACGTTTAAATCGTGGCACGTGTTGCTTACACGAGTGTACGATATTAATAAACGCAGGGTGATAGGGCAACGTTCCCAAGAACAGGCGATATATATTTTTTATGTTTAAACTTACCAAAGTGACTCTACTCTGCCTGATGGAAAGCATGAGTAGAATGCAGGAGTAGGGACCAGGGCCGTCTTTAAATAAGCGGGGGCCCTGGGCACACAAGAGTTTGGGGCCCCAAATTTCTGTTTCTAATAAAAATATCAATCAAATACTACAAGCTAAGTAATTTTTTTCTTTTAAAAGTACAACTCCCGCATTAGGAATATTAATTCCTGTGTCGCAGGGGACTTTACAAACATACATGAAACGGACACAAAGAACTCCCAGACTCAGAATAGAAAATTGTGAATCACAAAGTGTTATACTACGTGGGATTTGATCCCACGACACTTGGCGCAGTAGGAAGCGGTGTGGCGACTGCTTAAGCCACTAGGCCAACCGTGCAGTCTGTTTGCAGTTTGCAGCAATTGCAGTGCAATTATTTCGATTATTTCGTATTGAACTGTAACTTTTGTGCCCCGTTCGTGCTGAAATTAACGTGGCTCTCTGGCCTGTATCAAAGAAAATCGGCCAAGTGGGTGCCAGGCCACGCACAGGATAGGGTTCCTCAGTAACCCATAATGGTACACGGATTAGAAATCGTATCCAATGGTTAATTGTTATGTTTACGTATTAATGCGTTAATTTTGTATGACTTTTTCCAAGTAAGCGCATTTTAAAAGTTAAGCCTCTATAACTCCTGAACTAAGAAAGTCATCTAATCCGTTATAGTTTTCCTTTAAAGTTTATTATTGAATTTTTCCAGATTTTTTGAGCCAGCCCTTTAGCTTTAAGAGGGGGGGGGGGGACGCCCTGTTTTCACAAAACAGTGGTCTTTAAAGTAGAATTTCTCGCAAACGGATACCTAAATCAAAAAATCGTCTTAGAAACCCTTTATTGTTTTTAAAAGACCTATCTAGTGATACCTCACATGATGGGGTAGTCGAGAGAAAAAAAACATCCCCACTTTACGTGTAGGGGAGGTACCCCAAATAAAAATATTTTTCATAATTTTATTGTAGCACTTTGTCGACCTAATTACAATACATATTCATGCAAAGTTTCATCTTTCTAACACTTACCGTTTGGACGGTAAGTCGAAGACGGACGGACGGACGGACAGACGGGCATGACGAATCTATAAGGGTTCTAAGTTATAAACTTCGGAACCCTAAAAAGGATAACCCGACTATGCAAGAATTTTTGAGAAAAATATATATTATTAATTTAATATATAATAATATAATATAATATAATATGAATATAATCGTATTATATTTAGAGAAAAGTGATCAATTGACATTACAAACAGACACTATAATTTTATTTATTTGTAGAGAAGATATGCATTTCCTTCCTTCAATGTTTTCCAAAGAAAAATTTTGGCGTACTTCTTGTTCGTATAAAGTTTTTGTTAAAAAAACTCTGTCCGTGTTCCCTGCGGCGATAATTGCTTTATGAAAATATTATTGTTGGTGCACAATGTTGCATAGAGCCGCGCGACGGGATAACTGTTAGTAAATGACGATAGGGCTGCCAAAGTAAAATAAAACGTTTGAAAATCACGCTCAAATCATTATTATTTTTAAGCAGCAATTTAAAATATTGTGGCGACTTCCACATGAAGCGCAAGCGAAAAACATACAACAGTGCCATCTATCGAAAGTTCACTGAACCACGAAGAAACACGGAATGAACTACTAATCGCGATAGTGAAAATTCTTGCGCCGATTGAACCGAACATCAACCGTTGTGCCGTGGCCAACCAGGTATGATCACCTCGCCTGGTAGGAGGATCCTTCCTTTGTGATGGAGGAACACGCCCATGCCTCCACAATATATACAAATGTTATAGATTCGAAAGTAGTCCTATTTATCTGTTTCTTTTTCGGTCACTTAATCAATGAGATTTGCTATGGTGACAGTTTGATTTTTCAAGAAGCTTAGTTAAGTATAAGCTCTTAATGTGATAGTAGGTATGTGATATCAAAAGGGGTTTGGATAGGTTTCTTTTATGGTCTGGCGTCCGGACGCTTCCCTGAGCGTTGGAAGTGCGGGAAGCTGGTATTGATCCAGAAACATGGACGGCCTGCCGATTCGATCGCGGCCTATAGGCCCATCGTGTTGCTGGACGAGGCGGGCAAGTTGTTTGAGAGGGTTCTCTCTGTCCGCATCGTCCGGCACCTCAGCGAGGTGGGGCCCGACCTGTCTAACGCCCAATTCGGCTTCCGAGAAGGGCGTTCGACGGTCGACGCGATCCTGCGCCTGAGGGCCGTGACCGAAGAGGCGGTGAGAGGCGGCGGAGTGGTGTTGGCGGTGTCCTTGGACATCGCCAACGCCTTCAATAGTCTGCTATTCGGCTGCATCAGGGCCGCACTCCAGTACCACGGAGTGCCAGGGTACCTGAGGCGGCTGGTGGCAGACTATTTAGAGGAGCGTACCGTCGAGTACGAGGACTGAGGTGGCGCCTTGAGACGCAGGGCCATGTCGTGCGGTGTTCCACAGGGGTCTGTCCTAGGACCACTCCTGTGGAACATGGGATACGACTGGGCCCTACGAGGGCGTCTCCCCCCCGGGCTGGGTGTGATCTGTTACGCAGACGACACCCTGGTCACGGCCCGGGGGGCAAACTTTGAGGAGGCGGCGCGCCTGGCCACCACGGGAGTCTCCCGGGTGGTCGGGCGCATCGAGGCGCTGGGTCTGCGGGTGGCCCTGGACAAGACGGAGGCCCTATTATTTCATGGGCCCCGTCGCGGTCCGCCCGCCGGCGCCTCGATCGAGGTCAACTCGGTCCTCGTACCGGTCCGGGCCCAGATGAGGTACCTGGGTCTGGTCCTCGACGGTAGGTGGCTCTTCGACGAGCACTTCCGACAGCTTGGCCCTAAGTTGGTGGGCACTGCCTCCGCCCTAGGGCGACTTCTGCCCAATTTGGGCGGGACCAGTGTCGCCACTAGGCAGCTGTACACGGGGGTTGTCCGGTCGATGGCACTTTACGGTGCACCGGTGTGGGCAGCGGCTCTGTCCGCCCAGAACAGGGCACGCCTCTGGCGCCCCCAGCGGATACTGGCGGTCAGAGCCATACGTGGATACCGCACGGTGTCCACAGAGGCGGCGTGTGCCTTGGCCGGAACACCCCCGTGGGATTTGGAGGCGGAAGTGCTCGCCGAAGTTTATCGGCGAGTGGCTGACTTCCGGGCGGAGAGCGGATTTCGCCCTCCGCCCGAGGACGTGCGCGAATGGCGCGAAGCCGCTCGCCGAGCCACCATGCTGAGATGGTCGCTCCGGCTGGAGACCCCACGCGCTGGCTTCGCCGCCGTGGAGGCTCTTCAGCCGGTCATCGAGGAGTGGGCAGGGCGGCAGCACGGGATCCTTTCCTTCCGGCTGACGCAGGTACTTTCCGGGCACGGTTGCTTCGGAAAGAACCTGCACTCGGTCGCTAGGAGGGAACCGTGTCCCGCCTGCCACCACTGCGACTGCAGTGAGGACACGGCCCAGCACACGCTGGCGGTCTGCCCCGCTTGGGCGGCGCAGCGCCGGGTCCTCACTGCAGTCATCGGAGGGGATCTCTCGCTGCCGGCCGTCATAAGATCGATGGCCGGCAGCGACAGTTGTTTTACCGCGGTCGCAACCTTCTGCGAGGACGTAATCTTGCAGAAGGAGGTTGCGGAGAAGGCCCGGGAGGATGCCATCCAATCGGACCCGATCCGCCGCCGGCGCCCCGGGCGGCGGAGGCGCGCATACCTGCGTCTCATGCCGCCCTGAGAGTGGCCGCGGATGGACGGAACGGGTTTCCCGTCCGTCCGCAGTAGTGGCCAACCGCGAGGGGGCGGCGTCCGCGTGTGACCGGACGTTGCCCAAATAGAAAGTAGAGAGTAGAGATGGTGCCCGCAACAGTGCGGGCAGGCGCCGGTTGGAGTCCAGAAGGAAATCCCCTCCCTGGACTCCTTCCAATACAAAGGCGCAGAGAGGGTCACACCGTGTGGTTTTAGTCGGTTCGAGTCCGACACACCACCCCGCCGTAACCCCCGACGTGGTGACGGTCCGCGGGGATTTCCACACGTAAAAAAAAAAAAAAAAGGTTTCTTTTATGGTCAGTGTATGTGTTAGTGACAAGCAGTGTCGCCAATACACACATTAGTAATGAAAAAAAAAACAAGTAAAACAATTTTTCACAAGTTAAAAGTTTCTTGGTTTGACATCTGACCTCCATGACCATTTTAGCCTCTGGCAAACTTATTATCAATTTGTTGAAATGGAATCAATAAATTGCTTTTCTATTCTATTACTTTAAATAAATATTGTCCAAATGTTATTTACTAAATATTGTCATACTAAAATTATAAATGGATACAGAAATAACCAGTGACAACCCTATCAAGAAAAGTAAAGGGGCAGCGGGTTGAAGGGGAGATGGTGGCGATGCGTGCCAAACAACCATGCATTGGATTTACTTCACACACGTTTTTTAACCGAATCACATATATTTTTATAACTTGATATTTATTTATCACTAGTTGAGCACCGCGGTGTTACCTGCAGTTATTGTTGTCCCTACCTTTACGACAACCATGGGTGACACTACGAGCCGCAATCTTAAATCTAAATTATTCGATAAGACATCAGCTATTTAGCAGTACGGTTTTGTCAAAATTGGTCCAGTCGTTTCAGATATTTACTGTAATAATATATGTCTGTTATAAACGGATGTACTTACATAAAAACCGTCTTTAAATGTTTAAAGACGGTTTTTTAATTAAGTACTGCATGTACTTCCAGCAGTGAACTGTTAAAGGCTGTTGATGATGATTGGAAAAATGGGGATTTTTGGGTGTCGTTTCTTACAAAAGTGAATATTATCGAAAATTGGTCTTTATTTTTTTTTGTTTCTTGAAGCAGGTACCCGCCATCGCAGGGTCTTACTGCCTTTCAGCAAGCATCCTGGGACTCGGTTAGTGTTTAACTCGGATCAACAAAAATTTATAACGCTTGGGAAAAAACATATTTGGCTTTTGCTAATTGTGGCCTGTAAGTGAGGCCTAAAATTTCATTAATTTTGAAACACTTGTATTTATAGATATGGACGTATATATATACCTACGTAACTTTTTAATTTTTCTAAAACCTCAGTCATTTGCCTCCACTGGTTGCGAGATCAAGAACAGTAGTCTCAAGTACTTGGAAAAAATCTTAGATATTGTCTAAGAAATCTTCCAAATTTTTGAGACTGAACTGTGTCAATAAAAGAAAACAATTTCACTCTAATCCAGGAATATAAAACTCGTTTGCTTGAACGTCATTAGTTCGAAGGTCTCTCCACAAATTGGTCATGATGAGATGGATAGCTTGTTCCGAAATCTCGTAAGAAGATAAACTTGATCGATGAAAAGCCTTTATCATTGATACATTATAGAGATATTTAGATACTTGTTCTCGTTGTGTATCAGACCATTTTTTTTTATTTTATATTCAATTTTTCTATTCGAGTTACTAACAAGAGTTAAAAATCGGTCCAGAAATTTCGGAGATTAGCAGGAACAGATAGACAGACGGATAGAGAAAAAAATATTTTAGTTGAACTTTACAAATATATTTTACTGTCCATCAAAACATTCGAAATACTAGCACAACATTTCATTTCATCGTACTTCCATGTTATCAGTTAGGCGGTCGGACTTAACCCCACACTCGCCGACAATCCGATAGTGTACGGCCTTGTCCACACCTCGTTACAGGTGACCGCATGCTATCATTACAGGCCCGACCTAGTCCAGCTGCTTTAATCAACACCAGGTCTAATTGATACCTTTTGTAATTATGTTCTGTATTGGATTAATAAAGACTTTGTCGTATTATTTCGTTAGGTTCAACAAAAATCGGTTTTAATTAACACTATGTGATACTTTAGGCAATAAAATTATAAATTCGGAAGTAACTCTGCCTATCTGTCTGTCTGTTACTCTTTCACGGTTCAACCGCTACATTAAAATGATGAAATTTAACATGGAGATCGATGATTCTTGGCATAGACTACAATTTACAGCGATAATTGAAATATCAGACGGAGCCACTAGCAAAAGATAATAGCATTTTTAGGGTGCCGTAGCCAAATGGCAAAAAACAGAACCATAATAGATTTGTCATGTCTGTCTGTCTGTCTGTCTGTCCGTCCGTATGTCACAGCCACTTTTTACCGAAACCATAAGAACTATAGTCTTGAAACTCGGTAAGTATATGTAATCTGTGAACCGCATTAAGATTTTTACATAAAAATAGAAAAAAAACGATACATTTTAGGGGTCTCCATACTTGGAACTGAAACTCAAAAAAAATTTTTTCATCAAACCCATACGTGTGGGGTATCTATGGATAGGTGTTCAAAAATGATGTTGAGGTTTCTAATATCATTTTTTTCTAAACTGAATAGTTTGCGCGAGAGACACTTCCAAAATGGAAAAATGTGTGTCCCCCCCCCTCTAACTTCTAAAATAAGAGAGTGATAAAACTAAAAAATATATATGTTGTACATTACCATGCAAACTACCAACGAAAATTGGTTTGAACGAGATCTAGTGAGTAGTTTTTAGGGTTCCGTAGCCAAATGGCAAAAAACGGAACCCTTATAGATTCGTCAAGTCTGTCTGTCTGTCTGTCTGTCTGTCTGTCTGTCTGTCTGTCTGTCTGTCTGTCTGTCTGTCTGTCCGTCCGTATGTCACAGCCAATTATTTCTGAAACTATAAGAGCTATACTGTTGAAATTTGGTCAGTCGATGTATTCTGTGAACCGCATTAAGATTTTTACATAAAAATAGAAAAAATACAATACATTTTGGGGGTCCCCATACTTGGAACTGAAACTCAAAAATTTTTTTTTCATCAAACCTATACGTGTGAGGTATCTATGGATAGGTGTTCAAAAATGATGTTGAGGTTTCTAATATAATTTTTTTCTAAACTGAATAGTTTGCGCGAGAGACACTTCCAAAGTGAAAAAATGTGTGTCCCCCCCCTCTAACTTCTAAAATAAGAGAGTGATAAAACTAAAAAAAATATATGTTATACATTACCATGCAAACTACCAACGAAAATTGGTTTGAACAAGATCTAGTGAGTAGTTTTTTTTTAATACGTCATAAATCGTAACATGCAATTTACCTTTCATCCAGTCAATACACTGGTATAAAAACATCGATGAAAGTTACAACAAACTACAAGAACTTTTATATGATGTTACTTGCTGATACGGAACCCTTCATGGGCGAGTCCGACTCGCACTTGGCCGCTTTTTTTTATAATATCATTGGGGAAATCACACAATATCTAAGCGACATTAAAGTTATCGCAGAGCGTTGAAACTTAAAATAAAAGACGCAGAAAAATCTGATACTTCCATTGATAATAATATATCTAATTAAAACTCATTTTACATATTTTTGTCGTTTAGTTATGTTTACCTTTCAAGCCTTTGATTAACATGTTTATAATCATAGTTTCAAGCGTCGATATTCTTTATCATTGACAATTTTTGGTCTATCATTCATAGTTACCTACCGTAGCGCATGCGATGAAACTCATTTTAGGGATCTATTTTCATACCTTGAGCCATACAATTCAAATAGCCAGGGAGCCGGACAGACAGAAAGTCATTTTTAGGGTTCCGTAGTTCATGACCCGGAATCGGAACCCTTATAAATAGACCTAATATTTCGAGTGAACAAAAAATCGTGTTTTCGAATGGCGAGACTCGCAGGAGAAACTCGTATTGTTTGTTTACACAGACTAGCGGCCCAGGAGAGCCTACATAGCGAGAATCGTATTCGAGAGGCGAAACTCGGAGCATTTGTTTACACTAGGCGACCATTATTATTGCCTGAAAGAAATCGCCGCTCGCATGCGAGAAACTCTCCTTGAATAACAGACGCTTACGGGATATACTACGCAAGACAACATCGATGCAAAGAGAAGGAAAACTTGAAACCAACCCGTCTGGCCAGCGTGGTATAGTAGGCCTAAACCTCCTTTCTAAGGAGACGCCAGCAGTGGACAGTTCAAGGCTGTTGATGATGATGAATGATTTAATTATCATCTTTTTGGCAGTTGCTCCCTCTGCTTAGTGGTGCACTGAGACGTGTTAGAATCGCAGACTTCAATGCACAAGTGAAATGATGGCACGTTGGATTTCTATTAGTAGGACAACTTGACGTATTTGGCCGAATAAATTTCCAATGCATCCTGGTTAAATTGTCGCAGGTTCATATAGTTGAATTTTTTTATCTGATACTAGGCATAGGTAAAAGTTGGGACAAATATCTGTACGCTTTAGGCGACTTTTTGTAAATAGCTAAGGCTACGGTTTTATTTAATTTAGTCCAACGTTTGCCTTTAGGTTTGCGACTTTGGTTAGCTATAGATGATTCTATCAAACTTTTTAAGACAGGTGATGTTATGTTATCTATCTCAATAACTTTCTCTTGGAGGTTTTTTATTAGAAGTCGAATTGATTTATGTTTCTTCATCCACTTTCGCTTCCGAGGTGTCACTGGGACAGCTTGTCTGTCTTGATGTTTACTTGGTGACACTAACGGTGCTGAAACATGAAGAAAATCGCTGTAAAACGTAAGTTATGAAGTACTTATATACTCAAATAAAATGTGTATAACACTCACTAGGACTAGAAAATATTCTTCTCTTTGGGGAAGTCAGATTAGGATTTGAGTTCGATGTGGCTGGTACTGTAACACAACGGGTCAAGTATTATTTGATCAGCAAGAAAATAGCAAACAAAAAGATCTCAACCGTCACTAAAAATCTTTTGCGTAAAATATTCATACAAAATGTATGGGAAAAGTTTTTTGCGATTTTTTGATTTCTTGAGTACTCCAATGATGGTTGGTCACATAGAAGTTTTTGATCAGTATCACAAACCCTTTTCGCGTCTCTGCAACGGATAAGGTACTTCCCCTTACTGCCCTACTGAAAGTTTCCACCCTGTAGTATTTTTATATTTGTACTGACCTGGACTCCATGATCTCCTCTTTCAATTCACAGCCATCTAGGATTGATGTTGAAGGTTCTACAAAAATGAAAAGTAATTATTTGAAAATACATTTTTAATGTATTTAGACAATTTGGTCAGAAAATACTTTAAGTACTTATAAATAAATGCAGAACAACACTAACCTGCAATAGACCAATCCGTTTCCAGTATGATGTCTGTTTGTGAGGTCGTGTTTGAACGCTCTGTAACATAAAAGCAACATAATATCGTTATGAGGCCGTGCACCATAAAGACATGAAATATATTGACAAATTAACTAAATTAACTAACTTGGTTCACACAAAAAGGCTTGGTGGTAGTTATGTTCCTTTTGTATTACTGAAGATAGTTCTGTAAACATAAATTACATCATTATAGCAAAGTAATATATTGAGAAATCAGGATGTGCTTTACAAATCTAGTCCAGTTAGGAAAGGCCCAACTCATCTGCTCAAAAAAAGTTTTACTTGCAAAAGTGTTCATGTAACCTAATTGCAGAATAAATGATTTGATTTGAATCAATAACTATCTCACCACTGCATGAGAGCTGCACATTATCAGTTTTTCTGGCTGGCAATGGTCGAATTTTAGTAGCATGAATATGTAGTGGAAACCCAACTAAAATGTCATCAGGTAATGGTTTAGATGAGATTTCCAGACTCGGAATAGCAGTTTTCTTCAGTTGAGTTTTTTTCTTCTTGAAATCTTTACTTCGGAAATGCTTTTCACAAATTTACTTTAACTGATGCAATTTTTCAATTGGCACATAGGCTAAGTCTTCATTTCTTGTTACTTTGACCCATTGTTTACAGCTAAAAAGTGGGTGAAGTTATTTTTACTTAAAAATTACGTAAACTACTGTATTATAAGAATATAACAAAATAACTTTATACAATATAATAATACGCTAAAATTATATCATTAATCCATATTTTTATGTACTCTTTCGACCAAGTATAGCTTTACATGTAAGGAAACTTATAATGACAAAACCAACAAATTGAGAAATCATTGATTTTACTTTCTTAAATCATTATCATCATCAGAGTAGGCTGTAGATTTCCACTGCTAAACATAACTTTGTCCAGTAATTTCTATAACTTAACATCGATCGATATCGATAAATCCGATTGATGGGTTCTCACTATGCAATGTTTTGCTAAAGTTATTTTGATTTTGGTTCAAATGCACTAAACCTTTAGGAATTGTACTAGAATTGACTTCTATAAAGAAATAAATATTTAATTATGCTTACCGTTCTTCATCTAATAGAAATTTAGCCATAAAAAGACGTTTGTTCACACCAACCCGGCATGTTTTTATTCCACAAATATCACCCGTTATTTTTCTCATTTTGTTTTTTATAATGTGCGACTTTTGTACAGTGGTGAGACCACTGTCCGAGAGCTGCACATTATCAATTCTTTTGGCTGGCAATGATCGACTTTTAGTAGTAATAGTATGTAGTGTAAATCCAACTAAAATGTCATCAGATAATGGCATAGATGAGATTTCCAGGCTCGGAATAGCGGTTTTCTTCAGTTGAATTTTTTTTCTTCATCAACTTTCGCTTCCGAGGTGTCACTGGGACAGCTTGTTTGTCTTGATGTTTACTTGGTGACACTAACGGTGCTGAAACATGAAGAAAATCGCTATAAAACGTAAGTTATTAATCCGTAGCCAAATGGCAAAAAACGGAACCCTTATAGATTCGTCAAGTCTGTCTGTCTGTCTGTCTGTCTGTCTGTCTGTCTGTCTGTCTGTCTGTCTGTCTGTCCGTCCGTATGTCACAGCCAATTATTTCTGAAACTATAAGAGCTATACTGTTGAAATTTGGTCAGCAGATGTATTCTGTGAACCGCATTAAGATTTTTACATAAAAATAGAAAAAATACAATACATTTTGGGGGTCCCCATACTTGGAACTGAAACTCAAAAATTTTTTTTTCATCAAACCTATACGTGTGAGGTATCTATGGATAGGTGTTCAAAAATGATGTTGAGGTTTCTAATATAATTTTTTTCTAAACTGAATAGTTTGCGCGAGAGACACTTCCAAAGTGAAAAAATGTGTGTCCCCCCCCCCTCTAACTTCTAAAATAAGAGAGTGATAAAACTAAAAAAAATATATGTTATACATTACCATGCAAACTACCAACGAAAATTGGTTTGAACAAGATCTAGTGAGTAGTTTTTTTTTAATACGTCATAAATCGTAACATGCAATTTACCTTTCATCCAGTCAATACACTGGTATAAAAACATCGATGAAAGTTACAACAAACTACAAGAACTTTTATATGATGTTACTTGCTGATACGGAACCCTTCATGGGCGAGTCCGACTCGCACTTGGCCGCTTTTTTTTTTAATACGTCATAAATCGTAACACGCAATTTACCTTTCATCTAATCAATACACTAGTATAAAAACATCGATGAAAGTTACAACGAACTACAAGAACTTTTATATGATGTTACTTTCTGATACGGAACCCTTCATGGGCGAGTCCGACTCGCACTTGGCCACTTTTTATTACGTTAGCTTCGCTTCACACAAACTTTCGCATGTATAATATTAGTAAGATAAAAGAAGAATGGAAGAGAATTATAGCAAAGTTTCCCTATCATCAGGAGGAATTATACGCCAAGAAACCCGTGAATCGTTCTAATTTATATAATAATATATAATAAGTCCAATGTACCTGAACGTTTAAATCGTGGCACGTGTTGCTTACACGAGTGTACGATATTAATAAACGCAGGGTGATAGGGCAACGTTCCCAAGAACAGGCGATATATTTTTTTATGTTTAAGCTTACCAAAGTGACTCTACTCTAACTGATGGAAAGCATGAGTAGCATCCAGGAGTAGGGACCAGGGCCGTCTTTAACTAAGCGGGGGCCCTGCTCACACAAGAGTTTGGGGCCCCAAATTTCTGTGTCTAATAAAAATATCAATCAAATACTACAAGCTAAGTATTTTTTTTTCTTTTAAAAATATAACTCCCGCATTAGGAATTTAAATTCTTGTGTCGGACGGACGGACGGACACAAAGAACACCCAGACTCAGAACAGCAAATTGTGAATCACACAAGTGTTATACTACGTGGGATTTGATCCCACGACACTTGGCGCAGTAGGAAGCGGTGTGGCGACTGCTTAAGCCACTAGGCCAACCGTGCACTCTGTTTGCAGTTTGCAGCAATTGCAGTGCAATTATTTCGATTATTTCGTATTGAACTGTAACTTTTGTGCCCCGTTCGTGCTAAAATCAACGTGGCTCTCTGGCCTATATTAAAAAAGGCTAACCCGACTATGCAAGAATTTTTGAAAAAAAATATGTATTATGGCCTTCTAGTAGCCTCGCAGTAATCCCCGCGGTTTTTTTTTGTAAATCGCCTAAGTAATCGTTGCGATAAAAAGAGTTCCATTAAACATATTATGGGAAGGATCACTTATCACCATGAAAACCTTTTTCCACTTTTCTGTGGTTTTTGTATCACCACTGCCATCACTGTTAAGCAGTGATTTAAGCTCCTGCCAATGCTGAATGGCCACGATCCTACCTCTTGCATTTCTTATCGGCTTACTAAGGTCTCCATGTCTAGCCAAAAGAAAACAATAACACAAAATATATCACAAGTTTACTTCAACAACTCGCATTCACTATTATAAATATCTTGATTAGGTACTTACTCTTCCATAAAAGTTACTAATAATTCAAATTGATATTGACTTGTTTACATTTTATTTTATCGTTGAGTTAACAATAACAATTAATGCTCGCATAGATTGTTTACACAAAAATGAACCAAATCAAACAAGTGACGCCGAGCGTAACCCGACTATTTTTGATTATACAACACCTCTATTGAAATAGCGTTCGAAAATCATTGTATTTAATTTAGTTGGTTTATCGCATGGACTCTATAGTGCTGCCAACATTGACAAAAAAGTTTTCGTTCTCACGGTGAGTTAACGCCGATCGACGCGAAAGACTTGGTAAGCACTCACACTCGCGAGTATTCGCTCGTCGATCCGTTTGCCGTAAACTCGATTAACGTGGTGGTTAAGTCATTCGATTTGTTTACTGAAACTCACACTAAGCACACTGAGCCCAGCAGTGGGACGTTAAGGGTTGTTGATGATGATATGATGTTACAAAAAGACGCTTCAATTCTATTTATTTGTAGACAAGATATGCATTTCCTTCCTTTTATGTTTTCCAAAGAAAAATTTTGGCGTACTTCTTGTACGTATAAAGTTTTTGTTAAAAAAACTCTGTTCGTGTTCCCTGCGGCGATAATTGCTTTATGAAAATATTATTGTTGGTGCACAATGTTGCATAGAGCCGCGCGACGGGATAACTGGTAAGTAAATGACGATAGGGCTGCCAATGTAAAATAAAACGTTTAGCAAGTTTGAAAATCACGCTCAAATCATTATTATTTTTAAGCAGCATTTTATAATATTGTAGCAACTTCCAACTACAGCACAATCGAAAAACATACAACAGTGCCATCTATCGAAAGTTCACTGAACCACGAAGAAACACGGAATGAACTACTAATAAAACGCGATAGTGAAAATTCTTGCGCCGATTGAACCGAATATCAACCGTTGTGCCGTGGCCAACCAGGTATGATCACCTCGCCTGGTAGGAGGATCTTTCCTTTGTGATGGAGGAACACGCCCATACCTCCACAATATATACAAATGCTATAGATTCGAAAGTAGTCCTATTTATCTGTTCCTTTGTCGGTTACTTAATCAATGAGATTTGCTATGGTGACAGTTTGATTTTTCAAGAAGCTTAGTTAAATATAAGCTCTTAATGTGATGGTAGGTATGTGATATCAAAAGGGATTTGGATAGGTTTCTTTTATGGTCAGTGTATGTGTTAGTGACAGGCAGTGTCACCAATACACACACTAGTAATCGAAAAAAAAAACAAGTAAAACAATTTTTCACAAATTAAAAGTTTCTTGTTTTGTCATCTGACCTCCATGACCATTTTGACCTCCGGCAAACTTATTATCTATTTGTTGAAATGGAATGAATAAATTGCTTTTCTATTCAATTACTATAAATTAATATTGTCATACTAAAATTATAAATGGATACAGAAATAACCAGTGACAACCCTATCAAGAAAAGTAAAGGGGCAGCGGGTTGAAGGGGAGATGGCGACGATGCGTGCCAAACAACCATGCATTGGATTTACTTCACACACGTTTTTTAACCGAATCACATATATTTTTGTAAGTTGATAATTATTTATCACTAGCTCAGCGTTTACTGTTGTGCCTTTACGAGTATTACGGGTGACACCGCGAGGTGCATTCTCAAGTCTAAGTTACTCATTATGTCATCAGCTATTCGGCAGTATGGTTTTGTCAAAATTGGTCCAGCCGTTTCAGGTATTAACTGGACCATACAGAATTTAAAGACGGTTTTATATGTAAGTACTGTATATGTACTTACATATGCATTAAATGAAATTAAGCAAGTAATTTGAAATGACAAACCAATACATTAATATTCTTATTTGTATGTTTAGTATAACATTGAAATATTAATAAAATTAAAACAAAATAAATAATTCTACGTGTTTATATGTCAATCATGACATCAGATATGCTAGTTCACCAGAGTGAAACTACCGAGTCACAGAGTATGGCGACCCATCTTCGACTCTACTCACGCTTTCCATCAGGCAGAGTAGAGTTACTTTGTCAGGCACAATTTTTTTTTAAATTTAAAACCTTAAATGATTTTTGTTGTTACTTGTGACTCTTGAGTTGGAAGTGTTCATCGGCAGTGTTAAGGGTAAACGATCAAATTTGTTTGTCAAATTTACGTGTTTGTCAAATTATTTGATAGGGTGCTGCTGTGTTTGACGCATTTGTCAAACAAGTTTGATCGTTTACAGGGCTCTTTTGATGTAAACGTGAAGTTTGACCAGCAAATTTGTCAAACAAATTTGATCGTTTACCGGGCCCATTAGTAATCTGCCCACCAAGTAATCTTACTGATCGTTTACTAAAGGAGAAAATGTTAGATAGTAACAGTTTGACCTTTAGTAAGTTATTTCATAGAACGTTTATCTAAAATTTTACCTTTATTAAGGCACCTATATCTATCGGAATTTTAGAAATAGGTTAGTAATTTATTGAAAAATTAAAAAACATTTGAAAAAATGCCGTATTTTGGGTGTCGATTCTTACAAAATTGAAGATCATCGAAAATTGGACCAAAACGCTTTAGATTAACAAATTGTCTAGCGATTGATAAAAAAAAGATTTTGATGATTGCGGTTTGTACTCGTAGTAAGGCCCTGAAATCTCATTAATTTTGAAACACGTATTTATGAATATGAACGTGTTATATGTCAATGTTTAATGGGTGAGTTGTATCAAACGTCAGTTGTCAATAAATTAACACTACAGGTACATAAGTTTAAATTTTTCTAAATCCTCTAAAGTAATTTTTAATGCTCATATGGTTACGAGAACCGCTAAACCTGTGAAATTTCCAAGTTCTTGAGACTGAATTGTGTCAATAAAAGAAAACAATTTCACTCTAATCCAGGAATATAAAACTCGTTTGCTTGAACGTCATTAGTCCGAAAGTCTCTCCACAAGTTGGTCATGATCTCGACAGGTGATGAGATGGATAGCTTGTTCCGAAATCTCGTAAGAAGATAAACTTGATCGATGAAAAGCCTTTATCATTGATACATTATAGAGATATTTAGATACTAACTCTCGTTGTGTATCAGACATTTTTATTTCTTATTCAACTTTTCTATTCGAGTTACTAACTCGAGTTAAAAATCGGTACAGCCATTTCGGAGATTAGCAGGAACAGATAGACAGACGGACAGAGAAAAAAATATTTTAGTTGAACTTCACAAATATATTTTACCGTCCATCAAAACATTCGAAATACTAGCACAACATTTCATTTCATCGTACTTCCATGTTATCAGTTAGGCGGTCGGACTTAACGCCACACTCGCCGACAATCCGATAGTGTACGGCCTTGTCCACACCTCGTTACAGGTGACCGCATGCTATCATTACCGGCCCGGCCGAGTCCAGCTGCTTTAATCAGCACCAGGTCTAATTGATACCTTCTGTAATTATGTTCTGCATTGGATTAATAAAGCCTTTGTCGTATTATTTGGTTAGGTTCAACAAAAATCGGTTTTAATTAACACTATGTGATACTTTAGGCAATAAAATTATAAATTCGGAAGTAACTCTGCCTATCTGTCTGTCTGTCTGTTACTCTCTTACGGCTCAACAGCTACATTGATCGTGATGAAATTTAACATGAAGATGTTTTGATTCTTGGCATAGACTACAATTTACATCGATAATCGAAATATCAGTTAACAGCATTTTTTAATTCTATCCTCCCTCTTTTACTAATTTCTACTTATTTTTATAAGAATGTTTGGATGTATGAATAAATAATAAATAAATAAATATTTTGGTCATCTTACACACAACGTCATCTAGTCCAAAACTAAGCAGAGCTTGTACTAAACAACCGATATAAATACATAAACAATTTTTATTGAAAATAAATACATATTAAACATAGAAAAATACCCAGACTCCGAAACAAATATTTGTGTATCACACAAACATTTGGTCCGACCCGGGAATCGAACCCAAGACCTCTTGATCAGCAGCCGACTACCCTGACACTAGACCAACAAGGCAGTCAAAATGTTTGTGAAGTGCTCATAACAAAGTCGCCTTAGGTAATTGGAAAAAATCACCGATGGTAAACAATAAAGGCGTGGACAGACCTAGATGGTGATGGTCGTTTAGAGGTCACGTTAAGCAGTCGGTCCCAGATGTTATCATAAGAAGGCCTTCGGGGGGCTTAAAAGCATTTAACGGCAAGATTACGAAGCCATAACGGGTCTTGCCAGTCGCCAAACCGCACTCGGCCAGTGTAGGGACGTATGGCCTTAGCCCTCTCCTGAATGCGTGTACAGCAGTGGGATGTTATGGGTTGTTGTTATGTATTGTTTCTCTTAAATGTTTGTTAATGCAACATGGTTACCTACACTTTGGTAGCCTATAGATGATTTTACATCACTGGGACTCCGATCTAACACTCACCATAATAAGTAACTCACCATCACTTGATGGTAATCGAATATCATCACTGATAGACATCAAGAAACACCAGTGCAGTACTGCATTATTATATATACCAGTATTCCTAGAAACTGTTGTATCACTATCACACCAAATAAGCTAGACCAAAACGTCAAAGCATAGCAATCAGAATTCAAAACCCTATGTGACAAAAATTTACCTAAATTATAAAAACCTTTAAAAGTTTCGCTTTAACGCGGTCTTTTGTACGGTAAATTGATAAAAAACTCTTTTCCCTTTTAAATAGAGTCACTGCGAAAGCACACAGAGTTATTATAACCGTTGAAAAATATCAGAAAATATGAACACAAATATCAATTTAAAAAACATTGTAGTTGTACATTGTTTTATGCAATGAAGCCTGCAGTAAAGTTGCTGCTACAAGCGTGTATACATGAACGGTAAATTGCTAAACTATTTTAATAATACATAGTCTAGGAACACTAGGAGTGTCTCCTGGCGTTGTGCACTTCCATCCTTGAAAAATTGAGGACTCTAGGGAATGACTGCATCGAATTTAACTTCAGCAGAATCGTGCTCATGCTCTCAGGATATAAAAAGATAGTGTCATTCCCCCTCAAAACTTTTGAACAGAAATTTTCTTCAGTCTTTTCTAAGAGAAAATCTGTTTTAAATACGATTTTATTCTACGGTTTTATAATGAAGTTTCCGTTGGTGTTTGAGATGAAAATAAAAGGCATAGACGGTTCTATTCACGAAAAGATTAAACTGAATAATATTCTTTTGAAGACATTAAAGTTTGAGATTTTCACTTAAAGTCAAATGATTTTTATGTCAACTATTGAAGGCGAACTAACAATTTACGTTTCTAGTTGTCCGATATTTCTGATATTTTGGACATCTTACACACAACGTCATCTAGTGCCAAACTAAGCAGAACTTGTATTATGGGTACTAAATAACTGATATAAATACTTATACATACTTTTTATTTTCTAAATACATACATATTATACTTAGAAAACACCCAGACTCCGTAACAAATATTTGTGGGTCACACAAATATTTGGCTGACCCGGGAATCGAACCCGAGACCTCTTGAGCAGCAGCCGTATACGCTAACCACTAGACCAATAAGGCAGTCTGAATAAGGAAGACATCCCTAAGAACTTACTTTATTATCATCATCATCAGCCTATCGCAGTCCACTGCTGGACATAGCTGCTGGACTGCCTCTCCAATTGCACGATACTTAGCTTGAACCTCAGCTATTCACATCCAGCTCCTGCCCAAATCATCACTTCACCTGGCCTGTGCAAATCATCACTTCACCTGGCCTGTGCACGTCCTACACTACGTTTGCCGAGACGCAGTCTCCACTCAAGAACCCGTTTACCCCAACGATTATCAGTTTTGCGGCTAATATGGCCAGCCTACTGCCACTTCAGTTTGCTAATTCTGTGGGCTATGTCAATAACTTTGGTTTCCTGCCGGATTATTTAGTTTCTAATACGATCCCTTAGACAAACGCGAGTTTTTATTGCCATGTTCTTTTCTCCGGCTCTACCTATTGTTTGCGAACATGGCATAAATGTACATGTAGAATCTTGACCTGTCACAAGAGATGTATTGCATCCTAAGTGAATAAAGAAATTTGAATTTGAATTTGAAACAGAACATACAGAAATAGGTTGTTGAATGTGTTCTCCACTCAAGAACCCGTATGCTTTTCAATGGTTATAAAAATATGCATGCAAACTATAAATGCTACTCAAAACTTAAGAATATCCACAACTGGATAAACTTCAAAAGTATTCTGAAAGCTATATCGCCATCAAACTCTAGGTATAATACCTTAAAGGCACGTGAGCTCGTTTAACCCTGCCAATCCAACGTGTACGCAATCAGCCCGACACGTGTCAGAATACCGCCAACTGGCGATGCGACAATTGTCATCGAGTGCAGGCACACGGCGTCACGGGTGATTTGAATCTCAATTGAGTTTGATTTGGGAATATCGCCTCAAGTGCTGAAACGTAAATCTTTGCTCAGAATTAACTCAGGTTCGGTTTAAAGTAAACAGAAAGACGTTATTGTTCTTTGTTATCTATACATACAATTAATGAAGTGTCGGCTTGTAATGTCAAATGAAAAGTTTTTTAGTAAATGCGTATGAAATTATGTACGGAACTTACATTGAAAAAGCAACTTTTTAAAGGAACACGATTCCTATTTATTGAAAAATAATATTTTTTAACGCCATCATACGAAGACGTATTTATGTAGTTTTTACCCGACTACGGTAATCGGATGGGTAATATTTCGGACATCTTAAACATAACGTTATCTAGTCCCAAATTGAGCAGAGCTTTCCTTGCTTTTCATCGAGCGTCTATTCGTATATAAGTTAATAGATGTATCAACTAAAACAAGAAAAGGTTTATGATAGTATAACCCAATCACACAAAACTTTTGTTAAAACTACTATAGCCTATGTCTCTTCATTGACTGCCTTGTTGGTCTAGTGGTTTGGCGTACGCGGCTGCTGATCAAGAGGTCTCGGGTTCGATTCCCAGGTCGGACTAAGTATTTGTGTGATCCACAAATATTTGTCTAGGTGTTTTCTATGTATTTATATTTGTTGTTTAGTACCCATAAGACAAGCTCTGCTTAGTGTGGTACTAGATAACATTGAGAGTGAGATGTCCGGAAAAAAAAGATACAGGAAAATTATCAGCATTTAAGTTTTTATAAAAAGAAAGATGTTCAAAGACGAAGACGAAGGATATTTTTGAACCAGTTTTATGTCTGTTTCCTGGATTGATATCCAGTACAATTTGAACCTTCCTCTCTCTAGTCCAGTTTGGAATTAGGGTCACACATTTTCTGGTGAAAGATGTTGTAAATTATTGCCTCGTTGGTCTAGTGGATAGCGTATGAGACTGCTAATCAAGAGGTCGCGGGTTCAATTCCCGGGTCGGTGTTTTTGGATTTTTCTTAGAAATTCCTAATAGCAGCCCGGAGTTCGGAAGTTTGTCGGTGATTCACGCCCGTGCCTCGGAGAGCACGTAAAGTCGTCGGTCCCGGTTGTCATGAACATCTATGGCTATCGTTATAAGGAAGTCAGTGCCCTCAAATTTACTGACAACTAGTTCATCCTTCGAATTTCAGTTCTCCCTTAGGGTTGCGGAGGTCATATGCCAGTCGTAAAACCGGTTGAACTAGTAGCCGACCCCAAATAATATTGGGAATAAGGCTAGGAAGATGATGTAATAAATTGATCTGAATATCTGCTCGTCTTAAGCAATTACGATTAAGCTTCATTGTTTATTCACTTAAATTGTATTTGGGTTTAGTTTGCTTCCCTTTTTTTATATTTTAATATTGGGTTCACGCGGGTTTTTATATGTTTATTTTTCTTTGCGAGTTTTTTTGTAATGAGAAGCTGAATACACGATTAAACACAACCTCAAGTTGTACCTCTAGGGGCCCTTTATATTTGAAATGAGTGTGTGTTTTGGAACAACATTCTGATCCTGTGTGACTGAATTTAAAAGGAACCTTCCTGGAAAAAAATACAAAACTCTGTTCTATGTAAATACGTTGTTTATTCTTGGTTTTATACGTTGTTTTAATATTATTTATTGTAAATAAACTAGTCACAAGGACTTTTATAACATCACATTTTTTCCTTAATACCTGTTTGGTAATGTGACTGCTATTGAATAACTGGAAAGAATTTCAGTAGGAATTATTTATTTATTTATTTATGCTGGCGTTTAGGACGCATTACGAAGCTTTTTCCTGGACCTGATGGCGTGAGTCGTGTTGCTGACGTCCAAACAACCAGAGGAAGTTTCCGAAGACCGCTTACGCGTCTCTGCCCGCTGCCAGCTACAGAGCAGTCGATTAAGGGTTAAAAGTCTGTGACTTTTAACGGCGGGGAAGATGTTTGCGCCTGACCTTGGCCTAGCAGTACCAAACTGTCGGTACTTCGAAAAATCTATTTACTTAACCTGAACCTTAATAAAAAAAAAATACCAAGTTTAGTGACTTGCGTCTAGAAATATATCATCTTCCTCATCTTCCTAGCCTTCATTCCCAAGATTATTACCGGTTTTACCTGAATATCAGTTTTCCACGAAGTGCCTGGCATCGACCGTCGCAATCCTAAACGATAATTAAAATTCGAAAGTTGAAATACTTGTCAGCTTATTTGAGGGCACTGACATCCCAATAACGATTGCCATAGATGTTCATGACAACCGGCTTAACGTGCTTTCCGAAGCACGGACGTGAATCACCGTCAAACTTGAAATATATAATATCTTTTTTGAAAATATTTCTTTTGTAACTATTTATGTAAGCAGTAGACCAATGCCTCCTTTGGTCTACTGCTTACATAAATTTTTATTATTACATTATACATTAGGAGAAGAATTTGTCCAGCTGTAGACTAGTAAAGATTCATTGACTAAATAATTTGTTCATATAAAATCATTTATATCTTCATAAAAAGATGAAAGTTCTTCATATTATTATGATTGAGTTTGTTACAACTGTTATATGAGAATTCAGTAATTTATCAACAGATTTGGAAAATATACTTAGAAATAATCTTCTTTTATTAAAAGTAAATGTAATAATTATGAGATGACTGCCTCGTTGGTCTAGTGGTTAGCGTATGCGGCTGCAGATCAAGAGGTCTCGGGTTCGATTCCCGGGTCGGACCAAATATTATTTGTGTGATTCACAAATATTTGTTTCGGAGTCTGGGTGTTTTCTATGTATAATATGTATGTATTTACAAAAAAAAAAGTATGTTTATGTATTTATATCAGTTGTCTAGTACCCATAACACAAGCTCTGCTTATCTTGGGACTAGATGATGTTGTGTGTCAGTTGTCAAAAAAAAAAAATTATGAGATCTATGTTATTTACATTTCAAAAGTATGTAAACAACAACCCACGCTGGGCACGAGTCTTCTCTAAGAAGAGGGTTAAGGCCATACGCCTCCACGCTGGCCGTGCGAGTTGGGGACTGGTAAGACACGTTGTGGCTACGTAATCTTGTCGTTGGATTTAAGCCGCCCGAAGGCCTTCAACTAAGCTTCACGACTGTTATGTTATGAAGATGTAGCATAGCTATATTTATATTGTGTATAAATAAATAATTTTATATGTAGATAGTAAGTAGCTTTAATACTGTAGATATAAATAAATAAATATTTTTGGACATCTTACACACAACATCATCTAGTCCCAAAGTAAGCAGAGCTTGTGTTATGGGTACTAAACAACTGATATAAATACATAAACATACTTTTTTTTTGTAAATACATACATATTATACATAGAAAAACACCCAGACTCCGAACCAAATATTTGTGGATCACACAAATATTTGGTCCGACGCGGGAATCGAACCCGAGACCTCTTGATCAGCAGCCGCATACGCTAACCACTAGACCAACAAGGCAGTCAAATGTAATGTAATCGATAAACAGACAAAACAATTCCTGTTATCTATGTATATTATTTATGATGTGAAGGTGTGAGTCGTGGCAAAAACCATTTTGTTTCGCCGAGCCGCTGTGGTCCTGCGCCGGCGCCCGCGCAGCCAGTCGCATGAATACCAGGACGCTTATCGCTCGCCGGTCGCGCCCTTATCGGTTGCACTTCTCATATCGCGTGTGGTTCATTTAATGTTGCTAAAATCTGTGTCTATTTCATCCTGTCGCTTTCGGTTCGTTTCTCCTTCTAAACTACAGTGAATCTGTCTTGTGTACCTACTCTTTTGTGTGTGGCTTACTGTGACTGTTAATATTATACGTATATATCTTCTACCGTTAACAGACTATTTATTCCTCCAAACGACCTCAAAGACAACCAGGACCGACTGCTTAACGTGACTTCTAAATCACGGAAACGCTCATAACATAATCATGCCACAAACGGTTCCCCATCTTGGTCTGACCGCGTTGTCGGTGCTTAACATAGTTGGTAACACCACCAGTAATATAATTTACAGCCTCAACAAATAACCCAAAAAATAGCAACACTGATTGACTCGGCTGTAACGAAATAAACTAATCAAGCTAACGAGCAAACTTGTGGGGGACACTGTACGCGGCTCCGTGGAATTTGTTCCACATAGCGTACAGACGCTCGCGCAGATCAATGTTTACCCGTTTGATTGCCATACGTCGAACGCGTGCCTTTATCGTAATGAGCTGTTTATATGGACACCCGACTAACCTACCTCGAAATTATACGACATCGTTCTCTACTACCTAATACCTTACTTCTCATACACGATACATTAGCAAGACAATCAATACAAAAGCGGCAATGGATTTCATGTAATGAATATCTTTTGTTTTAAAAGTTCTTGCAAGGACGTTATGTGGTAGAGGGTTTCAAATAAAACTGATTTATGTTGGGTCACGTTTAAGGCATAAAAAATCCAGTGTTGTTTGCAGTGAGGTCCCGCGGATACGATCTATGCGAATAATGTATTATAAACAAATAAAATGCGAGTGTTTTTCTGTTTATCCCAAATTTTACGAGGCTGTGTACTAAGGCGTGTCTATTTGCTGGTCGGAATGATTGTGGCACGTTTTTGGGAATGTTTTTGGCCACCAATGGGGATATAAAATGAAGCAACAATTTATTTAGCTTATAAAGTCGGTGAAAATAATATGTGTGTCAGTGAATTTTTGTTGTTTTTGTGTTAAAACATTTTGTAATTTTTGCACTAAAAAATACGGTTGGAAGCTGGTTTTAATCTAGGTTACATAAAGATTTACGATTACAAAAGCTATTATGAATGATAGTTTAGTAAACAAAGGTGAGTTTTGTATAAATAAAATACTCTACCGCTGAGTCACGCCCCCCAGAATTGGGGGCAGGGGTAAGACGAGGATTGTGTTACGGTCACTTCGATAACACCATTATGTTATTCTCTAAAATATTAAATTCTGGTGTCATTAAACTCCTCCGAAAGGGCTCGACCGATTTGTATGAAATTTTATATGCATATCGGGTAGGTCAGAGAATCGGTCAACATCTATTTTTCATATGGCTAGGACGCGAGCGAAGCTGCGGGTTTCAGCTAGTATTATTATAAAATTATTTTATGTCAAACTAAGTATTGTCCTGGACTGTCTTTTACAAAGGTAACAATATTTCGGAAACCTTTCAGATATATATGTAGTTTCTTCGACCCACACACCTTCAAATATCAATAAATTCTTCATACATTACGAATATTACTCCTGTCTGTACAATTTTCGGCCTCACTTAGCGAAAGATTTGTGGTTTACTCTACGTCGACAAATAGTGTTCTTGAAATGTGTATTGTATTAGAATGTGCTGGCGATCGCATTTTGACTGTTTTAATGTCTCATTCTATTTTCTTCTTTTTTTAAAAGACAACGTCCGCATTAGGAATATATTCCTGTGTCGCGGGGGACCTTACAAGATTTTGTATAAGAAACAGACACAAAGCAAAACCAGACTCAGAAAAATAATTTGTGGATCACACAAAGTATTATTAGTCAAATTTTATTACATCAACCAGAATATTTCAAATCATCATCATCATCATCAACAGCCTTTATCAGTCCACTGCTGGACATAGGCCTCTCCTTGAAAAGGAGGTATTGGCCTACTATACCACGCTGGCCAGACGGGTTGGTATAGGGTTGGTTTCAAGTTTTCCTTCTCTTTGCATTGATGTTGTCTTGCGTAGTTTATCCCTTAGTCGCCTTTTGAATCAACATTGTTTAATATATTGTAATAGTGCAGGTCTAAATATGTTCTAAAGTTAGTTATTACTGTTTCTACATATAATTTGGCATTACAAAAATGACGTACTTCCGTGCAGAAAATGACTTCTAAAGAGTTTAGTCAATAAGTTACTTGCTAATTCCCGCGGTGCTACTCGCGGATATTATTGTAAATAGCGACTAAAATCGCGGAGCTAAGCTGTCGTACTCAGTCGTAACACTCGTTTGTCGTCCATACCAAAAAACAAAATTTTTGCTGAAAACAGTTTGCCAAAACCACTTCCACCCTAAAGAACTCCGAGTAGTAGTACATCACAGTAATTTGTTTCAGTAGTTTGTCGATGGCTACGGCTGCCACACATGCGATCTTAAATGTTCTCGAAACAAAGGCAATATACTCATATTACGAGGGAAACAGCACCCAAATATGTTCTGTTATTGTTATGTTCTATCGATTGACGTATACTTGTGTAGACTCTGCCTTATTTTGTTTTCGCTTAAGAAATCATGTTTTTAGGGTTCCGTAGCTCAGACTCGGAACCATTATAGATTTGTCATGTTCGTCCGTCGTTTAGTGCTAGAAAGAAGAAACTTTGCATGGATATGTGTTTTTATCATATCGACTAAGTGCTAGAATATTTTTTTTTTTTTTTTCGAGGTAGTTACAAGTAACCCCATTGTGTGGGGTGTCATTGGATAGGTTTTTTAAAACCATTGGTGGTTAAAAGGTTGCTTAAGCCATTTTTAGATTTAGGTAACCGTTTGCGAGTTATTCAACTTTAAGGCGCATTTTCTTTGTAAAAACAGCGTTTCCCACCTCCATCGGACCTCCACAATTCTAAGGGAGAACTGAAATTCGAAGGTTGAACTAGTTGTCAGTAAATTTGAGGGCACTGACTTCCCAATAACAATGCTATAGATGTTCATGACAACCGGGACCGTTGGCTTTACGTGTTCTCCGAGGCACGGGCGTGAATCACCGCCAAACTCAGGGCTGCTATTAGGAATTTCCAAAGAAAAGTCCAAAAATACTTTTTTGACCGACCCGGGATTTAAAACTCTTGATTAGCAGTCGCATACGCTATCTACTGTCCGTGTGGTGACGGATTAAGAATACAAAGTGTCACCACCCCTATTCATTCCACGGGTGTCGTAAGAGGCGACTAAAGGAACAAAATAAGCAGCTAACATCCTGCCAAGAGAAGGAAAACTTGAAACAAACCCTTTACCAACCCGTCTGGCCAGCGTGGTATAGTAGGCCAAAACTTCCTTTCAAAGGAGAGGCCTATGTCCAGCAGTGGACTGTTAAAGGCTGTTGATGACGCTATCTACTAGACCAACGAGGCAGTACCACACTATGGCGGCCTATTGACATATTTCTGCATCATAGTGTCTGGTCTCGCATTCACCAACGAAAGACCACAGTACCATATCTGTCACTATAGGCTGACTTTTGTCAGTACTAACCCGGTTGAGCGGGCCCGTTCGTGCTGAAATCAGTGTGATTCTACTATCGTCACTAAGCATTGGGTTATATAACTCTTTTTAAAATAGTTATGATATTAGAGATTAATTAACTGGGTTCTTAAACTCTTAGATAGTGATTTTACCTGCTCATCCAGAAGTTTTGACACTTATTTTCTTCGGAAGGTTACATCTGTCATTTTATTCCGATGTGAAGAAAAATAGCATTACAGTTATTCTAATTTACTATTAACTACATTCATTTGGTCACGAATTCGATCTTGAAAACACCACCAAGTGTGTGTATACTGTCTGAATATCTAACTGGAACTAACCACACACTAAATTCAGTCAATGTGCAAGTGCGGTTCATTTTACTTACACTACTAAATAAAGCTTGATTTCTTGGAACTAGAGACCTCGTTAAACTGGTTCTAGAAACGTCACGATTGAATAATGTAATACCTCTGATATATGCCTTCTTGAGGTTGGTGTTTGCCCTATACTTTAATACACGAACAACAGCTTACTACATTCTCAATTTTTTACAGATAAACACCACGTGTTATAACATATCACCATCAACATCAGTCCGTTGCAGTCCACTGCTGAACATAATGGAATATGTTCTCAATAGGTAGTAATGCCACGCTGAATTCAGTATTAATGGGCCAGCTCAACCTGGGTAGTACTACTTATGCAGAAGACCAACCTTAAAATAACAGCATTCGTGCTGTCCTATTTCGTTGGTGAGTGTGGGACTGGAGGCCCAATGATGGACTGGTGACCCATCTCTTGGAAGGACTGGTGATAGATGGTGACCAATACTATGGTAACCTAGTGATCTCACTAGGCCGCCATAGTGTGGGACACGATGCCGCATTACCTGAATTCACAACTAGGATGGTGACGCCTACTCCTAGATTCTATTCATGCTTTCTAAATTCAGGTCTAAATATAATAAAAGAAAAGTCCTCTCTCAAGGCACATCACAGAGCCCGGTCCGTTGTTTTCCGCCTACAGTCGCCACCGATGACTCTACGCAAATCGTACCACTATCTGGCCAGAGGGCTCCCCACACTACATTTGCCAAGATACAGTCTCCACTGCAAATCACGCTTACTTCAGAGATTATCTGTTCTGAGACATATATAACCAGTCTGTTGTCACTCAACCTACTAAGTTACTATAACAAATGATGTGTGTATGGTTCTCTATACGATTCGGAGGGAGGGCTAAAGCAAAGAGTGACTTTTGTGCTGATGAATCATGAATACCCTTTTTATCACGTGGTTGTGGTAATACTCATTTAAGGGAGCGAATTCTGCCGCATTGCATGTGGCGACTTCCACATACCGCGCAAGCGAAAAACATACAACAGCGCCATCTACCGACGAAATACTGAACCACGAAAGAAAACACGCAATGAACTATACGGAGTAACTACTAATCCTGAATCGCGATAGAGAAATTCTCACACTGATTAGCATATATACAACATCCCAACATCAACTGTTGGGCAGTAGTCCGCCAGGCACGAATACCTCGCCTGGTCGGAGGATTCTCCCTCTGTGTTGGAGTAACACGACACCCTTTCCTCCACACTGCAAAGAAGAATAAAACTTGAAACAGAGCCAGAACCAACCTGTCTGGTAAACGTGATATTGTTGGCTTCTATAGTTACTATTGGAAGTTACTATTGGACTATTGGTAGTTACTATTGGATACTATTGACGATGATATTACTATAGCCAAATACGTACGTAAGTACTCATATTTTTTAATCAATAATCAGAATTTTTCAACAATAAAATAACACTAATTCACTATAATCCCATTGTACCACAGTTTTATTTCACTCGCACAATATATTCTTAGCCACTCTCAATAAACTTCAAACTTTGCAGCCAATGCTATACTTTTTTATTCAAAGTTTGAAGTAAAACTTGGGCTTAGGGGTTGTCGAATGAATTGAGGATTGGTATCGTTGCACTGAATTTTAATGTGAGAGTGTAGTTTTACAAAGTTTAGTACTTATAGTTCTTAGTTGTAGTGGCTTATTTAAATTTATTATAGCTCACCCATCCTGTATTTATTTCATTGCAATAATAAATGACCGTTACTAACGTTCTTTTGTAATATCGTGATTAAAATCGAGTGGCGGTTAGACGGTGAGAAATATTGTACGATCTGTGCACGTTTAACCGTTATGAAGATATGCCATACGTCGCGTCAGTCCAGTCCTGCTGCTAAACAAACATATTATTCCTGCGTCATAATATGGTTTAAGGTATTTGATGGAATTTATACAGAGGTATGCTTGACCAGCACTTCACAGATATGTGCCCATTATCGGGCGCGTAGGAATTCGGACAATCATTTGCTCGTTGAGATCAAGACGGATTTATATGCATTGTAGCGATAGGTTTTAGAATAATAAGATAGCTGTAAGAGCAATACATATTATATATAACATATTTATACTTTAGTAAGTAATGTTAGAAAAATTAACCAGTACTTAATTAATAAACATGACTGCAAAAGACTATAAGTTCGCTATACATATCTGTATTTCCAAACACATACATACATCTGTATAACGAACAAACAACTCGTTATTGTCCCACCCAGGGAAATCGAACGCATTCTTCCGATTAGCAATTATGGTTCACTAGAACAGATGCCTCGTCAATATACAGCTTTTGAAGGTACTTCAGGAGTTCTGTAAAGAAGCTAGATCCTTGCTCTCAAGTGCATAGAGAGAGAGAGCGAGAGAAAGAGAAAGAGAGAGCTTCAACGACAATTTGTCAGTAGTCATTTGTCACATTGTGTCAGAATAAAAAGTTAAAGATGGTTGATATTTTTTTAATGACGGTGCAATAACTTTCCTTGGTTATTCGTGTTTTTATTGATTTATTTCTTTTATGCCAAGTAATGCTTAAATAAGATATATTGCTGTCGAATGACTGGGTGACTTTGTCAAGGAAATTATAATATACTAGACAATATAAGCGGCTTCGCTTGCGTGTTTATTACGTATTTCATGTCAAAATGTAAAGTAAAAGAATTTCATTTCATATCAATAATTAATGAATTAGCTGCCTCGGTAGCGCAGTGGTAGCGTATGCGACTGCCGTGCTTAAGGTCTCGGGTTCGGTTCTCGGACCAAATGTTTGTGTGATCCGCAAATATTTGTTTTGAAGTTTGGGTGTTTTCTATGTATAATATGTATGTATTTACAAAAAAGCCCATTTATATCAGTTGTCTAATATCCATAATACATGCTCTGCTTAGTTTAGAACTAGCTGGCGTTGTGTGTAAGATGTTCGAAATATTAATTATTTCTAAAACTAAGAAATAAGTCTCTCAAACCACCGACACTAAAGGCTTGAATAAAACAATTTACCGATATGCCCGTCGTCAGTAATACGACTACAATTATACACTTTTTACAGAGCTGTGAATTACAGCTCCGTATTAATTGCTATCATTATGTTCTTGTGACATTGTTAAGTTAATTGGTGAGAATATGGCGCTTACTGTTTAAACTTTCATGTATTTTAAGTTAACCAGTCACTTGAGAGTTTTGTTGAAAGTTATATAAATTATTTAGTTTGGCTTTTGGTTTCGTTTGAATTCATGTGGTTTCTATTTTTGTGTTCAATGCTAGGTTCTCTTGGGAGATATAGTTTTTTTAAGTTCTTTTTCGTAATTTAGGCAGTTTTATGATGTTAACAGATCATTGGTTTTTTAATTTACTTTATTTATTAACACTTCCTGCATTACATTTGCTTGAGGCGGACTTAATACCATACGGCATTTTCTACCAGCCAACCTTTGTCAGACCAAATGTTTATGTGATCCGCAAATATTTGTTGATACAAAAATATGAATTTTCTATCTATATATAATATGTATGTATTTACGAAAAAAAAGTGTGTTTATGTATTTATATCAGTTGTATGAACCATCCTAATAATGACAGCATTATTGCTGTTGTATTTCGTTGGTGAGTGTGAGACCGAATTTGACCGAAAAAGATTAAAAAAATGTTGATTAGGAGATTCAAATAAAAATTTGTGAGTTTAGGACTTTTATTGCTGTGGAGGAACAGGTATCATGTCCCTCCAACACAAAGGGAGGATCCTCCGACCAGGCGAGGTAATCATGCCTGGCCTGCCATTGCAGAACAGTTGATGTTGGGATGTCGTTTATTAATCGGCGCGAGAATTTCTCTATCATGATTCAGGATTAGTAGTTACTATGTATAAGTTCGTTCCAGGTTTTTCTTCGTGGTTCAGTATTTCTTCGGTAGATGGCGCTGTTGTATGTTAATACACAATGCTAATGACAAACACAGACATCCTCAACTAACAATATTCTTAATTATGCGTCTGTATTTATAAAATAAATAATGACTCAGAGATACTGTGTTGTTATTACTACTGAAACATTAATATATTTAGGGTACTTAGACACCATTTGGGTTATAATGACCCGTTGTGTACCGAAATTATGTGACTAAATATATATCTGACAGACAGTCGTTATAGACACATAATTACAGACTAATTGCTGACAAATTACAGCATGAAAGTGCCATTAAGCATTTGGTGAGTTTTGAGTCCTTGAACATGTAGGTATAATATATATATATATAAATGTAATCTATATGAATAAATATGAGAAAATAATGGCTTTTTACTAAATGTATGTATAATAATTCTTAAACTGTATCGTTGGTCTAATGGATAGCGTATGTGATTGCTAATCAAGAGGTCTCGGGTTCAAATCACGGGTCGGGCCTTGTGTATTTGGGTTTTTCTAAGGAAATTCCTAATAGCAGCCCGGCGTTTGGAAGTTTTACGATGTAGCCGTCGGTCCCGCTTGTCATGAACATCTATGGCAATCGTTATTGGGAAGTCAGTGCCCTCAAATTTAATGACAACTAGTTCAAGCTACGAATTTCAGTTCTCGCTTAGGGTTGCGGAGATCCGATGCCAGTCGCTCCGTGGAAAAACTTATATTCAGGTAAAACCGGTTGAACTAGTATCTGACCCCAAATAATATTGGGAATAAGGCTAGGAAAAAAAGTATGTATATTAATTCTAACTAATCCTGAATAATATTCTTAATGCGAAAGTAATTCTGTCTGTTAGTCTGTCCTGCTTTTACACTAAAACGACTGAACTGATTTGAATGAAATTTGGTAAACTGATAGTCTAGAGCCTGTGTACCGTGATAACCGACATACACGAGAGCGGAGCCGCAGGCGAAAGCTATTATAAATATTATAGTGCTGAAAAGTTTGTTTGTTTGGCTAAACACGCTAGTCGCAAGAAGTATAGGTCCGAATTACTAAATCTTTTAGTGTTAGATAACCCGGTTATTGAGGAAGGCTATGCTATGCTGTCGATAAACTTAAATAGCCTATGACATCTAGACTCTCATTACGAATCTCATTCATTAAAATCTATTAATTATTTCAGGCGGCGCTATGGCGAGGTGACCTTTCCTTTTGGCTGCAACGTAGTCAGATAAAAAGTTAATAAATGACAAATCTATTATAAGTTTACTAGCTGATACCGCGGCTCCGTTCGCCTCCTAGGCGTATGAAAAATGGATGTTTGCCGATTCTCAGACCTACCCGATATGCACACAAAATTTCATACAAATCGGTAGAGCCGTTTCGGAGGAGTATGGGAACGAACATTGTGACACGAGAATTTTAAATATAAGATATATAAAATTTGACCATGTCGCTTGGGTTAGCAAATTAAATGTGTAGGTACATCTCTGCTTACCCCCTCAGTTACGTTAAGACGAGATATCATAAAATAAACGAATTTAACTTAGTATAACCCACGTTGGATCTTAATGATCGTTTTTGCGTCGACATTAAGATGACATCTCTTTATCAGTTGAAGGTCACTTGGCTCATAAGTCTGAAGAGGCTGCGGGTCCATATTTTTTACCCTTAACATCACGACTATACTTTACAGGGTAGGTTTTAAAATATATTTTCAGAAAAAATTGACTTTGATCGCCTTGTTGGTTAGCGTATGCGGCTGCTGATTAAGAGGTCACGGGTTCGATTCCCGATTGACGGTTGAACATAATATTTGTGTGATCCACAAATTTTCGTTTCGGAGTCTGGGTGTTTTCTATGTATAATATGTATGTATTTACAAAAAATAAGTCTGTAAAATGAATTTATATCAGTTGTTTAGTACCCATAATACAAGCTCTGCTTAGTTTGGGACTAGATGGCGTTGTGTGTAAGATGTCCGAAATATTTATTTATTAAATTCCTTCTCTGCTAATCTATACAAATAATTATCCAATTACATTTTTTACAAAAAAAAATATATAAGATATATATGATATGGAGTCCAGCTTATTTATTATTAACTAAAACAATTTTGTAAATATATTAAATATATTAAACATAGAAAACACCCAAACTTCGAAAGAAATGTTTGCGGATCACACAAACATTTGGTCCACCGAGGCTCTACCGCTCTCTAAAGCAATCTCAAACCAATTTTATCACTTGATATTTCGCACAGACATCAAACGTAACAAAAGTTCAAGGTACAACTTCCCTGATTCAATAATTCACGAACAATCTCACGGTGAAATAAATTTGATTACACATATCCTGCTTTAATCCATGTCAACGTTTCGACGGCACCCCGTTTAATTTTCCACGCACCTACTGCTGTATGCCTCTAAAATTCCATAACATTATGTAAACGCATCTGCATGTAACGTTGAAACTTTATTAAACGAAATAATGTAGCAAATAGGTTGGCAGACTCACTTCGGTATAATGAGCAATCTCGTAGTAGCGTAGTCTCGTAGCGGCTACGGCGGCGCGCTCAGTAGCCGATGGGACCGCGCGCCAAGCGCTCGTATGCTACGCGATGTTATATTACGCTACATGTAATCGTCGCGATTGTTAGTTGCGAAACAAGAGTTCGTGTATTAAATTTATTGTGATTCTGAATACCTCTTTATTTAACTATACTCGTGTTAGTTTGTTAATATATGTCCAATTGTTTTTAAAGTTTTGATAATAAGTGAAGCCAAATGATCAAGATGAAAAGGATATGCCACCTGATTTTCAGGCTGTTGTTCCTGCTTGACGGTAAGTGAGTTTTTAAATTATTAAATACTTAAAACTAGAAATCAAAGAAAAATAATTATAATACTGATCATACATATATATTTCTATGGATAACTCCAATTAAACTCTGTCTGTCCGGCTTTCACCCCAAAACTGCTGAACCGATATGAATGAAATTTAATACACAGATAGTTCATAGAGAAAAGACATAGGCTACTTTTAACCTCGATAATCAGCATACACGTGGGCAGAGCCGCGGACGAAAGCTAGTAAATCGAAATATAGAACTCTTAATAAAATGAAAGTATTGCTATTTAAATGCAAAAAAAATACAAGAAAATACATTTATAAATAAAACATTTAATTGATTTGTGTTATTAAAATATTGTACTTATTAAAATATTGTACTTCTAAGGTTGACTGGTGATTACCCTGGGTATTGAATCCGCTGATATGATGACACACTTGTATAAAGTTTATAAATAAATATAATCACAACTTCATTATTTGACATTTTGTAGACGGAAGTCAATATAAATTCCTGAATTAATTAATTAATAATGTGTTATGAATGAACAGAGGAATCCGAAAAAATCAAATTCATGTCAAATTTCATCTAAATCAGTGATCTAGATACAAATAATTAAAATTGATGTGTCTGTATATTATTAAATTAAAACATTTTTTTATTTCTAATTAATTCTAATGTATAATCATCTCTCATTTATACAACCTAAAGAACTTTGATAAATTCAGCACATTTTTTATATGGACTACATCACATTTCTGCATCACCTGAAGGTTGACTGGGAAAAAATGCCTCAAGGCATTAAGTCCGCCTCTGTACAACATGTGCAATAAGTTTTAAATAAATAAAAAAAATCAAAACAAATTAAAAGATTTTTATTAAATGCATATGAAAATATATACGTTACTTAAATAATGGTTTTAGCTTGGTTCCTCTACTTACTAATTTTGAGACTAGGATTTTAACATTACTAGCGATTCGCAACGATAACCAAGACAACTAGTTATGTACTAAAACCTTCATCCGAATCACTGAACTTCTTCTTCCTAGCCTTATTCCCAATATTATTTGGGGTCGGCTAATAGTTCAACCAGTTTTACCTGAATATCAGTTTTTCCACGGAGCGACTGGCATTGGACCTCCGTAACCCTAAGGGAGAACTGAAATTCGAGTGTTGAACTAGTTGTCAGTAAATTTGAGGGCACTGACTTCCCAATAACGATTGTCATAGATATATCCGAATCACTGAACTAAAAGTAAAAAAGCTTTTAGGGTAGTATTTAATGCATTATTTTCCTGAATCATATATAATACATATTTTCTTTGAAAGCTGAGATACTTTTCTTTCTTATTTTACGACCTATATTTACTTCGGAAGTGGAGATATTATGTGTTATTAGAGGCTTTTCGTTTATATATCAACATCATATTTTTGTTTAAATTCTAACCAGCTTACTCGCCCACGGCTCTATCCGCGTCTATGTCGACTATCGCTGTAAAACGTAGCCTATGTCCTTTCTTAGGCTTTAGACTATCTGGGAACGAAAATTCATTTAAATCAGTGCAGTGGTTTTTCAGTTTATCGACAGACAGATAGACAGACGCGGCTTAGAACTTTATATTATAATATGTAGTGACTATTATATAATCTTTAATTATATATCTAACTGCATCGTTGGTTTAGTGGATAGCGTATGCGACCGTTAATCAAGAGGTCTCGGGTTCAAATCTCGGGTTTAGCCAAAAAGTGTTTTTGGGTTTTTCTTAGGAAATTCCTAATAGAAGCCCTGAGTTTGGAAGTTTGGCGGTGATTCACGCCCGTACCTCGGAGAGCACGTAAAGCCGTCGGTCCCAGTTGTCATTAACATCTATGGCAATCGTTATTGGCAAGTCAGTGCACTCAAATTTACTGACAACTAGTTCAATCTTCGAAATTCAGCTCTCCCTTTCCGGGGAAATAGAGCTGTATTAAAAGAACACATTTTGTTGACTGAAATTTAAATCCAACTCACAGAATAATTTGTTCTGTAACATCACAGTTATATTTTAGTTAGAACGAATTCGAATCCGTCAAAATCGGTATAGCCGTTCCAGAGATAAGCTGTAACGAACAGACAGACACATAACATTTAAAAAATTAACAAATGATTTTTTGTGTAATGTATGTGGCATTTAGTAAAAGCTTTTAATTTGATATTATAGACATACATATACACACACAGATATACATAATCATCATCAAGAGCCTTTAACAGCCCACTGCTGGACATAGGCCTCTCCTTAGAAAGGAGGTTTTGGCCTACTATACCACGATGGCCAGACGGGTTGGTAAAGGGTTTGTTTCAAGTTTTCCTTCTCTTGGCAGTGATGTTAGCTGCTTATTTTGTTCCTTTAGTCGCCTCTTACGACACCCATGGAATGAATAGGGGTGGTGACACTTTGTATTCTTAATCCGTCACCACACGGACAACAGATATACATATACAAATATAATATGTACGTATTTACAAAAAAAGTTTGTTAGTATATTTATGTAAATTTATGTATAATTATATCAGTTATCTTAGTACCCAATATACAAGGTTTGCTTAGTTAAGGACTATGATGGCGTTGTGTGTAAGATATCCAAAATATTTATTTATTTATTTAAATACTAATCATAAAACACATGCATACACAAACAGGTATAGAATACACATGTCTTGAATACACATATAATTACATAAACATACAAACATATCCTTACATAATTGAATAAAATTAACTTACGTTATTTATATTCTATAAATAGATAAAAATTCAAATGGCTTTTAAATGTAAAATTCTTTTTATTATAAATATCGCATCAGTAACATGTTGAAAGACGTAATCATGCAAAGAGCAAAATCCTCCCCGTGCATACAAACCACTCTTTGATCTGTTTAGACAAATAAAATACACGTTTTCGTCAGTCGAACATATTTATAGTAGAAAGGAAACAGCTGTATTAAGCTAAGCAGTAACAATATTATTTTAACAAATTGACCGAGCGCTGATAGGGAGGCTGTAGGGCTGACAGGGGCCCTGACGGTCAATTGTTTATTTACCGTTTCTGCGCTGCATTGCTCTGCTCCTAAGGATCGCAGGGATATACTAAACTGTATAAATAATATTTATATAGTAAGAGTGCTAATTTCCGTAAATATAGCACCAAAATTGTACTCGCTTTACTTTAATTAATGTACACAGACCTAAGAGAGGATACTTTTGTGGTTTGTTACGTCATTTCTTTCTTAGGAAATGCCGGCGGCATCTAGCTGTAAAGTCTGTTGGGTAAAATGCTACTAAAAGATTTGTTGTTCTGAGTCTGGGTGTTCTTTGTGTGCATTTCATGTATGTTTGTAAAGTCCCCCGCGACACAGGAATTTATATTTTTAATGCGGGAGTTGTCTTTTAAAATAAACTAAAAATAAATTACGAAAATAAACATCGTTCATCATGTATAATTCTGGCTTGGGTTATACAACGTAATCATCATTATTTCACTAGGAATAAATACTTCTTGTGTCGTGGAAGTTTTTATTCACATATATATAACGTACACGTACACGTAAACGCAAAGAAAGACGAAGAAAGTAAGAAAAAGGAAAATACTTTTATAAGTTACACAAAACAAACATAAAAGATAAAAAATAATAACATTTAAACAGAATAGACTACAAAACCAACATAAAAACTAAACCAAAACGAAAAATATAAAGATACAATAAACTATTAACCATAACCATTAACACACAAAAGTAAAATGTTGTCTTTTATGAATTAAACGACTTGTTCACGAGACCTGAGAGATAAAAACCATCAAATTAGTTGTGTGACTAAATGGTCACAGCCCAACCTATGCTATGGTACTCAAGAAAAACACAGCAATCAAAGAACACCCATACTCAGATCAACAATTTATGGTTTACATAAAGTGTTATTCCATGTGGGATTCGAACTTTCAATACTCAGTGTAACACAAAGAAGCATTGATATCTACGGTTATTACTGCAAGAGTTCTTTTTAAACATCCAATAACTCTGGCACTTCCAGAAAATTAAAGCCACTACAGTCTAGTCAAGGTTATCCTGGAAAACGAAGTACACACTTTGAACGTGACACCGTGACAAATTCTGTGACATCCTGCAAAAGCTCGAACTTAATAGAGTTTCAAGGGTACATAAGATTGCCCTTTGCATTTACATGATAATAAGGTTGCGGAAAATGTGTTGTAGCTGTGATGCATATTACTGATATTTTGTGTTTACCCCTCTTAGTGTAAGCTAGACTTGTTTGTTTTATAAACTTGTGATAGCAAAGGAGGTACGTGTTATGAGGTTTAATACTCAAAAGATGTTACACAGTTGTTTTTTTTTTATTTGATGCCTACCAATGTGACTCCACTCTGCCTGATGGTAAGTATGAATAGAATCCAAGAGTGGGGGCCACAATGCCGACCGAAATTATGGCGGCTTTGTCAGATGCTTTTTCACACCCCTCTTAAAGAACCCGGGATCATAATGGGAAGCAAACACGTGGGATGGTAGCGAGTTCCAGTTTTTAACCACTCGGCACATGAAAGAAGAGCTAAACCGTTTAGTTCTAGTGCGTATTTCTACCACTCTAAAGCGGTGACTTCGAAGGCCAGCACGTGTTGTCCTGTAAAGGAAGGGAGAAGGTGGGGGTTGGAAGAGCTCACCAGAACACTTCCCGTGTTAAAAGCGATAGAGAACTGCCAGGCTCGCAGCAGCAAAGAGAATTCGCTTTTACTTTGATTTCGCCCAGAACTTCGTTTAGCCTGTTCGGTAACCAATAATGTGTAATACCATCCCATGCTTATTGATCACGGCCACTGTATTTTCTCGTCCAGTGCACAAACTAATCAATAACAGTTAGCTAAAACGTATACAATACTGCCACACTACACGGGTCTCTCCCCTCGTTTCCCTTCCAAACCTTTTTCGTATTCTCTTCTATTTCTCTATTCTCTTGTTTCATATTCTTATATTTTGTTTTGATCATGTGACTGAGTGACATTAGCCAAAGAAACTAGAGAATAGAGAAATAGAATAGAAAAACGAAAAATGTTTGCAACTTTTTCTTACTTTTTGGTCTGTGATACCGCTTGCATATTCGACCTTTGGGACTATTTCAAAACTTGACTACACCATGGGTTCGGATGGTCAACCACTTTTATATTTCTTTCGCTTCGTGTATTTAACTGCTTCTATTAATATTATCTAAGCACTACTTTTCTGGACCATATTTTTTTATGTTTGTTACTGCTTCTACAACAGTTTGTATTGTGGGGTCAGATCTTGGTACAGTACAGCACTTTGTGTGATCCACCTATTATTATTTTGAGTTGGGGCGTACTTTGTTACTTCAGAGAACTAAAGTTATCGACATAGCCCACCGGATTAGCAAGCTGAAGTGGAAGTGGTCTGGCCATATTAGCCTCAGAACTGATGACCGTTGGGGGAGAAGAGTTCTGGAGTGAAGCGTCTCGGCAAACTTACTGTAGGACGCCCACAGGCCAGGTGGAGTGTCGATTTGCGCAAGACGGAAAATATATGTGTTATTGAATCTCCAACAAAATAGAATATACTCCCAAATCCTCCCTTTCTTGCTGTTTAAATAAAAAAATATGAACATAAAAAATAACCACATGAAAATAATAATCCTATTAGTCCAAATACCTTGAAAACTATATAATACACATATTAAATAGTGAAATTTATTAAATGATTAAGGTTAGAGTTAGCAGTAGAGTAATTTTATGTGTTTACTGTTGTTGCTAATATATACAACTATGTATGCATACTAATTAATAATAATAATAAATATTTCTAACATCTGACAAACTGCGCCATCTAGCCATAAACTAATGTTTGTATATACATACATACATGTTATACATAGAAACCACCCAAACTCCGAAACAAATATTTGCAGATTATACAAGCATTTGATTCAAACCGAGAATAGAACCCGAGATCTCTTAATTATAAAAATGACAAAGTAATAGGTTCCCCATCTTTTTACTTACAAAATTGATATATTCAAAATTCCAACTACAAATAAGTTAAAATGTTAGTGAGTTAGAAATTAATTTCAGATTCAGAATCCATTAGGAGTGAAGTGATCAAGACTAGAACTTAAAAAATAACTCCTAATGAATATTAAGAGCAGAATAAACAGTACATAAAAATACTGAGATTGTTCAGTCTGAGTAGACTTTACACCGCTAAAAGCTTTATTTCTTCATTCTACAAATTGGCATAAGACATTATCATTATTTTACCAGCACTCGATCTTTCAACATTTTTAACTTTCACAATTACTCAGAACAGAAAATAGGTTCAAGCACCTTTTGTTTTTTTTAAACACTCCTTCTTCAATTTATTTAATTTATTCGAAGCGACAATTATTGCAAAAAGTTTGAGGAGAGGGCGGAATTGTTGAGGGTCTCTCGGTACTCGTCCTCGGCTTTCGCGTTCGGCTTTCGGCCTTACCTGAGTTGAGTACTTGTTTGTTTTTGTTACGTTTTTATTATCCCACTTGATCTTGATTATAAAGGGATTTAAAAACGACGCTTTTGAGGCCCGACGGGCGTGGCTGATGCAAAGATTGTTGGATTTGCGGAGTTCAATAAAGTGAAAGGTTAAAAAAATCTATTACCATACCATTAAACCAACAGCCAAGTTCAAATCATATCAACATTCAGTAAAATGGGATCGAAAGTGTATAAACTGTTATATTTTGGGGAAAACATTCAGAACTTTCTTCCTGCATTCAAATTGATCCTTATGTGTGAATGTATTTTTATTCCGTGTGTGTACACTTAGGGCCGCGATAGTTGGTACTGATGTGACTCCGAGGCGGGCATGAATTATTAAATCGTAGGTAGTCACAGGAACTTTGATGTTATCCAATTTTTATGAAAGGTTCGAGAATTTTAGCTAAGATATTTTTCATTTTAATATATCATAATGGACTACTTTTTATCTAGGACAGCAAGTCTGTGAAAGATTCACGTCTGAAGTGATTGATTGCTTGACGAGTTTAAGTGAACTGGTATTTATATTGATCATAAATGTTATTATTATAAATAATATTCCAGTATATATAACATTAAGTAAGAGAGAATGATACCACAGCTTCAGAGAAGACTAGTGCAATCGGTACATTATTTTTAATAGAGTGAGTGAGGTTAATAACTGTGGCTATTTCCAACAAAATCATGCTACACCGCCATTTATTGAAGACATAGCGAACTACGTAATAACTCCTAATCCTACATCGCGGTAATGGAATTCTCTCACTGCTGAGCATTTATGCAACATTCCAACATCAATAATTTTGTAGTGGCCCGCCAGGCGTCGGGGATCCTCCTTTTGTGTGGGAAGAACATGAGATTCGTTTCTCTACAGTGAGCTTAAGATCCTTTTCCCATTTCTCTAATTCTCCACTCATCATCAGATCACCGGTCTGTTTGTCTGCTATTTTGTGTCATTCTTATTTTATTACACGTTACTGTTATATAATTTGACTGTTGGCTATACGTTTTTGGTTGCGTTAAATAGCAGTAAAAGTTAATTTATTACTAGAGAGGAACAGATTTATATGCGAAATAAAGCTCTTTGGTTATAGCAATATACTCTTGAGGCTTGTTTTGAAGTATTGTATGCTATAGATTCTTCTCGTGGGAGAGTCATGCTTTGGTGGGTCACAAGTGGAGTCCATAAGAGCGAGTAAATACCATGGTTTTTCGGAAAATTAATGTCTGCGATTTTTCTGTTAATTTTAACACAGTGAGTAAAATTATTGGCCCTTATTTTTAACTGACTTCAATGAAAAGGAGGAGGTTCTCAATTCGTCGGAATCTTGTTTTTTTATGTATGTTCAGCGATAATTTCGTCGTTAATGAACCGATTTCAAAAATTCTTTTTGCATTGGAATGGGCGTAGCTTACAGGTGGTCCCATCGTCACCATATCGAGATCTGAACATGGGATCCCAAGGAAATCGAGGGAACTCCTCAAATATCATAGGCACAATTGTCGCGATTTGGGTACTCGGAATAGTTTTTCATTGAAGTCGGTTCCTTTTTGTTAAAATTATAATAATTTTATTGCGAATAAGAAAGAATAAGTATTTAATAAAGAAATAAAAAAAGTTGTACACCTATACTATTGCGGCCTAGTAACGCTTTGCACACCCTGCATGAAAGATCCGGGATCATAGTGAGAAGGAAACACGTGCGTTGATAGCAATATAAATAAGAATATTACAATATAAAATTAACCTAATTCCTTACATATATTTTTCTTACGCATCTGAAGAAAACATCAAAACTAGACGCGCTCAGTTTTACGAGCTCAAGTAAAATTTAGTACTATCTAAGATCGGTAGGGTGCTACACTTTTCGATAAACCCCCGGACATAAAAGGTCCCTCGAAGGAACTCGCAGCTACTGTAATCCTCGATGATATGAAGTGAATCTTTTGATACTAAACTACACCTGGATTGTGAAGTCCTCGATTGTTTATTGGTTTGAGGTGTTTCACTCGAGATTTAGTGATAATCACAGCTAAAATAGGGATTGACGGTAGGTTTTTATGTTTTTATGTAATTCTGTATATCTGCTTCCTAGTCTTATTCCCAATATTATTTGGGGTCGGCTACTAGATCAACCGGTTTTACCTGAATATCAGTTTTTGTACGGAGTGACTGGCTTCGGACCTCCGCAACCCTAAGTGAGAACTGTAATTTGAAGGTTGAACTATTTGTCAGTAAATTTGAGGGCACTAACTTCCCAATAACGATTGCCATAGATGTTCATGACAACCAGGACCGACGGCTATACGTGCTCTCCGAGGCACGGGCGTGAATCACCGCCAAACTTCCAAACTCCGGAATTTCCTAAGAAAAACCCCAAAAAAAGAGGCTTTAACATTTCTCTTGATATTTTTTACATTTAAGCTTGCCAAACTGAGTCTAATCTGCCTCATGGATAGCATGAGTAGAATCCAGGAGAGGGGGCCATCATCTTTATTGTGAGTGCAGACAATGTTGCATGGTGACCCATACTAGGAAGCCAAGTGAGATGTTTCTGCATTATTGCGCCTCGGTCTCACATTCATCAACAAAGAATGACGGTACAAATGCTATCATTGTTAGGTTGGTCTTCTGTGTGAGGGTAGTACTGCTTCGGTTGAGCCGGCCTATTCGTGTTGAAATCAGCGTGGCTCTATTGAAAATAAAAAATATTATTAAAAAGAAAAAACTTTAATATTTAATGGACCTATTATTAAAAGAAACACACATCACCCTCTAGTTCCAAACCAAGCAGAGCTTGTACTATAACTACTATCCCAATGATATTTTTTTTTTAGCATCGGACATCGTACACTCAACGCCATCTAGTCCCAAACTAAGCAGAGCTTTAATTATGTATACTAGACAACTGATATAAATACATAAACATACTTTTTTTTTCTAAATATGTACATACATATTATATATAGAAAATACCTAAAGTCCGAAACAAATATTTGCGGATCACACAAACATTTGACCCGACCCAGGAATCGAAAGACCGAAAGACCTCTTGATCAGCAGCCGCGTACGCTAACCACTAGACCAACAAGGCACGTATATACTTTACATAACTACCTACTTATACATAGAAAATACCTAAACTCCGAAACAAATGTTTTCAGATAATACAAAACAGGAATAGACTCCGAGACCTTAATCACAGCAGTCACATATACATCCACTGCACTACTGAGGCAGCCTTCTTAACCAACAGTCACTTTACATCAGGTCTCATAAAAAAAGTTTAAAAGAATCAAACGACGATCGAAAAAAACTAAACGCACATTGAGAACACATTTCTCTCAATCAAGAACACGTAAACGTATGACATTTCTTATTGATCACTTGTAAGGATGCACGACAGAGGTACTCAATCGCTACCCCTCCGTAAAGTACTGTAATCATTCGATCAAAGCCCTCCTACGCTCGCTTTGATATTTTTTTCTTCAATCAGCAAGTTGGAAACGCGCTCATTAACATTTCAAAGTCATGAACGCTTGAATAAATGGCGACTTTTCTTCTTCAATCATTAAATGTTTTCGTACATAAGTACTACCTCGTGCTATTTTTAAGCAATTAGTTAAGCAACTGATCGACGTTTCTCGTGACCAAAAGGCTGGTTTATTTCTAGCACAGAGAATTAGTATTACCGTTCAACGTGGCAATGCTGCTATTCTTTTGGGGACGCTACCACAAAGCGATGATTCGGGAGAATTTTTCGACGCTTATATGTAAATATTGCAAATATTTTTTAGCTATTGTATAGCTTTTATCGCGGGCTTGAAGCGCAGCGACCGAATTAATAAATTCCGTAACGAAAAAACCTAACACTCTAAAAAAGATAGAGAATATGATTGTAACTGCAGTGCGACAAGGATGTGGCGGCTCCGTGCTGATATATGATATGATAAACCGCATATTATTATTCCATAAAAATGCTTATATTACTATTGTTTGTCTGTTTAGTTGTCATTAACTTTCGGTTAATAGGATGATTATATTGTTTGGCAATAATATTGTTAGAATGTGTGTTGGTAAAAAGACAGTGTATATTGTTTTGTAAACTTAAAATAATATCAAAGAAAAAAAATACTACATGAATAAAAACTAAATAAATAAATATGATTGCATAAGTTGTTAAAAATGCTATGCAATAGCTTTACCGCGGCTTTTTAAGTTAATAGTGTAAACAAAGTACTACCTTATTCGGAACGCAACTCCTTGGAACCTAATCAGTACAAACACATAATTAATATAAATAACTTCGTTAACATATTTTATTAATAGTCGAGGCCTTTGTCAAATACTGGACTGCAAAATGTTGATGATGACTTTAATGATGTAAAGGGTTTTTAAATATTTTCTAGTTTGAGAATGGTTAGATCAATTTGACCTTGAAAACTTCGGATTTACTCATCTAATTTTAAATAAACGTACATTATATAGTTCATCCTTTAGCAAACGTTTAAAAGCCCCATAAACACTCGTAACTTTATTATCCCTTGAGCATAACAGACCGAATGTTTTACCCTCAATATATACCGCCACATACCATTTTCCTTAGAGCTTTCTAAAACTTTAAGCATTAGAAAACATATTTTAGATGTACTTAATTAAATTAGAATGTTATTAAACTAAATAGGTTTGTGACTTAATTAAAACTAAGTAATGTTTTTGTATAAAATATAACTACATGTGAGTATGTATGTATTTACAAAAAAAATAGTATGTTTATATATTTATATTAGTTGCCCAGTACTCATAATACAAGCTCTGTTTAGTTTCGGACTAGGTGGCGTTGTGTGTAAGAAGTCTGAAATATTATTTAGATTGTTATAGAGAGGAACTTAAATCAAAATCGAAATAAAGTTTATTTCTATTATTTTGACTTTTTGATGCGCTGCCAGTTACTTTCTTCAAATCAGCATTGCCCAAGACTGAGATAGTTAGCCTTCCTTGCGGATTTCTTGGTAGTGGACGGCCACTCGTTTGCTTAATAGTCCTGTTTACACATTTGAAAGTTACATGGCGTAGTACACTATTCTAATTTAAAAATACTGTTCGTTTTCTTTTATTATTTATTTATATATTTTGTCGTAGTCGGATTATAGTTTTATGCTTTTCAGGTTTAGTGTCTATCTATTTATCTATCTGTGAGTTTAATTAATATTTAGGTAGTTTTAATAAAATTTCTGTATTTTAAATTACAAAATGGAATGGAATTTGGACAACTGGACTTATTATGACTGCCTTGTTAGTCTAGTAGTCAGCGTATGCGGCTTAAATCAGTTGTCTAGTACCCATAATACAAGCTCTGCTTAGTTAGGGACTAGATGGCGTTGTGTGTAAGATGCCCGAAATATTTATTATTATTATTTATTTATTATTATATTTGGAATATTCGTATAGTAGCGTTGGCTTTGTACATGAGTAAAAAGGGCAAATTAATGCTGATGTACTTACGACCTTCTATTTGTAATCAAGGAAAATTATCATCCCTATATTAGTCTTACAAGTTAACGACACTAATGCTATTAGTACTTCTGACCTTCTACAAAAATAAATAATTAAAATATTCACCTAAATGTACTTCTTAGAGAACACCTCTATATCCGAGATTGCCTGATAATAATAATGTACCTGTGAAACTCTCGACGGTGAACAAACATACCTAATGTGTAATGTGCTCCAGGTAGTGGCCCTACTATCTGCTAGGGTACTATTATGTAATGGGTATTGATCGACTGTATTAGTTGAAGCGTGTAAGGTGATATTGCGAACGATCTCTGAGATATCTGCTGCGATAAGAGTTTGGAAGAAGTTTTATCGTGAGAATATGGGTTTGTTTGCTACCATCTTATGGTTAACTATTAAAATAATAATTTGAAATTTAATAGCTTCTACAATAAAATGTATAAATGTAAAGTGAAAAATATATTTGAGAGTGTCCATGAAAGAAGTGAGCTTTAGTTCTTTGAGGTTTATTTTAGGTTAACCATATTTGAAGAAGCTTTACATACTAGAGATATTGAGTCAGATTACATTTAATATTAGTAGCTTTAAGGCCTAATAGGCAACGACATACATAACGTAAAAAAATTGTGAAATATTAACTGTTTTTTTTTAGCTTTTTGTTAAATGAAATTATTTATTTCACATAAATTGAGTACGTTTACAGATATTTTATTAATTTTAACATAAAATATCGTTTATTTATCAGCTGGTGGAAATGTGAAAATGGTTTTTGAAATATATTGTGTTCAATAATGATTTCAACCCTAATTATCCACTAACCTCAATATCATTTTTGAAGACCTATCCATAGATACCATGTATGGTTTGGATAAAAAAAATTTGACTTGCAGTTCTAAGTATAAGGACCCCCAAAATTTATTGTTTTTTTCTATTTTTGTGTAATAATATTAATGCGATTCACAGGATACATCTACTGACCAAATTTCAACAGTATAGCTCTTATACGTTCGGAAAAAGTTACTGTGACATACGGACGGACGGACAGACAGACAGACATGACGAATCTATAAGGGTTCCGTTTTTTGCCATTTGGCAACGGAACCCTAAAAACAGGATTTGTTTAGAAAAGCAGAAGCTAATAAAACCTTGTTAATAAATGAAGGAAATACCACCTTGATCACTATCAAACTAAGTCCATTTTCCTCTACTTACATATGTATAGCAAATGTACATGTGCGTCTCGTCTCAAGACAGACGTGGTACATAAATAATAAGCATTAGCTGTACTAAACGTTCCATAAAACCCTATTACCGTGACATTGTCATTATCTTTGTACATCGAGTATATACATATGTGTAAGCCTCTTTATACGAAACGATATTTAGTTCTAAATATAACAATAATTTGCCATACGTCATATTCTCGTAAATTCGATTCTTTAATAAGTTGACCAGACATCCGATAAACATACTTCTATATTTCTAATTACCATGTGGCGACTTCCACATACAGCGCAATCGAATTTCATACGACAGCACCATCTAGCTAAGAAACACTGAACTACGAGGTAAACACAGAATTAACTATACGGAGTAACTACTAATACTGAATCGCGAAAGAGACATTCTCGCACCGATTAGCATATATACAACATCCCAACATCAACTGTTAGGCAGTGGCCCACCAGGCATGATCACCTCGCCTGGTCGGAGGATCCTCCGTTTGTGTTGGAGGAATACGACACCCGTTTCTAAACAATCATAATATTATAAATATGTAGGATTGAGGGTATTTTCATTCGTTTCATTCATTTCACGTTTGGGTCGACCGGGGCGGTACTGACCTCACACAGAAGATCAACCTAAAGTGGTAGTATTCGTGATATCATATTTAGTGATAAAGTGAGTGAGTGTGATTAAAGGCCCACTGATGCAGAAGCATCTCACTAAGCTACCATAGTGTGGGTCACCATGCTTGAAAAACAAACAGACAAATATTGTTATTTAAATTAATAGTATGTAATTTTAGTTCATATTTTTGAAGATATTACAGATTTAAAATGCAGGAAAAAAAGCGATTGTGAGGGTACCAGCCGGGGTACGTTAGTTGACGCTGCAGTCGATTTGTCACTATCAGTTAATAACTAAACACAATACTTTATTAACAATTAATATTCTAAAGCTATCCGAAGTTCACCGGTTCAGCTAGTAGTTTATAAAGTAAGGGTATTAAGCAAATATTATGATAACTTTTGAGGAAGTGTATCGAGTTACGCCCAAGCTATGACTGTCGTAAAAACGATGTCTCTGCTTTCAATAACATTCATAGTTGGGAGAATGTAGCAGCCACGTGACTGGCGCACGTGTTGAATGACGTACATCGATGCTACACGACAGATACATTTGACCCACACACAGACAGACAAAAGTATCTTGCTTAATACACAATTTATTGTCGTTTTAGGGAATCCAAACCACGATCTGAAACATTAGTCCCTATACCGACGGGCCAGTAAACGCAATCAAAATATTCCGACAATTTCTCAAAAATAAGGTTTGGTTGTTCTTTCTTGCATAATACGGAAACTTTCAAATACAACAAAACATAGTAGCAACAGAAAGTTTCATATAAAGAAAACACACGAAACTATGGACTAACTCCTGATTAAGTTTTTGCTTCGATAGAGGTGTACAATTACACTAATTCCGGATTCCGGGGTCGGACTAAATATTTGTGTATTCCAAAAATATTTGTTTCGGAGTCTGAGTGTTTTCTTTTAATATATTTAGAAAAAAAGTATGTTTATGTATTTATATCAGTTGTTTAGTACTCATAATACAAGCTCTGCTTAGTTTGGGACTAGATGATGTTGTGTGTAAGATGTCCGAAAATATTTATTTGTGTATTCCTACCATATTACATTGAAATTGACTATAAAGTCAAGTGGGCTTACGTGATTGGAAATAATCATTGAGGGTAAGCAAGGATGGCGCGGTCAGTAGCTAGATGGGTGACCATTGGTGACATGATATATTATGAGCGATTCCATGATGTGGAGGTCACGAAAAGCAGTCGATCCTTGTTATCATATGAAAACAGTCGTGAAACTTAGTTGGAGGTTCTCAGGTTGCTTAAAACATCCAGTGACAAGATTACGTAGCCACAGCGTATCTTGCCAGTTCCAGATGAATAACGGTGGTCACACTTCGTGTTCTTAATCCGTCATTACACGGACAACGGACACAGACGAAAATCGTATCGCTCCCGTCCCATACGATATAAACGCACACAAATATATAAATGTGTGTGCACCGTTACAACTATCTACTGTCTTTTGGGGTCCGGATAATCTTACGGACGGACCTTACCCTTACTGTATAATATCATATTATACAGTATCATATTATCACACGTTGATGCCTTTGATGCCTAAGGGTATCCAGAATTATAATTAGTGAAGAGTGTTTCATTCAGACGAAATTTATTGACATATGCCGACCAAAAGCCAAGGTTTGTTGAATTAGAATCAGATGGTGTTGGCTGTTGAAGAAACGTTGGATTTATTGATAACCAGCTAATTTCTACTGTGTTACCTGCAGTTATGGTTGTAAATCGCGAATAACGCCACAAAACGAAACTAGTCTAAAAAATCTTAGACTAAGTTACTTCTTATGTTATTGGCTATCTACCAATCCCATTCAAATTAGTCCTGTCGTTCCAGAGATTAGCTAGAACAAACAGACCGACAGACAATTGGAAAGACGTGCAAACAGACAAAAAAACGCTTAAAGCATCTCCATGCCATCATCATCATCATCATCAGCCTATCGCAGTCCACTGATAGGCCTCTCCAATAGGCAATAGCACACCACTCTGATCGATTTTGGGCTTCTCGCATCCAGCTTCTGCCAGCCATCCTGCGCAAGTCGTCACTTCACCTGACCTGTGGGCATCCTACACTACGCCTGCCGATCTCCACTCCAGAACTCTTCTACCCCCAACGGTCATCAGTTTTGCGGCTAATATGGCCAGCCCACTGCCACTTTAGCTTGCTAATCCGGTGGGCTATATCGATGACGATTACCTCGTTCCTGATACGATGCCTTAGAGAAACGCTGAGCATAGCCTTTTCCATAGCACGCTGAGCAACTTTGAACTTGTGGACCAACCGTACCGTAAGTGTCCAGGTCTCGACTCCGTGTGTCATGATAGGTAGGACGCACTGACTAAAAACTCACCATGGGATCGACGACATAAAGACTCGACGTTGCTTTCCAAATGCTGCCCAACCCAACTGAATTCTACTTTTCACCTCGTCCTCGAGGTTTTTTCTACCTAACTTCAATGTCTGCCAAAGGTAGATATATTTTTGAACAACCTCGAGAACTGTATTGTGTACCGCGACCGGTACCTGTGGTAAATCTTCATTGAACATGAACTTGGTTTTGTACAAATTGCCTACCTTGTTGACCTAGTGGTTAGCGTATGCAGCTGCTGATCAAGAGGTCTCGGGTTCGATTCCCGGGTCGCACTAAATATTTGTGTGATCCACAAATGTTTGTTTAGGAGTCTGGATGTTTTCTATTTATAATATGTATGTATTTACAAAAAAAAGTATGTTTATGTATTTATATCAGCTGTTTAGTACCCATAATACAAGCTCTGCTTAGTTTGGGACTAGATGACGTTGTGTGTCAGATGTCCGAAAATATAAATTTAAATATACCTACCATATTTTATTGAAATCGGTGCAGCAGTTTTATGGTGATCGCACACTTATCCGCGCCGAACGCGCCGAATGAACCGAAGTCAAGGACACTTATCCGCAGCGGAAGAATCGACCGCGCCGAAAGCGGCGACCGCGTCGAAGAAATCATTTCAAGAAATAGTACTCGTGCGTTGCTCTGTCATACGCAACTGATAGAATGCGGGCGCATCGATCGAGGCGACCGCATCATCCGCGACGAATTTTATGACGTCATCCGAATTAGTCTACGATTTCTGGGGTTCTTCCAGATGCGGACGATTCGACGCGGGTAAGTGTGCGAGGTTTCATGAGATTTCGTATAAAGAATTCTAAAATTCGTTTTGTTCGGCTCGTTCGACGCGTTCGCCTCTGATAAGTGTGCGATTACCTTTATAGTGAATGCGTAACAGACAGAGTTACATTTTCATTTATAATATTAGTACGGATAGTATTTCGATCGACGGTGTCACATTATTATTTAGATTGAGACCCAGTCTCAACAAAGTTTGAAATTCTAAAGTTTCGATACAAAGAGCTCCGGAACTAAATTGGAAGGCTCTAATGCTATATTAATGATCCTGATTCGCAAGGTTCGTATTCATGAAATTTTCACTGCCTTTATTTAGAACCAGCTATAGGATGAACAATGAACTTGGACTTCAATATATACTTCTTCCTACCCTTATTCCCAATATTATTTGGGGTCGGCTATTAGTTCAACCGACTTTACCTGAATATCAGTTTTTCCACGGAGCGACTTTCATCGGACCTCCGCAACCCTAAGGGAAAACTGAAATTTGAAGTTTGAACTAGTTGTCAGTAAATTTGAGGGCACTGACTTCCCGATAACGATTGCCATAGATGTTCATGACAACCGAGACCGACGGCTTAACGTGCCCTTCGAGGCACGAGCGTGAATCACCGCCAATTTTCCAAACTTCGGGCTGCTATTAGGAATTTCCTAAGAAAACCCAAAAACACTTTTTGGCCCGACCCGGGATTTGAGCCTGGGACCTCTTGATTAGCAGTCGCATACGCTATCCACTAGAGCGTATACCTAGCCATATATATATCGTAATATATATATATAAACAACCAATCTCAAAAGAAACGTAACAAAAGCGATCCATCCTAACCAAACCGCACTGAGAAGAGATTCGATAGATCGGCGGAAAAAGACTTATTGTGATTAGCAAACGACCCGATTCGAATCGAATTGAGAGAGATTACCGCATACTTGCATCGATTGGATCGAGTAATCGGTATTAGTGGTTCAATTTTACTAAGCTAGGTTTATTAATCGACTAACTTTCGCCCGTGCTTCACCCGCTTGTATGTTGGTGGTTGTTCCTCAAGAATTTTAATTTTTTCATGCCACATTTCATTGAATTTGTGCAGAGATTTAGCCTAGAAAGTGTAACAGTTAAAATAACTTACTTTTGAATTTATGATATTTATAAATATGTTTTATTCTAAATTCACAAACTTTAAGTCTCATTATAAGCATTCTTACGGGCAGTCTTTACAGATAGAAGATGCTTCGTAATTTTAATCACTATTATTACATATTGCATTTCGTTTTGGGGTGAAGCTGTGTTTATAAAATCATTGGAGATAGCAGTACTAAAAGTATTTGATTTTCGACAAGCGCGCGTGAAAACAACAGCGCGTGATGACTGCCTTGTTGGTCTAGTGGTTAGCGTACGTGGCTGCTGATCAAGAGGTCTCAGGTTCGATTCCCGGGTCAGACCAAATATTTGTGTGATTCAGAAATATTTGTTTCGTACAAGTTCGTACAAGTACGTAGTTATAACTTTGTTTAACTTCCTTAATAGCATCTTTTGACACAAAGAAATAAGTCTTTTTTTCGTTTCTCTTTTTTGATTTTATTTAAAGTGTGTTAATTATTAACACATCTCTCATTAAATTTTTAATTTGTAATAAAACTTAAACGAAAACCACATCATCAGCATTTAAACTTTAATATACATCAGCGGTGACGTATATTTAAGGCCTTTTGAATCCCTTTCATGATTAAATAACCTCACAATCGATATCAAGCGCCGTGAACATCACAGCTCTCGAGTTTAGCGGCAAATTAGCGGTTTTATCAACTCTAGTTAAATATGACGTCATTTTGACTTGAGATATTGCATAAATCGTAAGTGAAGATTCGGTTTTTTAATGAAATAGGACAATTAAGCAGATAGTTCACCCCTTTCTTCTCTTATTTATTCAAAATAACAACTCCAACAATAAGAATATGTACATCTTGTAATATATACATGTAATATTTGTTCTTACTTACTTGTTGTTTGTTGTAATATTTATTCTTACCTCCTGTCAATGTGTCCATCCAAAGGTTGCCTGGTAGAGATTGCATTTAACAATAAGGCCGCTCATTGTACATACATAACAACATGTAATATTCAACTGCGACATTGTAATTGGTGTACAATAAAGTATATTCTATAAGAATATACACATATATATATATTACACAGGGAACTTACAGGCATTCACAGAACAATCAGGCTGAGAATAACCATTTCTAGATGACACAAAGTGTTATCCCAAGTAGTATTTAAATCCACTATACTTGGCGCAGTAGAAAGTAGCGCACTAAAACCACTGGGCCAACCGTGCATTCAATGGTAAGTGATAACCGCAGACCATGGACACAGAGAGTCATACATATATTGCTACTCTCTTCTACTTCCTAGCCTTTATTCCCCATATTATTCGAAGTTGGCTACTAGTTCAAATGGTTTTACCTGAATATCAGTTTTTCCAAGAAGCGACAGGCATCGGACTTTCGCAACCCTGACAGCTAATTGAAATTCGAATTTTGAACTAGTTGTCAGTTGAATATTTGAGGGCCTTGACTTCCCAATATTGATTGCCATAGATGTTCATGGCAAGCGGGACAGACTGCTTAAGGACTTTTAAGAATCTTCTTATATAGAGGGTTTTAGCTCACAGCACTCCATGCAGGACGGAGCGAGTTGATATCTCTCCAGACCACGTATATTACAAAAAAGCGGCGAAGTGCAAGGCATTTTACCACTTTGGAAGTGCCTCTCGCGCAAACTATTCAGTTTAGATTTTTTTTCCCTAGAAACCTTAATATCATTTTTGAAGACCTATCCATAAATGTCCCACACGTATGGGTTTGATGAAAAAAACTTTTTTTGAGTTTCAGTTCTATTTTTTTTCTGTTTTTATGTGAAAATATTAATGCGGTTCACAGATTACATCTACTTACCAAATTTCAATAGTATAATTCTTATAGTTTCCGAAAAAAGTGGCTGTGACATACATGACGAATCTATAAGGGTTCCGTTTTTTGTCATTTGGTTACGGAACCCTAAGAAAAGGAAAGCCCGCGTTAAATGCCTATTTAAGTTCTCTTTCATCAACCGTTATATAAATTACCAAATAAAAAACTTCCAATATATAACCTTGTAGAGTAAGTAGAGATAAAAAGGAAATGTCAGCATATTTTCAAAGTAAACACATTTTTATCTGATTCTCAATGTTTTCGTAATAGTTAATATAAAAACTGTCACGAACATAAACGAGTAGAATATAAAAATACTTTTGTCGCGACTCTACGTAGAGGTTGTAGAGAGCTATGTAGAGACACTACATATATAACCATATATGTATGTTAGAAATGCTTTGTAAGTCTATGAGTGGTTTGTGTGCTATGTAAGTACTCTCTATGATGTAGAGTCAAGGTTTTCTGATATATTTTTTTCGATTTGTAATCGGAGCTTATTAAAACATATATTATTTTTGAGACTTAGGAACATTTTAAACGTCTGAATTGTTTCAGCGATTTCACTGAAGCAAAATCTAAGGCTCGTGAAATCTTCACACAAACGTATTTGCTCTTGGAAGCAATAAGCGTAAGTGTTTTAAAATGTTATACAAACTTTGGAATATTCTGTCGACATATACATTTTTAGTCAAATGTATTATATCTGTGTGTCTAACATGTTTTCACGGTCAAACCGATTTAATTTGATTCTGACAAATATATGTGAAAAATATTCTTTTCCGCTTAAACGGGTAGAGCCGCGAGCAAGAGCGAGTTATACATTAATAAATTGCATAAATTTTTATCGGAGTTTGGGTGTTTTCTATGTATAATATGTATGTATTTATATTAAAAAAGTTTACATATTTATATCAGTTGTGTAGTACCCAAAATACAAGCTCTGCTTAGTTTGATGACGTTGTGTGTAAGAAATCCGAAATATTTATTTATCCCTACTAATATTAAAAAAGGCGAAAGTAGCTCTGTTTGTCGGTTTGTCTGTCTGTTACGCTTTCACGCCTAAACCACTGAACCGATTTCGATGAAATTTGGTATGAAGATAGAACTGAACTTGGGAAAGGACATAGGCTACTTTGTACCGCGATAACCGACATACACGCGGGCGGAGCCGCGGGCGAAAGCTAGTTATTTATATATCTTTTGTACTTCGATGAGTATCGAACCTACAATAGGCTTGGCCTAGCAGTCCAGGATACGTCATCAGCAGTGCGTCGTAGTATATAATATAACCTTGTGACAAAATAATTTATAAAATAACAAATAAAATGAATGAAAATGTTAAACAGCGTAGAAATTCCAAAATGGGTCGGAAAGATGAATTACAATAAACGCGAACCATTAACAAAGCCATGGCCTCGTTTCACCGCAAAAATCAATTAAACTAAGTTTCTCTGATATAACAATATTGCATTACAATTTGAATACAAGTTACTTACTTTGAACGGAGACGGAAGGTAGGGTTGTCCGTAAATTTCTAAATAACATTACGTTACTTTTGCACAAACTTGTAGTTCACGTATGCTGCTGCCGATCAAGAGGTCTCGGATTCGATTCTCGAGTCGGCCCAAATGTTTGTATGATCTGCAAATATTTGTTTCTGAGTTTGGGTGTTTATTATGAATGTAGACATGTATTTATATCAGTTGTCTAGTGCCCATAGTACAAGCTCTGCTTAGTTTGGGACTAGATAACGTTGTGTGTAAGATGTCCCAAAAAAAGGTAACACATGCCAGCTGACTGGAGGGGAGGAAAAAAACGCGGCTTTTCCCGATATACAACGGTTTATCAATATTTGTGTAGGGGAAATCTTCTAACATACAAATGCAATAATTATATTTGCATATGAATCTAATATGTAGATTCATATGCAAATATATAATAATTATTTGCACCTCACACTCAAACTCACACATACACACACACACACACACAAACACACACACACACACACACACACACACACACACACACACACACACACACATATAAACTCACACATAACCATTACATCGTAAAAATTAAAAATTTTACCCACACATAAACGTAATGCATATGCCCATCTGGGCTTATGCTTTGACATAGTGTATGACTAGGAGTAGTCATACTTTTGCGTTCCCCTGAATATTATATTGTTCTATGACTTGATATTAAAAATTGATTTCTTCTAACTTAAATATCCTATATCCTTTCTCAGGCTTTAGACTATCTGGATACAATTTTTTGTTTAAACCGGTGCAGTGGTTTTTCAAATCGCCAACACACAGACAGATGCGGCAGAGGACTTTATTTAATAATATTTAGTGATCTCTATCTTTCATAGGTTATTATTGCATTTTAGGTTTCGTCCTTTTCATCGCAATATATATTAAATTATGTATGTCTGGCAATATAATTTTATAACAGTGAAATAATATTTAAAATGAAAAAAAAAAACAATCCGAAGTTGTCAAAATCACGTTTGTAATGTTAGTAAGAATTATATATTCACAATATAGAAAAAAATAAATATTGGATGACAGCTTTTTAGTGAGTGACAGCCCTGTATAGTCAAAAAGATAGGGTCATTACAGCGTACCCAAAATTGTTTACATGTTTTATATATCACTAACAAACTTGAAAAAAATACAAAAATGGCACCGAAGTAAAAATTTCGGTACACAATTTTAATTACATGGACTTTAATACGCTTTAAACTAAAGATCAAAGCGATTTCCTTAAAATAATATTTTACTGAAAATGATACTGTAAAATTTTTGTTTGAATAGATTTTATGATATTTTAGAGATTATAAAATTGAAAACAAAGTTGGTCGATGAGTCTTTACGGATTGTAATTAAATTAAGTCTATTAAAATTTAGTTGAGGAATAAGGTGATCCGTCGGAGAACTAAGGTCATCGATATAGCCCACCGGATAAGCAAGCTGAAGTGGCAGTGGGCTGGCCATTTTAGCCGCAGAACTAATGAACCTTGGGGTAGAAGAGTTCTGGAGTGGAGAGCGCGTCTCGGTAAACGTAGTGTAAGATACCCACAGGCGAAGTAGAGTGATGACCTGCGTAAGATGGCTGGCAGGAGCTGGATGCGAGAAGCCCAAAATCGATCGAAGTGGTGTGCAATGGGAGAGGCCTATATATATATTCTACTTACGATTCATACTATTTATATTAGAAATTCAAAAGTAACACTGTCTGTTTGTCTCTTTGTTTTGCTTCCACGTTTAAACCACTGCAACGATTGCAATCTAATTTTCATGTAGACACTTTGATATTTTAGAAAAGACACAGGTAAAACTTTTTACTGTGAAATTGACATAACGGGCAAGCCGCGGAAAATAACTAACTGTTAAATTATCGCTAAATCGTAGGGACTACATACCTTTTTTTTTATCAAATAACATGCTTTCTCCGTCCTCTCATCCCTCCTCAACAATCAAAGTATCTTTATGTTAAATCATGACAATTACTCGAAATCATGACAATCACTCGAAATCATGACAATCACTCGAAATCATGACAATCACTCGAAATCGTTGCAGCAATGAAAATTCCATACAGCTAAAGTTATTTATTTACCAGTCTTTGCACGATATTTATAACGGCAACAAGTAGACGCTTGAAATGTACAGATAATGGTACGGACCTTTTCTACGCGAGTCCGACTCACACTTGGCCTATTTACAGCTATAGCCACATTGCTAACAATTCGCATAGAAATAAAAATTTAAAAAAAGACGAATTCATCTAAAATACGTTTTCCACTTACGGTGCGCGTTACGATAAGCTTTGTTGAAAAAAAAAACCTTTTAAAAACTAAGGCCGGTGCTCGGTTTGAAATTTTAAATAAACTCTTCCCAGTTTTAAAAACTTGCAATCAAATTTACACGCGGATTGAATATCACGTAACCAAAAAAGTTTCAAAAAATTACATTACGGCAGTTTCCGCATTTACGTTATTTGATGAAACATTTGTAACAGTGGCTGTGTTCCTCTATTAGGTAAAAGTTGTTTTCTGAGTCTAAATTACAACATTTTTGGGATGTATAATATTATAAATAGAGATTGAATACCGGGATCCCGGAAACCTAGATCCCGGACCAATTTTTCTCCGGGATTACAATCCCGGGATTGACCAAACAATCCCAAAATTTCGCTATCAAATAAAACAAATTCCCAGGCTAATAAAACCTTTTCTATTCCACTCAAGTCTTAACCGAAAGTTATTTAAGCTCGACAAAGTTAATCTCATTGTTCTAAAACTAAAATCACACTTAATTAGGCATTGGAATTATTGACAATGGTAGTAAACATAACAAAAGAGACCTATAAATACCTCTATAACTTGAACAAGAAGCGACGCTTTTTCTTTTGATATGAGCTTTTAGATATGATTTGGGAATATTTAATCCTCAAATTTGTAATTAAGTTAATTTTAGAACAACGAGTTTCACTTTGTTGAGATTTGACGAAAATAATAAAATGAAGACTTTATTTACGACTCAAATGAAACGAAATAGATTTCATGTAATACTTCGACATATGTTAAATTCGACAAACAAACACGAATAATTATAAAAAAATATAGTTAAGCGAAATTCCTCTGCGTCCATAGGCCTTTCGCATTCACCAATTTGCGTATTTCTGTATAAGAAAATATTGAGTATGTGTAATAGATTTCACAATACATGTGAGGTTATCGGAGAAATAATTCCTAATAAATCTAAGACAAATGTAACTTCAGAGTTATAGGAATCATCATTATCAAGGGTCTGTAGAAGTTCTGCCTTGTTGGTCTAGTGGTTAGCGTATGCGGCTGCTGATCAAAAGGTCTCGGGTACGATTCCCGGGTCAGACCAAATGTTTGTGTGATCCACAAATATTTGTTTCGGAGTCTGGGTGTTTTTCTATGTATAATATGTATTTATTTACAAAAAAAAAGTATGTTTATATATTTATATCAGTTGTTTAGTACCCATAACACAAGCTCTGTTTACTTTGGGACTAGATGATGTTGTGTGTAATTGTCCGAAATATTTATTTATTTATTCTATGCTTGATTTTGATCTCTAATTATAAAGAAAGTCTTGGCACATTATATACTACGCTGACCAAACGGGTTGGTGTAGGGTTTGTTTTGAGTTTTCCTTCTATTTGCAGCCACCTCTCTAGTAGTATTAGCTCCCTTATAAAATCCATGGGATGAATAGGGGGTCACATTCTGTATGTTGTGCCAGTCACTTACCATTAAGAGACACTCCTCGTTAGAGTCCTTATATCACAAAAGAAAGTTTGTATTTTAACTCGACACCTTTCGATAAACAAACAATTGCAACCCACCCACTGCACTCGACGGCAGGGTTGTCGAGTCGGGAATACTTCGCTCAGTTATTGTAATGTTGAATTTAGCTTTTCGGCTCTTCGAAGTACCATCAAAGGCTTATTTTGTGGATAAAACAGAAGCTTCGTCCTCCGTGATTGCCGTCACAATTAGATTTTCAGTCATTTCACGAAGTCGTTTCGTCAGAAGTTTTTTTGTAAAGTAATTGAATTTATACTGGATTTATATAAACATGATGAGGAGATTCATTCTCGTTGAGAGCTATCTCTTGTACTTAATAATACGTCTTTCTCTTTGTATTATTATAGTATTTTTTATGATTAGTTGAATTATTTAGGGTCGACTACTAGTCCAACTTGTTCTACCAGAATATCAGTTTTCCCACGAAGCGACTGACGCTGAACTACCGCGACTCTGATGGAGAAAGGATTTCGAAAATTGAACTGGTTGTCAATAATGGGCACTTACTTCTCAATAACGATTGCCATAGTTCTTTCCGACCAATAGGAGCGAAGACAACGTGCTCTCTAAGGCACAGACATTTAAAAAAAAAAAGATTTTTACAGTGGCGTCTAAAGAATTTTTTCTCTCTCAACCCATGCAAACTTTCACAATATATTTAAATAACTAATATCTTGAATTTTACTCTAGTATTGTTATTATAAAATAAATGGTCGTTAAGTAAATTAGAAGAAAATGCCTCAACTGCCTTGTTTTATGTTTATTCAAGATAAATCTTCAAAGTGTTTTCACTAACACAAACTTTCTACATAATATTATGTAAAAGTTGCCTAAACACCGTAACATAACATTGTCGTGTAATGTTTTTAGTGTATAACTTCAAAGTTATATTATCTTTGAACATCTACTGTATATTTCTAAGAAGATGAAGAACCTTGTGAATTAACGAACGAAACGAACGAAAATGAACGATCCAACTATGGTTGACTTTAAGAAAAGAGTTTAGTTGTTTTTGGTCAAAAAAGCGTATTATAACGTCCATTGAGATATATAGTATATATCAATGATAACGTCACTGATTTTTACAAGAGTTTTTTTTTTAATTTATTATTATTATTTTCTTTGCTTCGTTTTATTATTGTACTCCATTTTTTGACATGTATGCATAATTTATACTCTTATTTGTTAATATTTGGATATTTAATTATTATTTTTTAGCAATATTTGCACGCCAATTTATATGGCAAACATGTAAGAACTTTTTTAAATACCTTTGTAACATCCTACATGCCTTGAACTGTATGTACAGTTGCACACATGTTTATGCAAATAAATATTATCTTATCTTATCTTATTTTTTTACAACAACCACGCTGTTTTTAGCACAAATGGCTGGACTCGTCCTCCGCAATAAAACTGTCTCATAGAAGAGTAACCTAAAATAACAGCATTTGAGCTGTTGTTTCGTTACCGAGTTGAGAGTGGAGGCCCAATGAGGCAAAAGTATCTCAATTATCCTCCATAGTGTGGACTACCATGCTGCATTGGCTGCATTCGCAATGAGAATCATGAATGCTCATGTTGAATATAAATGAATATAAATTCCTGTGTCGCAGGGGACTTTACAAACATACATGAAACGGATACAAAGAACACCCGGACTTAAAACAACAATTTGTGAATCACACAAAGTGTTATCCCACGTGGGATTTGAACCCACGACACTTGGCGCAGTAGGAACCGGCCTGGCGACCTCTTAAACCACTAGGCCAACCGTGCAGTCAACGTTTTCCATTACGGAGATTAGAGTCAGTATGAAAAGCTCATATATATATAATTATTGTAGGGTGTTTTAAGGGATTAGCTGCATCAAACAGACAGACAGACGAAATTGAACTAAAATCTGATGTACCGTATATACTTTAATTATTTATAGAGATGTCTAAGATGTTAACCTACGTGGCAGCCCACGAGATCCTTCAACCTCTTCCCACTACTAAACTGTACACCGAAGTTACTAAGCCCTCGTGGTTTTAAAACTTTCAGTAACTTCACTTATAGCTGAAAAAGTTGTAGGTATTGGTTTTTTTCTTCTGATAGTCGAAGAAAAAATAATCAGCCCTTCGCTACACGTGTTTGATAATAATAATAACTATATTTTCAGGTAATTACAAAGTACTTAATATTAGGTTTCTAGGTAAAATTGGCGGCCTTATCGCCCGGAGGCAGTCTCTTACGGGCAGCCATAAGATGGAGAGGACAGGAATGGGGGAAGTGTAGTGTCTGGTGTATTAAAAGTAGAGAAGAAGGGAAAATTAAAGTAACTAGTAAAATTTTATTCATAATGTGGTAGTAATACATCATTTGAATGATTAAATATGAGTTTAATATAAAAATACCAGCTGCGCCCCGCGCTGTTACCCGCGTATTTTCTTTATAAAAGTAGCCTATATATGTGATTATTCAGAACTCATTTTTAGGGTTCCGAAGTTCATAACTCGGAACGTCATGTCCGTCTGTCCGTCCGTCCGTCCGTCCGTCCGTCCTCGACTTACCGTCCAAACGGTAAGTGCTAGAAAGATGAAAGTTTGCATGAATACGTGTTGTAATTATGTCGACAAAGTGCTACAATAAAATTATGAAATATAATTTTATTTGGGGTACCTCCCCTACACGTAAAGTGGGGATGATTTTTTTTTCTCGAGTCTACCCCATCGTGTGGGGTATCATTAGATAGGTCTTTTAAAAACAATAAAGGGTTTCTTAGACGATTTTTTGATTTAAGTATCCGTTTGCGAGATATTTCACTTTAAAGGCCACTTTTTTGTAAAAACAGGGCGTCCCCCCCCCTCTAAAAGCTAAACGGCTGGCTCAAAATTTTTGAAAAAAATCGTGATGCTGGTCCATTTAATGAACTTTGAAGGAAAACTATAACCGATTAGATGACTTTCTTAGTTCAGGAGTTATAAAGGCTTATATGGTAAAATGCGCTCACTTGGAGAACGTCATACAAAATTAACGTATTAATACGTAAACATAACAATTATCTATTGGATACGATTTTAAATCCACATACCATTATAGGTGACTGAGGAACCCTTTCCTGTGCGTGGCCTGACACGCACTTGGCCGATTTTTTTTGTAAAAACAGGCCGTCCCGCCCGCCGAAAAATTTGTGATAGTGGTCCATATAATGAACTTTAAATGAAAACTATAACAAATTAGATGACTTTGTTAAATTAACCATTTACAAACTATCATTTTGGTTGCTATGCAAGTGTGATGCATAGCAACCTGTGAAGTTTTGACAGGAGATAAACAGTGATACATTTTGACATCTACGATTTATGTATTTCTATGATCACTTACTCGATTATTACAGTAAAAAGTGGCTTATGTGTTATTTTGATATATAAGATATATTACTGTAAAGTGTTATCCAAATCCGTTCAGTAGTTTTTGTGTGAAAGAGCAACAAACATACATACACACATACAAACTTTTCCGTTTATAATATTAGTAGGATTAATTACAGATAAAAAGGAATGATGTGACCTAATAGAGTAAGAAAGAGACATAGAAGGTTGGTTAAAGGACATTAATGAGTTTGATGTCAACTTAATCGTGTTAAACAATCTACTACGTGAGAATAATACAACATGTTATTTTATCTTAAACAGAATCATACTTATGTAAGCTGCTGAGATCACAGGTGAGACCAATAAACTTAAAAGCACATTTCGAAGCAAAAATCACAATCTTTTCCCTCAGAATTCTATCGTGTCGAGGAAATATTTTTCAGAAAAATCTCGGTGTTTTGAGGCCAAACAAAAGTAGGACATATTTTTTATTCCATCGCTAGGAAATTGGATAAAATAGTTTAGTTGAAGTTTGTAAAATATTCTCCATTTTGTTGTTATTGTAATACCTGCTATTCGTCAACCTTATATTATTGAATTTATTACTTTGTTCGACCGGTTGTTTGGTCCAAAGTTTTTTCTTTAATAACTACGTTATATGTGACTCTGTTTTGATTGTGTAGTATTTTGGAGGTCACCTTCGACGTGTACTTGTGATATTATAGACTCAACAATACAACAATAGCACTGTGCCTGTTGTGTTATTACTTCTAATATACTGTTCATTGTTAGCAGTGTAGAGCAATTTTTGTATTGTACATTTTTTTTATAAAAGTTGTAGGTACATATTTGGAAGGAATAGATGTTTTTGTTTTGAAAAAACATATATCCAATTTTGTTGTAAGAAATCTTATTCAAGAAATCATAATCGGTTGATGACCCTGTGTAAGCAGCCTTTTCAACATCAGGACGATTAAATGTATGCAAATGTAAACGTCCTGATGTTGAAGCCTTTTTCGCTTCGCCATCTAATTCGGGTAGTATACGTACAAAATCTAAGATAAATTAACAATTAACTCTCAGCAAACATCCTATTGCCGTTTCTTTACTATATATCTTTTTTTAAGTATGGGAAAATCTTTACTTCACCAAGGTTTATGACGGGGTGGTTTGTTGGAATCTAACCGATAAAAATCATTCTACTACTCTACGCCTATGCGGAGTATGGAAATTCAGGTACAGCTACGATTAAGATGTTCGGACTTTTACACACACACATTAACAGTCCACTGCTGGACATAGGCATCTTCGTTAGGTTTCGTCTTAGTATCTCGAAAGGTCGAACGTACCGCAATCTTTTTAACACGAATAAGTCGCGGTGTACAAAAACACTTATGTTAGGCCAAAATAATAACCATTTAATATTTCTTTCTGTTACAATCCAGTGTAGTAAAATATGAACAGGTATTTATCAACAACCTTTGACAGTCAACTGACGGACGTATGCCTGTTCTTAGAAAGAAGATTTGAGGTAAATTACTTACCTAATATTAATACTGAAATCCGTGTGGTGACGGATTAAGAATACAGAGTGTCACCACCCCTATTCATCCCGCGGGTGTCGTAAAAGGCGACTAAGGGAGAAACCACACAAGACAACATCAATGCAAAGAGAAGGAAAACTAGAAACCAACCCTATACCAACCCGTCTGGCCAGAGGGGTATAGTAGACCAAAATCTCCTTTCTAAGGAGAGGTCTATGTCTAGCAGTGGACTGTTGAAGGTTGTTGATGAATACATGAAATGAGTCCTAAAGGCCACCATATCTCTAAATATTTGATCAAATTGCAATAACCACTTAATATTTATTTCTGTTACAACCAAGTGTAGTGAGAATACGAACAGGCAAGTTATCTAATATCACACAACATTATTGTCACGAAACGCACATAGCTGGGGGCCATAATATCGGAGATAATGAGGGTCACTTTGGTAACACTGTGGCGATGCTAACAGACTGCTAAAGGTCTATCGAATATGTAAGTGCCAAGATATTGTCGATACTTGTGTTGTAAATATTGAAGATGATGTGTATGAGTAATGGTAATATTAGATATATTAAAGGGTTGAATAAATAAAATCACTACTTATGAGTTGACAGTCGTATGCGTAATTCTTTTCTTTTCGCTCACATGGAATTGTGCCATCATACATATCACAGATCCCCTTCCAAGAGAATCCTGCTAAGACTTGTTTGACCAAGGTTATTTTGGTGTGCCGCGGGGACTTTACAAACATTATATAGAACGGACTCAAATATCACTGAGTTTCAGAACCAAAATTTGTGGATCACACAAGGTTTGGGACAATTTATAAGTCACATACACATTTAATCAGTGTTTTTGGGTTTTTAACAACTACAACTTTAAAACCGGTTGAACAAGTAGCCGGCCCCAATATATTGGGAATAAGGCTACGAAGAAGAAGACACATTCAAACACATGTTGGGGTTTGAACCCACATCATTCAAGGCAGTAGGTAGACATAAATATTTTTATGTGGTAGTCGGATTTCCTTAGAAAATATTTAACGCCTAACAAAATGAGAACCAGTCAGCTAATCGTAAATAAAAAAACTAAAAAATATTAAATGTTGCTATTTTCAAATAAAACTGATAAGTATAATTTCCTAGACGTCCTAAAAGCTTGTATAAATATCACCATTAAACGTTTTTAGTGATTCATTGCTGGAGATAGGCTTCTCATTCGAAACGAGAATTTGCCCTGCTGTTTTTAGTTTTTCTGGAGTTCTGTCCTACGTAGTTTACTCTTTTAGTCAGCTCTTGGAAGACCAACGGGATGAATAAGAGTAGCAACACTCTCTATTCTCGACACGTCAACTTCTTCCTAGCCTTATTCCCAATATTATTTGGGGTCAGCTACTAGTTCAACCGGTTATACCTGAAGATCAGTTTTTCCACGGAGCGACGGGCATCGGACCTCCGCAACCCTAAGGGAGAAGTGAAATTTGAACTAGGTGTCAGTAAATTTGAGGGCACTGACTTCCCAATAACGATTGCCATAGATGTTCATGACTACCGGGACCAGGCTGCTTTTTTTAGGAATTTCCTAAGAAAAACCCAAAAACACTTTTTTGATACGTCAACATACCGAAAATATAAATCCCATAAATGCAGCTATTTTGTATCAAGTAAATACACAATGTTCACGTAAAGAATTTGTGTACGGTAATGACACCCATTTTGTTACTGAGCCACTCACTTGTTCGCGTCGAGTGGGCATTAGGACACCGGACCGTAGTACTTATAACAATAAGTTATATGGTTTCTCTTATTTTTGATATGAACCAGATTCTTACTTGTATACGACGATTCTCTTGTAAATGGAAAGCAAGAATAAATCTGTTCCTTAGAGGTATACAACATTAAGAGGTTAAAGATTTTAGTAGGTCACTATAGTGATAAATTTATATATATAGTTGCTAAAGCCCTGCACATTAGCAACAAGATCAAATCGGCAGAAAATAAAATAAAGACAGTTTGGAAAGTCATAAATAACGAGACTAACAGGAAGAAAATACGTAACACTAGCTACACATTAGATACAGCATGTGGTCCTAAAAGCTCAAATCAGGAAGTAGCTGAAGAATTTGTAAATTTCTTTACCAATATACCATCAAAAACTACTGAGGCTCTTAATTCCTCACCTGATGTCTCAATTGATTTATTAAAGGCGAATGTGTCTAGCTGCCTGACTGAATTTAAATTTAAACACATTAACCCTATGATAGTTATTAAGGCTTTCCGGCAAATAAAAATCAAACTGACCGAAGATCTATGGGGAATGTCTATCAAAGTTTGTACATCCATACTTGAGACTATAGCCCCATACTTAGCTTTAATTTTTAATTTATGTGTTGACCAAGGAGTTTTCCCTGATTTAATGAAATTCAGTAAAGTAATACCTCTTTTCAAATCCGGGGACAGTAAAGATACTAATAATTATAGACCTGTATCCGTGTTACCAGTTTTTAGCAAAGTTTTTGAAAAGGTAATGCTTAATCAAATGCTCGATCATTTTAACACCAACAGAATCATACATGATCAACAGTATGGTTTCACCAAAGGACGTTGTACAACTGACGCCGGTGTAACCTTATTAAAGCATATATTTACTGCGTGGGAAGAGTCCCAAGACGCCATAGGAATTTTTTGTGACCTCTCCAAAGCATTTGATTGCGTAAATCACGACACATTACTTTTGAAACTTGAGCATTACGGACTAGGAAAGCTTGCACTGAATTTGGTTAAATCTTATTTGAGTGATAGACAACAATATGTGCAAATAAATGGTGTTAATTCACAGGGTTTAAAAGTAAAAATGGGGGTTCCTCAAGGCTCAATATTGGGTCCTTTCCTCTTTCTAGTATATATAAATGATCTACCATATTTATTAAAAAATCAACCTCAAAATATGGTGTTATTTGCTGATGACACTTCCTTAATTTTTAAGATAAATAGACGGGCCCAAAATCTAGATGACGTGAATAATGCCCTAGTTCAAGTCCAGAATTGGTTCACAGCAAACAATTTGGTATTAAATGAAAAAAAAACCAAATGCATAAGATTTGCTTTACCGAATGTTAAGAGTAGTGATTGTGATATAATATTGAATAAAGAGAAACTTGAATTCGTAGATAAAACTGTTTTCTTGGGGATTACGCTTGATGCAGGGCTACAATGGGGTTCTCATTTAACATCTCTTGCGGGGCGGCTAAGTTCAGCAGCATATGCTATTAGAAAAATCCGTCAATTTACTGATGCAGATACCGCTAGACTGGTCTATTTCAGCTACTTTCATAGTATAATGTCTTACGGCATCTTGTTATGGGGACGGGCTGCAGATATTGAGTCTATATTTATTCTGCAAAAAAGAGCCATCAGAGCCATATATAATCTTCGTAGGCGCGATTCTCTAAGGGAACTGTTTAAGAATATTGGCATCATGACGGTACATAGTCAATACATCTACGAAAACATAATGTACGTCAGGAAAAATCTTCATCTTTTTGGCAAAAGAGGTGACAAACATAATTACAGTACTAGAAATAGGGACCAACTAGTTCAGCCAGGCTTTAGACTCGCTAAAGTAGACTCTTCTTTTATGGGGTACTGTTTGAGATGCTATAATAAAATTCCACAAAGTATTCTTGAACTGAATGAGACAAAATTTAAAACATGCATTAAACGCACACTATGTAAGCAAGCATATTACAAGTTGAGCGATTATATCGCTGATAAAAATGCTTGGCTCAATGCTGGTCCTGCTTCACAAGGACAGGGGCGCATAAATTGATAGCATTAAATGGTATTGTTGGAGCTGCTGAAGATTGTACAACTTTCTTTGCATTGTATAGATTCAATCTCTTTAGTATTATATAATCGCATGGCCCATATTGTGTGAGTACTATGTACTAGGAAGCTATTCAAGCTATCATTCACTGAAAACCTACGTCTTTTCTTGACTTGAATCTGCCCTGGCGGTTGAGAGTATGTCATGCTCACTCAAATGTCACGCTGATGGTGGCGCGTGTGTCGGATCATTTAATTCCCTTCAAAATGGTTGAGTTGAATGGTGCGGATCCATGCGTCATGTTCGTGAACGGGCGCTGTCAGTTGTGACTGGTCATCTCTTAGTTGCCACGGCTTATTTGAATTAATTATTTTAATTTTGAATTGTTTTTTATGTTGTACTATGGACACTTTTAACGTGCACGTCTTGCTACATCGTTCTCACATAATGTACCATCTCAACATGAATGATGTAACCAAGATTTTGTAAAAAACATTTTGATTTAAAAGAGTGTCCATGGAGTTTCTTGCCCGTTCTTCTCCATAGAGATCTACGCTAGGGAATGGGCAACTACAGTACTTTCACAGTTTTTATGTCTTGTGACTGGGACTGTAGCTACATTTAATTTTCATTTTTGTTTCGACAATTCAAAAGTGCCTGTAACTGGCCTACTTGAAATAAATGCTTTGATTTTGATGATTTTGATTTTGAAAGTTTTACAAATTTTAGATGAGAGGCGAAAATGCGCGTATTGTAATTTTGAGTATAAATTTTAGAAAGTTTTAATAAAGGCAGAGTAATTAACTTAGCTGTATTTTTTATAATAAACAAAGGGAAGTAACATGAATTACACATAATTACGATGAATCTATCTATTATCTAAATAATAAGCCCTTTTAATATTTGTGCAATTAATGTTATATACCATTGTATATCTCTTATCATAGGCAACGTAGTACATAATGCTTTATACCATTATGTAGAACTGGTTCTTGCGATGTTAATGGTATAATAAACGTAAGTTCAACAAAACTGCCTTGTTTGTCTAGTGGTTAGCGTATATAACTGCTGATCAAGAGGTCTCGGGTTCGATTCCCGGGTCGGACCAAATGTTTGTGTGATTCGCAAATATTTGTTTCGGAGTTTGGGTGTTTTTTATGTATAATATGTATGTATTTCCAAAAAGAAAAGGTATGTTTATATATTAATATCAGCTGTCTAGTTACCCATAATACAAGCTCTGCTTAGTTTGGGACTAGATGACGTTGTGTGAAAAATGTCCGAAATATTTATTAAAAAATAATAATGTGGATTTACTATTGTCTACCTCTGAGGTACAGAAATATAACGATACTTCTACAAATTTTTAGTCGTATTAAAATTTGACACAGAAGAATAATCTAAAGTGGCAGCATTCGTGATGTCATATTTCGTTGGTGATTGTGAGCAAAGGCCTATCTTCTTCCTAGCCTTATTCCCAATATTATTTGGGGTCGGCTACTAGTTCAACCGCTTCTACCTAAATATCAGTTTTCCCACGGAGCGACTGGCATCGGACCTCCGCAACTCTAAGGGAGAACTGAAATTCGAAGGTTTAACTACACTCGGTTCCAAAAATTACGGGTCAGTCACAAAAATTGAAATACCTCCAGAACTGTAAAAGCTAGATCAATGAAATAAAAAACAGAATAAAGACTTTTTAGTTGCGCTTCTAATAGCATATTATTTAAACTGGTTGATGAAAAAAACTTCATTAGAAAAACAAAATTTAAAAAAATGACTATTTTTAAAAACAAAATTTTTGTTTCATGTCATTATGGATGCTTTCCATTTCTATTCTGTCACAAAAAAAATTATCGTGAACGTCTTCCACGTGCATAATTATTATTCTGTGAGGTGAAGCATGGCAGTCACGCTAGAGGAATGTACCAGAATCCTAACTTTTTTGGAACTTGGGCGGAGCCAGCGTGAAACAGCCAGAAACATTGGTGTATCTTTGTCGACTGTTCAGCGGGTAGTCCAGCGGTACCAAGATACCGGATCACACCTTAGAAGACCAGGAAATGGCAGACCAAGATGCACAACGGCCAGGGAAGACAACTGGTGGCTACAATGCTCCGAAATCGTTTTCAAACTGCTGTTGGTCTAAAAACTCACTTTATTCGCTTTGGAGGTGGCAATTTAAGCGCTCAAACAGTAAGAAGACGTCTTGCTGAAGCAAATTTGAAACCATTGAGGCCCGCAAATGGCCCCAAACTGGAACGGGGACATTGAATTGCAAGACAGAGATACGTGCGCGAACACCTAAACTGGACACTAGACGATTGGTCTAGGGTAATGTTCACGGATGAGTCTAAATTCATGCTTTATAAGCATGATGGTAGGCAGTTGGTGTACAGAAGACCAGGGGAGCGCTTCCATCAAGCGTGTGTGGAGGAAAAAGTGGCGTACGGTGGAGGCTCCGTACAAGTTTGGGCTGGGATTTCTGCTGAGGCCCGCACCGAGCTGGTGCTCATTCAAAATGGAACTCTAAATGCAGAGAGGTACGTGGAAGAGATCCTCAATGAACATGTAGGTCCTTTCATGGCCAGGATGGACCGGCATGGCATATTAATGCATGATAATGCGCGTCCCCATACCGCCAGAATTGTACATGACTACCTTGAAGAGGTCGGTATCGAACTCATGCAGTGGCCAGCGCGAAGCCCGGACTTAAACCCCATCGAGCACGCCTGGGACGAACTTCAGAGATGCGTGAAAGGTCGAAACCCCCCACCAATCACGCTTCCCGAGCTCATACAAGCACTGGTGGAGGAATGGGAAGGTATTCCTCAGCACCGGCTCCGAAATTTGGTGTACAGCATGCCTAATCGCCTGGAAGCTGTCAGAAGAGCTCGTGGAGGCAATACAAAGTATTAAATGAAGAAAGTGATGAAAAACAGCAAAAAAACAATCATAAAAAAAATGTAATCTTAAGAAAAATATGACTACTTTAGTTTTTTTTAATTTAAGATTAATATTGTGGGTGTAACTAAGTTTTATTTTATTTTTTATCTGTATAATTAAATTCTCAATTGAACAGTCTTCGTTTCATTAGGATGGCATACGTAGTTCGGGAGATATTCGGGTTTATGTGACTGACCCGTTATTTTTGGAACCGGCTTTAGTTGTCAGTAAATTTCCCAATAACGATTGCCTTAGATGTTCGTGACAACCCCGACCGACGGCTTCGTGTGCTCTTCGAGGCACGGGCGTGTATCACTGTTAAACTTCCAAACTCCGGGCTGCTATTAGGAATTTCCTAAGATAAACCTAAAAACACTTTTTGGCCTGACCCGGGATTTGAGCAGAGACCTATGTACCTAAGACCTATATACAGAATCATCTCACTGGGCTGCTATAGTGTGAGTTACCATTCTGCATTGTTTCATTCACAATGAGGATTGTGACCCCTGTTATTGGATTCTATTCATATTTTCCATCTGGCAGAGTATAGCCAATTGACTGTAGGCTTAAATATAAAAAAAGGTTAGTCAGATTAAAATTACAGTGAACTGCCTTGTTGGTCTAGTGGTCAGCGTATGCGGCAGCTGATCAAGAGGTATCGGGTTCGATTCCCGGGTCCGACCATATGTTTGTGTGATCCACAAATATTTGTTTCGGAGTTTGGGTGTTTTTCTATATATAATATGTATGTATTTACAAAAAAAAAAATGTGAGCCGTCACGGGACGCCTGGCAGATGTGAAACATCGCCATTATTTTGTAAAAGTAATATGCAGAAAAGAACATATTGTAATAGGAACTAAATATGTCATAATGATAAAATAAAATATTACTAATTATTAAAATAGTAGTCTATATGCAGTAGTGTGTACACCGTACACACTACTGCATATAGACTGTATATATATACCATCGTATAGCGTGGCGTGGCGACGCGTCGCCAGGCGTCGCCACGCCAGAAATCTGTTTTACGTGCGGCTATAGATGTTTCACATCAAAAAGTATGTTTATGTATTTACATCAGTTGTCTAAAAGTATGTTTGGGACTAGATGGCGTTGTAATAAATTAAATTTATCAAACTGAAATAAAGGGAATACAAACTTAAGGAAAATGTTTATAATATTTACATACAAGCGTCAAAATTTCCTATGTATCATCGTCTTTTTTATATTTAAGCCTACCAAAGTAACTCTACTCTGGCTGATGGAAAGCATGAGTAGAATCCAGGAGTAGGAATCACCATACGCACTGTGAGGTCAAGTAATGCAGCATGGCGGCCTGGTCGGATGTTTCTGCATTATTCTCCCGGCCGGGCCATTGAATGGCAATGCTAATTCTCGGTGTAAATAGAGAAGCATTTTAAAAAGATTTAACCATGAGACTTATTTCATTTCTGCAACACCATAATTGCTGTACATGTCGTTATAGATGGTATGCTCCACAGATATAACCACTTCATAGAATGGTCGTCATTCTCAAGGGCACTACAAACTCAAGCCGAGGCAGCCAATTGATTCGTAGGATCACAATGTAAGCGGGAACAACCTCTGGGACCACTTTACAAACCTAGCGAGTGACAATCACTTACTAGGGCTGTCACTTACTTGATTTATAAACACTGGACAGTAGATTTAAACTTATTGTAAAAATAATAATTAAATTAATCATTCTAGTGGTCACTAGTAATTAATCTGAATTATTAGTGGCAACATTTTTAAGGTTCTATTTTCAATCACTATAACTTCTATAATCACCCTACAATATTAATATAACAAAAGAGTATCTATACGTGTTTGTGTCAATTGGTAGTGTGTGTGACATTTTATTTATTGATTTCATGTATTTTTTTGGATATTTAAAAAAAAAATAGCTTCCTCCAAATAAACTATACATTTGCAAAATTTTGTACTCCACTGTCCTCTTAATTTTCGTAAAAAGAGCTACAAAGTTTTTGCTTCACTTATAAGTGAAAAATCATCATGAATCATATGAAAATAAGTAGTTTGAATCATATTAATATCTACGAGTATTTCTTCCATGTGGGGACGGTTATAAAAGTGTCAATATTACTTTTAATTTTATGAGTATCGTAAGAGTTGACTAAGAAAGCATATTACAGGACAACACACTCTATAGGGAAGGAAGAATTGGTAAAAAAATTATACTAACCCGTCCTGACAGTGAATAGTAAACTAAAGTCTTGTTGCTAAGGTCAGGCCTATGTCCAACAGTACATTATAAGGGCCAATGCTTAAGTCCAAAATTATGCAGAAACATCTTACTAGCCCGCCATGGTGTGGGTCACCATACCGCATTGTATGCACTCACTCAAATATATTGTCATTGCACATTGCTAAATCAGGCGGTATTTTGTAGTCAATAGCAATATAATATACGTATGTTTCATGAAGTTACCATAATATGTATTAAATTATTATTAGAATGATACGCTTGCACTTTCTGTTTGTCACATTTGTCATCATCTTCCTAGCCTTTAATATTAGCAAGCTGAAGTGGCAGTGGGCTGGCCATATTAGCCGCAGAACCGACAATCGTTGGGGTAAACGTGTCTTGAGTGGAGACCGCGTCTCGGCAAACAGTGTAGGACATCCACAGGCCAGTTGGAGTGATGATTTGCGCAAGATGGCTGGTAGGAGCTGGATGCGAGTTACCGAGGATCGAACTAAGTGGCGTGCAATTGGAAAGGCCTATGTCCGGCAGTGGACTAGGCTGATGATGATGAATTGTACCCCACTAGGCCCCCATAGTGTGGTACATCATGCTGCAGTGTCTCATTGTGAGGATGGTGGCCCCTACTCCTAGATTCTACTCATGCTTTCCATCAGGCGGTTGTTTGGTAGGCCTTAATTTATATATAAAACAGATTATATTTGGGGTCAGCTACTAGTTCAACCGGTTTTAATTGAATGTCAGTTTTTCAACGGAGCGACTGGCATCGGACAGGGCGAACTGAATTTGAAGTTTTAATTATTTGTCAGTATATTTCAGGGCACTGACTTCCCAATAACGATTGCCATAGATGTTCATGACAACCGAGACCGACGGCTTAACCTACCCTCCGAAGCACGGGCGTGAAACACCGTTATTTTTACACGCTTTTTATTAGCTTCACCTGTATCTTTGTTTGTTTGTGCTTTTGTAACCGACTCCTTTGGGTGCGATTTTGACCCACTTTCAAACTTTGTAGATTTATCGAGGACCGATGACAATACACTAATTTGAAAAAAAAAATTTTTTCTAAATAAAACAGTTTAAAAAAACGAAACAAACACGCTTTTAAACTAAAAAGTAGAAAATGATTTTAATGTAACAAAGCGTGTGGTGTTTTCTGAAAATATTTCAATAACTTCGCCGAACGCTTTCTAACAAGAAATTCTTAATAAAGAATTTCTTGTTAGAAAACCAAACAACAGTCCGACACCGGATTTAAGCCCAAGACCACTTAATCAGCAGAGTCGCATAGGCCAACTGACTAGGCTATTAAAATCAAATATTGCATCTAATATTGTGTTGTACATACGAATCATAATCTCACATAACAAAGCGCCATATACTATACCAAACTCTTATATGAATGGTATTGGTTGTGAATGACACTGTAGTGTGTGTGTTAGTGGCTCTTGGACGTCACAATACGTTGATAATGATCGTCCATTGCACGTCAGTCGCCAATAGATGGCAATTGTCAGTCCTCTGTGATGTAGGGTTGGCACAACGAAGTTTTTGAATATATTCAATGGGTGTTAATTTCCTGTAGAAGAATTCACTTAAATAGGTTTTCATTGTTGTTTATTACTGCGTCGGTGGCGCATTGGTAGCATTATGACTGATTTGCTTCAGGTCTCGGGTTCGATTACCGGGTCGAACCAAATATATTATAAATATTTCGGTCATCTTACACACAACATCCTCTAGTCCCAAACTAAGCAGAGCTTGTGTTATGGGTACTAAACAACTGATATAAATACATAAACATACTTTTTTTTGTAAATACATACATATTATACCTAAAAAACACCCAGACTCCAAAACAAACATTTGTGGAACACACAAATGGTTATTCCGACCCGGGAATCGAACCCAAGACCTCTTGATCAGCAGCCGCATACGCTAACCACTAGACCAACAAGGCACTAGACCAACAGGCAAATATTTGTTTGATCCGCAATAATTTGTTTCAGAGTTTGGGTGTATTCTATATATAATATGTTTAGTGGTCGCAACGCCGTTTTCTACTGCGCCAAGTGTCATTTCAAATGCCAACTTGTTGTTCATCATCATCATCATCAGCCTATCGCAGTCCACTGCTGGACATAGGCCTCTCCCATTGCACACCACTGGGATCGATTTTGGGCTTCTCGCATCCAGCTCCATCCATCCAACAATTTGCAAATCATAACTTGTTGTTATGATTTACAAATTGTTGTTTTGAGTCTGGGTGTTTTTTGTGTTCGTTTCATGTATGATTTTAAACTTTCCCGCGACACAGGATTAATATACCTAATTCGGGAGATATCTTCAAAAAAAAAAATCAGTTTATTTCGGATTGAAGAGCGCTGTCCAACCTGTGTAACAGCTGTAATTTCATTCTAGATCCTACGTTATACCTAATGTCAAATACACTACAAGTTGCAAGTTATATTTAAACGCTCAAACATATACATAAATAGATACATAATATAAAACAAAACCACGTATAAAAAGATTTATTTCATAAACGCATGATATCACATAAAAGCAGGGAACATTTAAAAGCACTTACTTACTCGTTCGCAACCCCCTTAGTATCATCCCTTGACTGTAGCGAGGGTAGCAGCGAGGGGTTTAAAGTGCCTATTTAAAATAATACAAACCGACCCGGTATAATATAGTGTGGAAATTGTTAAACTTTCGAGTAGAATTGTATGAGTGGGTTACATTTTACTTGTTTTTTGTGGAGTGCTAATTTTAGGAAGATATTTTAGTTAACTAACTACGGTTAGTGTTTTTCTCTTTTGAGGCATAGCGAATAACGCATCGTTGGTCTAGTGGTTGGTGTATGTGGCTGCTGATCAAGAGGTCTCGGCTTCGATTCCTGGCTCGGACCAAATGTTTGTATGATCTTTAAATATTTGAAAAAATAATAAATAAATAAATATTTCATTTATTACACACAACATTTAGCCCCAAACTAAGCATAACTTGTGCTATAGATACTTGACAACTGAGATATGATTACATAAACATTTTTTTTTGTAAATACATACATATAATACATAGAAAACACGGGAAATCGAACCCGAGACCTCTTGATCAGCAGCCGCATACGCTAGCCACTAAACCAAAAAGCATTTGCTTCGTCGTTTGGGTGTTTCTTTGTATAGTATGTATGTATTTACAAAAAAAAACAAGTATTTAATGTATGTATTAATATCAGTTGTTTAGTACCCATAGTACAAGCTGTGCTTAATCTGGGACTAGATGGCGTTGATAAGTCATCTGATAAAAAGTTACTACCGACATCTATGAACTTAAGAATCACAAGCACGTTTAAGTATGATTTGCTCTATAAAGTGTAGGACATTCTGCAGGATAGAATTATCTTCCATAATACGCAGTGGTGGAGCTGGTAATGAATTACCCTTCATGCAAAGTCCATGACCTTGCTGACAAATAGACTCAGACGCAGAAGGCATTCCACTGTTGACGAAGCAATTAAATTTTCAATAAAAATCTTATACTTTTTTAATAAAAATAAAGTTAAGCTATTTAAATTTGTCTACAGTTTTCTATTACGAGGCTTGTTAAAGAAGTAATTCTGAATAAAATCACTTTAAGATGAAATATATTTTTTAGTTTAAGACCACAGAACGTCTCTAACACTAATAGAATAAAAACTTACTGTACTCATTTTTTAAAAAATTTGAAAAGCAACAGAATGAACAAAAAATAAATTAAGAAGAGAAAAAATATCTATTTCTTATGCGTTTCCTACCAAGACGATGTTGGTCCGAAATGGTCTAGTAACAAATCACATTACGACAAGAAACATTTTCTTAGTTTTTAAGCCTACAGAAGTGATTCTACTCTGCCTGATGGAAAGCATGAGTAGAATCCAGGGGAAGGGCCACCTTTCTATCACCATTGTGAATGCATGCAATGTAGCATAATGACCTACACTGGCGCCTTAATGAGATGTTTCGGCATCATTCTCCCGGCCTGCACGGTTGGCCTAGTGGCATAAGTGGTCGCCAAGCCGCTTCCTACTACGCCAAGTGTCGTGGGTTCAAATCCCACGTAGGATAACACTTTGTGTGATTCACAATTTGTTGTTCTGAGTCAGGGTGTTCCTTGGGTCCGTTTCTTGTATGTTTTTAAAGTCCCCCGCGACACAGGAATTTATATTCCTAATGCGGGAGTTGTCTTTTTTTTAAAGAAAAAGAAAAAAAAAGAATGGGCCTCTGGTTTCACACTCACTAATGAAAGACTGCTGTCATTTTTGGTTGGTCTTCTCAGTGAGGGTAAAACTGCCTCGGTAGAGCCAGCCCATTCGTGTTGAAATCAGCGTGGCTCTACTACCTATTAACATCTTCATGTATACTCTATCATATGCCTCGTTGGTCTAGTGGTTAGCTTATGCAACTGCTAATCAAGAGGTCTCGGGGTCAAATCCCGGGTCGGGCCAAAAAGTGTTTTTGAGATTTTCTTAGGAAATTCCTAATAGCTGCCCGGAGTTTGAAAGTTTGGCGGTGATTCACGCCCGTGCCTCGGAGAGCACATAAAGCCGTCGGTCCCGGTTGTCATGAACATCTATGGCAATCGTTATTGGGAGGTCAGTGCCCTCAGATATACTGACAACTAGTTCAATCTTCGAATTTCAGTTCTCCCTTAGGGTTGCGGAGGTTCGATGCCAGTCGCTCCGTGGAAAAACTGAAATTCAGGTAAAACCGGTTGAACTAGTAGCTGACCCCAAATAAAATTGGGAATAAGGCTAGGAAGATGAATTGTGTAATATATTTTGAAAAAAAGATACTGGTTCCCAACATACAGCTCACGCTCACGCATCAGGGCTTACATCCATTTTGTAAAACTTGATTTTATGCAATAAAGAGATATTATTAATTAACATCTTCATGTATACTCTAATACATCATTGCAAAAATTTCATCTCACCAATTTGTAACACTTCTACTGTAATAATAGAACCTAATAAAACAATAAAGTTAGCAGATAATAACCTATCAATTAGAGTTCTGTATAACAAAATGGCGTCTCATGGCAACCTTGAACAGTAATTGGGTTTTCCTGTGAGAAAACTCTTTGGTAGTTTTATAGCTTCAAGCTGGAACTGTGCCCAGAATATGAGCGAGAAAAAGTAGGAAAAATATGTCAAGACTACCACCAATCACATTAGAACATATTACTGTCGTCAGCAAAACTGTATAAAATTACTGGTGCTTGTGCACAGTTTGTTCTCAGGTTGTGTATTTATTTTTAAGTTATGTTACAGCTAGCATAGTGAGAATGTTATGTAAAAGAAATTCCAATGACATAATATTCATTCCAAATGTTGATAATGCAGCGTGGTCATACACACAATGAGGCTTTATTGACATGTTGCTTCACGCATCGTTCATTTTTAACCGACCTTAAAAAAGGAGTAGTTTCTCAATTTAGCTGTATTTTTTTTATGTTTATTGCCTAAGAACTTCGGATTGGGAGATGGTACCTCCCATGTGATTCCATGATAGGGACATCAGGATCTGATGATAGGGTTCTATGGATATCGAGGAAACTCTTCAAACATCATGGGCATACCTGTCGAATTGGGTACTCGGAATAGTTTTTCTAAAGAAAAACTACTTTTTCTAAATATAGTTTTTCTAAAAAAAACCGACTTTAAAAAAAGTCGGTTTTTTTGTTAAAATTATTATTATTATTGAACAGCCTGATACGGTGACTCTACTCTGCCTGATGGAAAGCATGAGTAGAATCCAAGAGTGCAGGAATCACTGCGAAGGTCGGCATTATTGTAATCCATACTATAACCTGGTGGGATACCTTTTTACGCCCCGCTTAAAGAACCATAATGGGAACGAAACACGTGGGCTGATGATGAGTTCTAGTTTTAACTGATCGGCAAAGGAAGGAAGTGCCGATCCATTTAGTGTTAGAGAGTAGATTTTCAAGGCCAGCACGTGTTATCCTATAGAGGAAGGGAGAAGGTGTGAACAGTTGGAAGATCTCTTCCGAACACTCCCCATGGTTAAGGCGATACAAAACTACTACAGCGGGAAAGCTTTTTAGCAACTGCAGAGACTTGCAAATGACCGGGGATCGTATATGATTTTCCTAAGTCTATATCGAACTTTATTCGGTTTTTGCAATTCTCTACTTGTACATAATAATAGCTGTCCATCCGCGTCTATGTTGGTTAACGCGATAAAAAGTAGCACTTGTTCTTTCTCAGGCTTTACACTATCTGAGTACAAAATTTCATTTAAAACGGTGTAGTGGTTTTTGAGTTCATCGCGAACAGTCACACGCGGCGATGAACTTTATTTTATAATATGTAGTGATTATTCTTTGTTGTTTAAGTAACATGAAAGTACTAATAAATTAGTTGAACTTCGATAAAGTACTAAAGTCTTATGGAATATTCTCGAAATTTGATATTATTTAGGCTTTTATCTTAGCATAAAAGAAAAATAAAACACAAAAGTTTTGCACAAGAAACCGAAACAATACCACATGGAGTATACATAAATTATAAGCCTGAAAGAAATGAAATTCATAAATTAGTAAACTTTGCTCTCGCCGTGTTTCAAGGTTTTAGTGTTATAGGTATTAGTACGGCTTAATCTGGAATTCTTTTATATTATCTGTGTTTGTTTTTTCTTTAGTGTTTGTGAAAAGACCACTCCTAAATATTTACAAATAAAGGAAAATTAGTTGTCTGTATGTATTTCATCATCAACAACCCATAACGTCCCACTGTTGGGCTCAGTTCTCCTCTCAAGAGAAGGTTTAGGCCATACGTGCCCACGCTGTCCGAGTGCGGGTTGGGGACTGGCAAGACTCGTTGTGGCTATGTAATCTTGCTGTTGGATGTTTTTAAGCCGTCCGAAGGCCTTTTGCCTAAGTCTTTGGCAAGGGGTATAATGGTAGTATATTGTAGTATATTTAATTTAATTAACAATAGCGCTTATATACTAAAATGGTGTGTGCCTATAATTACTTTATTTAATCTTTGTCTGTATCTTATAATATGTGGCTTATCTTACTACGTGAAATAATGTCGGATGTCTTGTGGCTACACAGGTCCCTCCTTTTAAAAAGGATAATTATTATAACAAATCTTAGTAAATACATACTTTCAAAAATTTACGGTAGTTAGTTCAGACAATCTTCATTTTAAATTAACAGTTTACAATAATAAACATAACCTATGTCCTAACAATCTTAACATCACGGGGTAGTTCCTAGATAGTAAATATAAACTATGTCAATAACATACAAATTGATACAAAACAAACATATGACCGAGAGTTGCGACCTTCACTTGTCAGCACTTTTTACGAAGTATACAATAATCACATTAATTATAACATTTCGAGGTGAACGTAGTCAGCAAAATTATTATAGTATCGCTTTGTGAATTACATACCGATAATCTTACTCGATCAATACGTGTGAATTTATGTAAACAGCATTTTAACAATCTGAACGTTCTCTCCTGGGTAACGACGGTATATCATGCTTTAGCTGCGATCTGAAATCATCGTAATACGTCTTTATTTTGCTCAAACACCTTTCCAGGCCTTTTTTAATTCTGAATCATTCTGCTGCGCACGACATTTCTGGTCGTAATCTAGCGTTGAAGGCATAGAGATTACTCCTATTATTCGTGATAAAGCGTCAGCAATTCATTTCGAGTACTGTGCAATTAAGGCACGATGCCGCAAGTTCCTGTGAGTCGGAACTGTTAGCCGCCAGTCCCCAGTGAGTCGGGGCTGAAGTCCGCTAATTCCTGTGCGTCGGAATCGCAAGCGGTGTGCGGTGCTGCGGTGAAGTCCCCAGTGAGTCGGGGCGCTGATGAGGCCGAAGGGGTAACCAGGTTGGAGCGGTCGCGTCCTGTGTGTGGTATCCCTGTTGAGGCCGAGGCTGCTGGCTGGCTGAGACTTGAATAACGATCATTGCTATTTTTGGAGAGCGACGATAGCCCCACTGCATGAACCGTAAACGTGGCTGGTCCTTTGCAATAGTGCCATACTAGGTTACTATTTAATCTTCTTCAGAAGGCACGATTAGTTTCTTCATTGTAAAATTTTCGGTATCTTTATTGTTCAGTTGTCGGGTCCTTGTTCAAATTTCGGGTTCTTTCTTCTTTTTGTCGCCATGTCGGTTTCTTCATTCTTTGTTCTTTTTTCGGGGTCCTTTATGCATTTGCCATGTCCTTGTTCATCTTCTTCGTTCGTTTGTCCGGTTCCTTGTTCATTGTCGGAGTCACCAGTTTGCCTAAGTCTTTGGCAAGGGGTATAATGGTAGTATATTGTAGTATATTTAATTTAATTAACAATAGCGCTTATATACTAAAATGGTGCGTGCCTATAATTACTTTATTTAATCTTTGTCTGTGTCTTATAATATGTGGCTTATCTAACTACGTGAAATAATGTCGGATGTCTTGTGGCTACAGCCTCCAACTAAGCTTCACGACTGCTATCTTATAATAACAACCGGGACCGACTGCTTAACGTGACCTCCGAATCACGGAAACGCTCATTACATATAATGCCACAAACGGTCACCCATCTAGGTCCGACCGCACCGTCGTTGCTTACCCTTCATCATCATCATCAACAGCCTTTAACAGTCCACTGCTGGACATAGGCCTCTCCTTGAAAAGGAGGTATTGGCCTACTATACCACGCTGGCCAGACGGGTTGGTATAGGGTTGGTGATCTGCTTCCAATCACGCTTGTATGTATTTACAAAAAAAAATATTAATGTATTTATATCAATTGTGTAGAACCTATTGCACAAGCTTCACTTAGTTTGGGACTAGATGACGTTGTGTGTCAGATGAATCAAAAATATTAAAAAAGAAAAAAAAACTGTGTTCATAAACTGCTTTTCAGATTATGTGCTTATCTGCCAGAAATATCTTATAAAATCTTCGTAAAGAAATATCTGATTTTTATTTCACACAGATATTCAATAATTAATTGACGACGTAAAAGCATATTGAAATAAATTGTCTTTACGGTAAATATAAAACGTTATCAGAAGTGGGATTTGATAAAGATTCTAGAATTTTAATTTTCTGACGTGAAATACAAATTGAAGTATTGAAAGCTTTATTAATAGAGCTTATAACAAACACAGACTTATTATTTATATATCAACAGAAATTACAAGAGCTAACGTGTCTTTAGACGATGAACATTCACAGACATATCTACGTGAGAAAATTAATTTATTAACGCATGAACTCCTTACCAACTTTCTGAAGTAAACTAGAAATTCTTAAAGTTATTCTTCTTCTTCAATTTGTAATTTTTAAGGTCATTGAGGTTGCAATAAATTATTAAAGTTTGATTAACTAGCCCGTGATCATAAATAAATAAATATTTTGGATATTTATACACACAACGCCATCTAGTCCCCAAACTAAGCAGAGCTTGTAATATGGGTAACTAGACAACTGATATAAATACATAAACATAATTTTTGTTTGTAAATACACACATATTATACATAGAAAACACCCAAATCGACGCGGGAATCGAACCCAAGACCTCTCAATCAGCAGTCGCATACGTTAACCACTGGACCAACGAGGCAGTCATCATCATAATCAGATCATGACTTGCAAGCATTTTATTTAAGCGTAGTTTGGCAAACGAATAATATTTGGTATTTGATTTGATATACTGGTATAAACCCACTGCTGCCTTTAATAGATCGGCCTTTTTAGGAAGAAGTTTTTATTTCATTTAAGATGTCTGCATCATTCTCCCGTTCTGCGGAGGCCGGAATAATTAGGCTCCGGTCTCACACGTACCAACGAAAGACGACAGCACGAATGTTGTAATTTTAAGTTGGCCTTTTGTGTGACAAAATGGGTGCTGTATTAGGTATCTTTAGGAACATTTTGAGAAAAAAATGTCTTTAAATACTGTAAGTAGAAACCATTCAATTGATACAATTACAGATTCGTTATTTAGTTTGAATTTCCTCTTCGACAAGCGCATTTAATTTTTCGATGTAATATCCTCCTAGCCATTATTCAAAAGTTTATTTGGGGTCGGCTACTAGTTCAACCGGTTTTACCTGAATTTCAGTTTTTCCACGGAGCGACTGGCATCGGACCTCCGCAACCCTAAGGGAGAACTGAAATTCGAAGATTGAACTAGTTGTCAATATATTTGAGGGCACTGACTTCCCAATAACGATTGACATCCCAATAATGACCGGGACCGACGGCTTTACGTGCTCTACGAGGCACGGGTGTGAATCACCCGCCACAAACTTCCAAACTCCGGGCTGCTATTTGGAATTTCCTAAGAAAATCCAAAAACACTTTTTGGCCCGACCCGGGATTTGAACCCGAGACCTCTTCATTAGCAGTCGCGTACGCTAACCACTAGACCACTATTTTTCGATGTATGAGTCCAAAATAATACGTGAACATAGACGAATTGTAAGACCAACTACAAAACACACAATAACAGTTAAAATAAAAGTTTTAAACATTCTGGTAGCTTGAAATTTATTCTCTGCAGTAATTTAATTTTCTTTGTCTTTCAGAACATCTATAAAGATAAAACACATTGCAATAACTCCTTTGGTATTTATAAACTTGAAAATTTTATTCAATCTTTATTGAACATCCTTTGAATGTAAATTTAAAGCGACAAGTTTTGACTTAAAAACAGTTTTTCTCGCTTTTGTTGCATGAGTCTAGTGATAATAGATCCATTTATAAAAGACTTGTTTTTGTAAGGAAAGATAGTGATGAATAATTATCGTTTTGTTAAGCTTTATCAAACTAAATTTATGGTCTAGGAAAGTAAATATATTAGTTAGTACATGTTCGAGTGTTGTGTGTAATTTAAAAACATTAGATTTCTTATTATATTTGGTACTGGCTATTAGGCTTGAAGAAGAAAAATCGAAATGACTGCGGTCACTCCGGGAATTTCTGGAGTACGGCAGGAGGGAGTCCAAAAGTTACTACCGAGGTAGGCCGCCGCGGGTCTTAGTGGGTAGACCAGTGTCAGTTCCACATACGTTTTTCGTTTTCCATACGGAGGGTGTGGTGGGTAAAGCATTCAAAGCAGCGAAAAAGAAGTTTGAAGAAGAAGACAGAAGAATAAATAAATAAATATTAAAAATAAATACAAAAATATTTCGGATATCTTACACACAACGCCATCTAGTCCCAAACTAAGCAGAGCTTGTATTAAGGGTGCTAGACAACTGATATAAATACATTAACAGACTTTTTTGTAAATACAAACATATTAAACATAGAAAACACCCAAACTCAGAGTAAAATATTTGTGGATCACACAAACATTTGCCACCGAAACAGTAAAAAAAAACCTAAACACTGTATTTTGAATGTATATTGAGATCACTTACCAGCAGTCTTTTATTGCTACTTTAGTAATTTATGTTCTTTGAACTCCAGATATTTGAAATTGGAATTTTATTAGTTTCTAAGAACAAAGCTAGAATTATGTCAGGAATGGAATTATGCCAAGCTACGTCTTCTTGCTATTATATAACTATTGAAAAGCAAGTGCTCATAAATTGAGCCAGTAACTCCACTAACGATACCCATTCGAGTTTATTCAATATAAGATATTACCAAAATAGCTCTATTGATGTCTGCTGACGACATGCGAACATTATTTAGCTCTTCATTCTATCCGGCTGTTTGATAATATCTGTGTAATGTAATCGTCTACTGATTCAAGGATGTTTTGTATTTTGATGTACAAGTTTATGTATTTTGTAAATGTTTTATGTGAATAGTGACTTCCATATTATTATTTATTTACTGATGGAATGTCCTTTAAAATTTAAGAAGTTGTCTTTTTTTATTATAATTCACAAAACTGATGTACAATTACAAAAATACAGCAAACGTGAGTACATAAATAGCCTGATTGACATCTACTGGATGTGAATCCTGCATGCTTATTAATAGTAAGACATAATAATAAATCACATTATTATATTTTAACAAAACTATGTGAAACAGAACCAAATGAACTTATCTCTTTTTTAAAAATTATTTTGCAAAAGTGTTCGTGTAATCTAATTTGCATAATGAAATATTTCATTTAATTATCAGTGACACATTTATTGATAATTTCAAACAATGATTGTATTTTTTATGAGATACCAAAACACCGTGGAGGAACGGGTGTCATGTCCCTCCAACGTAATGGGATTCTTCGACCAGGTGAGGTGATCATGCCTAATAGACACTGGCTCAATGTTTGATGTTGATAAGTTGTATAATATACTAATCGGCGCGAGAATGTTCATATTGCGATTCAGAATTAGTAGGTACTCCGTAGGCGCTGTATGTGGAAGTCGCTCCACCGCCATATTGACTCCACCTATGTATATAACATAAATATTTTTACTTGGTCTACCTGTTTGTAAAAGCGTGACATTTCCACAGGATATTTTTGTTTCCTTGGAAAACTACATCAATGAACATGAAACAAGAAATATATAATGTTTAATTGAAAATTTAGAGTCCACTCTAATTAATTAGATTTAAATCTTCCAATGGAATATTAATGTACCTGAAATTAAAGTTAAATCTTAATTTTTTCGACAAATCCCAAGAGAATCGAAGCGTTTATCGGACATTTGTAAAAAAAGTCTCTTGCGTAATGTCTAAAAGCTTTTAACGATTATTTTGTTTTTCACGATACTGGCTGGTCTTACATCAGTTGGAGCAAGGAGTCATTGATAGCGATTAGCGGATTTTAGATAAATAATAATATAGTGTCAACAATCCTGCACTTTTTTTTCTTTTAAAAAGATAACTCCAAAATCCTGTGTCTCGGGGGGCTTTACAAACATACAGCAGACACAAACAGACAACAACAGCAAAGAACACGCAGACTCAGAACAACAATTTGTGTATCACACACCCTGTTTTCCCAAGTGGGATTTGAACCCACGACACTTGGCGAAGTAGAAAATGGCGTGGCTACTACCTTAATGAGGACAAGATTCTTTTTGCATGATACCACGAGGAGTTTGATGGCTAAGGCAGCGCTATACGCAAATATGTCTTTTTACAGAACCCTAGTCAAGTTACATTATAAAAATATCTAATCATAACTTTTTACTGATAGTTTTCTCCTCTCTACTTCTTTGTTCATTCTTCTTTGTTATATAAAGAATCAAAACTAATATTGAACACATAAATTATGGGTACTTTTACTTCGGTACTTCTAAAATACCAAATAAGTAAGGAACTACAGAAGTAAGTTAATTAGTTCTATTGCCCATTACGACCCGGTAAGCGTCCGAAGCTAGGATCAATGGCGTACATTTATTTATTGGGTGAGTTCAAGTAAAGTTTTGTTTATTCAGTTTTAAGGTAAGTTTACTAAGTAAATACCATTGACAAAATACTATAAAATGTAGCTTAAAAACTTTGTATGTAATATTTTTTTTGCTGTAAACGGGACTTATTCGTCATAAAATTAAAAAGGTTACGATACCTTCTACTTCCCGACGTTTCAAACGGGATATACCGCTCGTGGTCACGTGTAGACAGATGTGAGGTTAGCGACGCCTTCGTGATGTGCAAGTTGTATCTACAGGCACTTGATCGCGTGGATTGAAATGTCGGTACTCCTACACGGAAAGATAAAGCCAGGCGTGTAGATGTTATAAGTGTGTGGTGTGTGTGTGTTAAATTATGAAATCTTTATTTTATTTATATAAAACTAGGTTAATTAGACCCGCGACTCTGCCCATGTGCTTATCGAAGATCGCGGTAAAAAAAATAATCAAAGCAAATTCATTCCAAATTTGATTAAAATCGATGCATCTGTTTATGCGTGAAAGCGTAACAGACAGATAGAGAGAGTTACTTACGAACTTATAATATTAGTATGAAGTATGAATTATTGTATCATCATCATCATCATCATCAGCCTATCGCAGTCCACAGCTGGACATAGGCCTCTCCAATTGCACGCCACTTAGTTCGATCCTCGGCTACTCGCATTCAAATTAGTGTATCACATATAGTAAAATATAAAAAAGGTTCTATTTTCAGGACCTCAATTTTAGCCTCAAAACTCAAACGTAAAATAAATACGGTTACCAATTCACACAACGAGGTTACCCACGAAATTGAATATTTGAAGCCTTAATAAAAATAAAAGTTCACTTCACCTCAACATAAGTATTTATATGTATATATGCAAAAGAGATAAAAATATACATAAGAATAAAATAATATCATAAAATATTTATTTATATTAAGCTCGCTGCAATTGAATAGATTGTGAGATAATAAAAAAAAAACAGATTTCTGTGCTTTTACTTGAAAAGTAAATAAATAAATAAATATTTATTTTGTCCTATGGAAAGGGCTAGAGGCCTATGTCCAGCAGTGGACTGACATGACAATCGGGACTGATTAAGAAACTTCCATACTCCAGACTGTTATTGAGAATTTTTATTAGAAAAACTGAACAAAACGTTTACAATCATCATCACCTTCCTAGCCTTTATTCCCAAGATTATTTGGGTCGGCTACTAGTTCAAACAGTTTTACCTGAATTTCACTTTTTCGGACGGACGGACGGTTTAACCTGCTCTCCGAGGCACGTGCGTGAATCTGCGCCAAACTTCCAGGCTGTTATTAAGAATTTCCTGTACGAAAAATCCAATAACACTTATTGTCCCGATCCGGGATTTGAACCCAAAACCTCTTGATCAGCAGTCACACGTAACCACTAACTAATGAAGCAGCACCACGTATATAATCGTTACTTTTAAAATATTTAGATCTCGAATGAGCCTGTAGATATTTGTCCGTGTGGTGACGATAATTGTCCGTGTGGTGACGGATTAAGAATACAAAGTGTCACCACCCCTGTTCATCCCACGCGGGTGTCGTAAAAGGCGACTAAGGGATAAACTACGCAAGACAATATCAATGCAAAGAGAAGGAAAACTTGAAACCAACCCTATATCAACCCGTCTGGCCAGGGTGGTATAGTAGGCCAATACCTTATTTTTAAGGAGAGGCCCATGTCCAGCAGTGGACTGTTAAAGGCTGTTGATGATGATGATGATGAGCCTATAGAGCGCAAAAATATGTATTCATAATTTGTATCGTATTTAGTTATTATTCCTGCGGCATTCAAGTCTGTATATCACATACAATAATAAAAATGAAAACACAAACGTAATTTTCAAGAGCTGAGTCTCACTTAACTTCAATAAAGAGTTTGTTTTTTATTTTCGTCTGAGAGATAGCAATTTCAAAAGTTGGTGGTGTACATTAACGCGTTCGTGTGTCGTTAATATTTAAAGACGTGGTTTGAACTACATTACCAGACATGTACGTCTACTTTGGCGATTGCTTAGTGGAGTGTTTACTGTACTTTTTACTTTACTTTTCTTACTGTTTTCTATTGTGCTAAGTATGTAGATTCATTCTAAACACGTCTGGCCTAGTGCTTTAAGCGGTCGCGGTGATCCTTTTCACTGAATTGATTATTGTGCGTTCATATCAAACATGGGACAAAATATTGTGTGATCCATTTTTCCTGAGTATGGGTGGGGTTGTTCCGCGACATAGTAATGTATATTCCTAATGCGTGAGTATTATACTCTTGGCTAAATAATTACTTTGTGTGTTCTACACCTATGTGTTATTTGTGTTTATTTAATTTATGTTTGTGAAGTCCCCTGTCCCCAGAACATATTTCTAGTGCGGGGGCAGTCTTTCTAGAGAAATATAAACTATTAAAAACAACAAGAACGAGAAATATTGCAGAATAACTTATGCGAATACCTCACGTGGATATTTAATACGTAGGCGTATTCTTATTGGTTCTGTTCTGAATAGCTTGATAAGTAAGTAGTATCGAATAAGTAAAAATACAAGGAAAAATGATCTTTACAGAATTAGAGACACTATCGATTAAGTAAAATTGTTCAGTGTAACTATAGTCGTCACAAAATAAGAAGCCCGTTTTGACATTTGTCATTTGACATGCGGCATTTAAGAAATTGAAAAATCAAATTCATAATCCTATTTAATTACTGTGTTACCCATACACTATCACAACGCGTGTAATAAATAAGCGTCAAGTTTAACTTGATATTGAAAAATTGCACTCAAAAACACGAATTAATCGTATTAGTTACGCCACGATGACAAATGTCAAACCGGGCTTCTTATTTTGTGACGACTATAATAGTGAATTAAAATTCAAGTAAAGTTTACTAGTTTTCTTAGAAGATAGTTAAAATTATTATAATTTGCTAAGTTTTCTAATGAACTATTTACTATTCATGAAAATTGTTTTTAGAAAAAAAATCGTAGAAACCTTACTAATATTATAAATTCAAAAGAGAGACTGTTTGTTTCACTTTCACTGTAAAATCGCTGCACAGTTTCGTTAAAATTTGAACATACAACGAACGGAGATACGCACAAAAGCTATTTACTGTATCCTTTATGTTATCACCAACAACCCATAACGGCCCGTTTACGACCTTACCGCTGTGAGCGGTAGCGAGCTATGAGAGCTATGAACGGCGACTCGTGGCGTGCCTCGTACATTTTTATACTTTTGATATTACCGCTCGGCGTTTCGCTCTTAGCTACCGCTCAGAGCGGTAAGGTCGTAAACGGGCCGTAACGTCCCACTGCTGGGCTCAGGTCTTCTCTCAGGAGAGGGTTAAGGCCATACCTCTCCACGCTGGCCGAGTGCGAGTTGGGGACTGGCAAGACACACGCGGGTGTCGTAAAAGGCGATTAAGGGATAAACTACGCAAGATACCATCAATGCAAAGAGAAGGAAAACTTGAAACAAACCCTATACCAACCCGTCTCGCCAGCGTGGTATAGTAGGCCAAAACCTCCTTTCTAAGGCGAGGCCTATGTCCAGCAGTATACAATTTGATTTCAGATAATAAAATAGTATTTATTTACGCAAAAACTTAGAGTTGAATTTCCAACTATAAAACTGACCTCTACGCTACTCGCCCGCGGTAAGACCTCTTCGCACAAATCGTTCGAATTAAATTAATTACCTTTGCAAAGCGACGTCTAACTCGTGTTTAGGAGCTCTTAAAACTAATCTGTGGATTTGCACAGCGAATAATTCCCGCCCAAGCCGTACATAATTGGTTTCTCTTGGTGAACGAGAGCAGCCCATTTTAACTTGGATTACTTCCTTTGATTACAATAATTAGATAGAGTATTTAAGTCTTTGTTGTAATTTTTAGGTATTCATCAACAATTCATAACGTCCCACTCCACTCTCTCCTTGGCTCTCCTCTCAGGGGAGGCCGCGGCTCTCCACGCTAACCGAGTGCGGGTTGGGCAACGACGTGGCTATGTAATCTTGCTGTTAGATGTTCTTAAGCCACCCGAAGACCTCCAACTAAGCTTCACAATCGTAATCTTATGATGAAAATTGGAACCGACTGTTTAGCATGACCTCTGAATCACAGAAACGCTCATGATATCATTTTTAAAAGACAACTATAACATTTGGAATTTTCATCCTGTGCCCAAATCACATCCAGACTCAGAACAACAATTTGTGGATCACAGAAAGTGTTGTCCCTTGTGGTATTGAAACCCCGCTTAAAACACTAGGCCAATCGTACAGTCGAATCATTCCAGTAACACCACCAACCCATCTAGGTACTAATCATACCATCTTTGCTTACCATTGGTTATTGTTTCCGATCACCTAGGGAAAATGAGTGCCTTTTTAAGTTTTACTATGACATACAGGAAAACTAGAGGAAAACCATACCAAGTCCTCTTGTTAGCGATAACAAAAAATCCTTTCAAAAAGATGTCGATGTTTACATTTCTATTTACAAAACTTATACATAAGTATGGCCTTAACCCTCTCCTGAGAGGAGTATTATGCCCAGCAGTGGGAAATTATGGGTTGGCTATGAGATTTTATGATGATGTAACTTAAATATTTTATTAGTCATTATAACTTTTATAGTACGAGTTCTACTTAGTTCGGAACTAGATGGCGTTGTATTAGATAGCCAAAAGTATCTTACTATTTATTAGCTTTTAAATCAATTAAAGCTATTAGTAACAATAGAAATACCTTGTTTTTGTTGCACAAATTTTCACAAGCTAAAGTCAACCTTAACACGCATAACATTACTCTTTATTACTAGTTATGATTCATTACACAGAATTAAAAATAAAAACAAATTACTACCCACAATTTATAAGAATCCTAGATATTAAATCGCATTTTGCACCTATATAATATCATTATGCATTGATGCTTCAATATAGTTGGGATTATAAAATATATAACACAATGTTCATTGTATAACAAACTGCTCGTATAAATCATACAGGCCACTCACGGGTTAATCCCGACAATTTCAGGAAGGGATTTATACAATAATATTTTGCAACATATTCCAATATGCAATCCATGCTGATTCGATAGTAACTAAGTACAATTTAAATGGAAGGTAAACCTATAATTAACGTGCGCGTTACTTCTGATTGGAATATAGAATTTATGGTAGTAGAGCCACGCTGATTTCAGCACGAATGGGCCGGCTCGACCCGGCCAGTACTACCCTCACACAGAAGACCATCCTAATAATGACAGCATTCTTGCTGTCGTATTTCGTTGGTGAGTGTAAGACCGGAGGCCTAATCATTCTGCATCTTTCTCCCGCCCTTCGAAGGCCGGTAGAATGATGCAGAATAATCTTACCAGGCTGCCATGGTAGGGGTCACCATACTACATTGCCTACCCTCACAATAAGCATGGTGACCCCTACTCCTGGATTCTACTCATGCTTTCCATCAGGCAGAGTAGAGTCACTTTGGCAGGCTTAAATATATAAAAAAAAAAAAAAAACTGGATAAGTACAATTATCTTGTTTGTAAATTGCAAGTTTATTTGTTACTAGCTGAGTCTAGCGGTGTTTCCCGATGTTACTGCTGCAGCCAAGTGCGCATCGGACTCGCCCATGAAGGGTTTCATAGAAGCAAGTAACATCATGTAAAAGTTCTTGTAGTTCGTTGTAACTTTGATTGATGTTTAAATAATAGTGTATTCATTGAATGCAAGGTAAAATTGCGTTTTACAATTTATGACGTATTAAAAAAAACTACTTACTAGATCTCGTTCAAAACAATTTTCACTGAAAGTTTGCATGGTAATGAACATCATATTTTTTTTTAGTTTTATCACTCTCTTATTTTAGAAGTTACAGGGGGGGGGGACACATTTTACCACTTTGGAAGTGTCTCTCGCGCAAACTATTCAGTTTAGAAAAAAATTATATTAGAAACCTCAATACCATTTTTGAAGACCTATCCAAAGACGGGTAACACGTATAGGTTTAATGAAAAAAAAATTTCGGGTTTCAGTTCCATGTATGCCCCCAATATTTATTGTTTTTTTTTTCAATCTTTGTGTAAAAATCTTAATGCGGTTCACAGAATACGTTACTGCATCTTTGTTCAAACTTCCGGAGGCTGGGAGAATAATGAAGCATTATCTGACCAAGCCGCAATCGTATGGGTCACCATTCTGCATTGCCTACCCGTACAATGAGGACCCATACTCATACTAGTGACTAGTACTTAGACTAGTACTAGTGACCCATATTCCTGGATTCTATCGATGCGGGCTAAGGCCATACTTCCCCACGCTGGCCGAGTGCGCGTTGGGATATAAAAGATAATGTCTTGTAACAAAACCCAAGACAATTTGAACCCACTAATAAGTTAACTAGAGTAGTAATATACGACCCCGGCTAACACAAGTACGGATGGGACATGATAAATTATGTAAACACTACCCTTTATCCAAGTACATTAAGACAAAGACCGATAACTTATCTATCCTTTTCCCTCACGCAAGAAGGCACAATGTAGCTTCTGTTATGTACTTCTAAAACCCCTTTCACATCATACAATTTTATGCGCAATTTGACTAGGATTTCAACCAAATTGTCGCGTGTGGAGTTAAATTGGCCAATTCAATTCCATTTAGTGGTTGGAACCGCCTGAGTTGTTTATATCAAATCAAAATACGAGAAACTGGTTTGAGTGGACGATAATTGGACAATTTCGTCAACTTATTTGCTTATCTGCTTGCAAACGGAATTCAGTACCTCACTAGTTTATATATAGAGTGATTTTATAGCCTAAGGAGCTATGTTATAAGTTTATAAATGTTGTAATAAACTTGTAGTAAATATTCCAAAACAAGGCTAGTAATAAGGAAATCGATCGTAACAACGAGCGGTATAACCCGCTCGAAACGTCGGAAAGTAGTGGGTAGGTTCATAACCTTTTTAAATAATTTTATCGGGTATAAATCGCGTTGTACAACAACAAATATTAATATGTTACAAATATTATCATTTACTTATAACTAAATTGGCTACAGGCTGCTTTAGTTAGCGCATGCAAGTGTTGTTGGGATATTTTCTTACAAGAAATTCTTAATAACAGTACGAAGTAAGTTTGGCGGTGTGCGGCCTTTGCCTCGGAAAGCACGTCTATTGGTTCCAGTTGTTATGAACATCTTTGTTTATTGTTATTGGGAAGTCAGTACCATAAAACATAGTGATAACTAGTTCAACCTGCGATTCCAGGTTCCGATAAGAATGGATCTATAGGCCTATGAAATGTGGAGATCTGATAGCACTTGCTTTAAGTATAAACTGATATCCAGGTAAAAAATTGACCAAATGGGTTTCAGATCACGCATGCAAATCTGTAATACTGAAACCAATAAACGTTTATTCTATTCTATTCATAGAATAGGGTTCCATAGTCGTCTATAATAACATGTCAATTTAAAATCGATTATTGTCCAATAGAAAATTAATTGTTATGTTTACTTATCATTTCGTTATTTTCGTAGGGAGTTCTCTAAGGCTTCTACTGGATCTACGCCGTTATAGTTTTCCCTTAAAGTTCATCACATTGTATACCATCACGATTTTTTCTAATTTTTCAAGTCAGCCATTCAGCTTCCATGGGGGGCGGGACCCCTGTATTTTACTCATTCTTTCCATCTGGCAGAGTGGATTCACTTTGGTAGGCTTAAATTTAAAAAAAAAATATTTATATCAGTTGTCTAGTATCCATAGCACAAGCTTTATTTGGGTCTAGTGTAGTTTGTCATTCGTTGTGGTATATCCAAACATGTATTATTATTTACTAGTAGCCGACCACAAATAATATTGGTAACATTAAAGGCTTACCACTGACCTCAAGTGTTGTCAAGAAGATTCAACAGTACACAAATAAATAAACTATGCAATGAATTCTACGAGAGTACAGAAGCTATGTAACAATTTGCGCATCTTACATACTTTGAGCATATTCCTTCATGTACTCTGCCCTTTTCCCGGGCGGCCTGCGGTCGGCTCCAACTACACTGTTCCCGTACATATTAAATGTATATGTGCTATTCTCTCAAGAGACATGCTAGCTATAAAACATCAGCTGTATAGTGTATGGGCGCTTTTCAGCTTAGTTGTTTAATATTTAATATTTAGATATGATATATTTCAGCTCTCTATGATTTCGTTGGTCTAGTGGTTAGCGTATGCAACTGCTAATCAAGAGGTCTGGGGTTCAAATCGCGGGTCGGGCCAAAAAGTTTTTTTGGGTTTTTCTTAGGAAATTCCTAATAGCAGCCCGGAGTTTGGAAGGTTGGCGGTGATTCACGCCCGTGCCTCGGAGAGCACGTAAAGCCGGTCCCGGTTGTCATGAACTTCTATGGCAATCGTTATTGGGAAGTCAGTGCCCTCAAATATGCTGACAACTAGTTCAATCTTCGAATTTCAGTTCTCCCTTAGGGTTGCGGAGGTCCGATGCCATTCGCTCCGTGGAAAAACTGAAATTCAGGTAAAACCGGTTGAACTAGTAGCCGACCCCAAATAAATTTGGGAATAAAGGCTGGGAAGATGATGATATTTCAGCTCTCAGCAAAATCACTGTGGCGCAGTGGCAGCGTATGCAAATGCTTTACAAATACTTGTTTCGGAGTCTGGGTGTTTTCTATTTATTCTATTTTATTATAATTTATTGTAATTTAGAAAAAAAGTATATATTTCAGTTGTCTAGTGCCCATTATACAAGCTCTGCTTAGCTTAGTCAACTGATGGACGTATGCCTGTTCTTAGAAAGAAGATTTGAGGTAAATTACTTACCTAATATTAATACACGAAATCCGTGTGGTGACGGGTTAAGAATACAAACTGTCACCACCCCTATTCATTCCATGGGTATCGTAAGAGGCAGCTAAAGGAACAAAATAAGCAGCTAACATCCCTGCCAAGAGAAGGAAAACTTGAAGCAAACCCTTTACCAACCCGTCTGGCCAGCGTGGTGTAGTAGGCCAAAATCTCCTTTCTAAGGAGAGGCCTATGTCCAGCAGTAGACTGTTAAAGGCTGTTGATGATGATGATGATGATGATGTATGTAATATGTATCTGCAAATGTTGTATCTGTGTCTGTAAAGTGCTTTATTCTTGTATCTATTTGTATTGTCTTGTACACTTGAATTGTATTCTGTGTCTATAAGTGAGGATTTGTTATTGGCTGTCTGTCTTCTTGTTTGCTCATATTCTGAATGTAAAAGCTGTAAATTCTCCATAGCATGTAAATAAATAAATAACAGAAGTTCTTTTTTTCATATCCTTATTATGAGTACAGACAGAATGCATGGTGATCCACACTATGGCGGCCTAGTAAAAAGCCTCTGAATAATAGCTATATTTTTAATTTCAATTTTAATATTCCACAAATTTTTAAATATTATTTTTCTCTGTTTCAGGTAAGATACATAGTGGGTAAACTCTAGAAGGTAAAACAATATTGAATCAAGGGTGTGTACTCCAGTAGTACTGACCTTCAAAAGACCATGCACCTACGACAAACAGCCGTTAGTAACGACAACAATAGCCTTCAAAAAACAAATCGAACATCGCCATCTAGTCCCAAACTAAACAAAGCTTGTATTATGGATACTAGACAACTGATTTAAATACATAAACATACTTTTTTTATAAATACATATGAAGGTCCAATTCCCTGGTCGGACCAAATGTTTGTGTGATCCGCAAATATTTGTTTCGGAGTTTGGGTGTTTTTCTATGTATAATATGTATGTATTTACAAAAACAAGTATGTTTATATGTATTTATATTAGTTGCTGCTTAGTTTGGGACTAGATGACGTTCTGTGTCCGAAATATTTATTTATTTATATCAGTTGTCTAGCACCCATAATACAAGCTCTGCTTAGTTTAAGACTAGATGGCGTTGTGTGTAAGATGTCTGAAATATTCATTTATTTATTTAATAAATATGAAATTTTTTGTGCTCTACAGGGTCTACGATTGTGCCTAATTTTTAAGCATATCCTAGTTTATAAGCAAAGTTCTCACTAAACTGCCGTAGTGTGGGTCTCTATGTTGCATTCTCTGTACTCACAATAGAACTGTACCGATAGATGGTAAATTGAAAGTTAAATGCCCTTAATCATGTGGATACAATATATGCAGTCCATAAACAGAGCATCAGCATAACCTTGGCCTATCTTTACAATACATCTTGACTTCGAACGTGATAATTAATTCAGCTAAAATACAAGAACAACAAGAAACTAGAATTCACTGATCCACTTATCATCAGTTATTGACAACTTCCTTCGCAACCTTCACAGGACAAATACCTCTGAGCCCTCACAAACAACGCCCTCCCGGGAGGTCGAAACTTTTGTCGCAAATTGTGCGAATTTCGTCGGAGCCTCTCTGAGGAGTGCTCAAGTTCTCACAATTTGTCTCCGTCACTATACCTAGTCATGTTGACCATATTTCAAAACTATTTGGGTTTTATTCGTATAAAGCTAATTATACGTTACTAATTATTTGCCCACCAATGCAAAAAGTTTTGGTTAACAAATGCTATTACTTTTTCATTTATCCTAATGGGTCAAACAAAAAGTATCTCACTAAACCGGCATAGTGTCACCACGCTGAAATATCTACGTTCACAATGAAGAGGGTGATCAACACTATTGCGTTATAATGCTTAACATCTTTTTAGATATTAGATATTAAAATAAATTGGAATTCGTTAAACTTACTGAACTAGTGAAACGCTGGGTCATGAATCGAGTAAAACTAATATAAATGACAAATTTCTCGCGTAGGATTACAACTAATGTTGAAACAACTACTACTACAATCGCTTTGAGGTTTAAAATGTACACATCTGGCCTTGACCTTCTATCGTATACACAAAGTTTGCCGCAAATAGTTTGCGTCCTATGACCCCTCCTTAATTCTACAATCTTGGTGTACAATAAGATCCTTAAAATATCATGCCGGTATTACAATGGCATTTTCATCACAAGGTGCTGAGAAAAGTTTACGAAAATAAAATAAGGAAGAAAATCATTTCCGCATACGTTTTGTATTTTATCCTTCCATATGACGATTCCGGTGACGATTTTTATAGTGGTGTGCAATGGGAGAGGCCTATGTCCAGCAGTAGACTGCGATGGGCTGATGATGATGGTGACGAATCAAGTACACGCAATGTTACCGTCTCTATTCTTTTTAGGGTTCCGTAGCCAAATTGCAAAAAACGGAACCCTTATAGATTCGTCAGGTCTGTCTGCCTGTCCGTCCGTCCGTATGTCACAGCCACTTTTATCTGAAACTATAGCTATACTGTTGAAATTTGGTCAGTAGATGTATTCTGTGATACGCATTAATATTTTTACATAAAAATAGAAAAAAAAAAACAAAAAAATTTGGGGGTTCCCCATACTTAGAACTGAAACTCAAAAAAATGTTTTTAATCCGAACCATACGTGTGGGGGTATCTATGGATAGGTCTTCAAAAATGATATTTAAGTTTCTAATGTAATTTTTTTCTAAACTGAATAGTTTGCGCGAGAGACACTTCCAAAGTGGCAAAATGTGTGTGTGTGCTGCCCGCATTTAATGACTTCCAGCGACTCAAGTCATCGGATAACTTTGTTTGAGGCCCACCAACACTGTTCCTTGACCCCTCCCATTTCAGGCACAGAGTGGCACACCGTGTGGTTTTAGTTGGTCCAGTTGGGTGACGGCCCGTGGAGGTTTCCACACCCAAAAAAACAAGAGCCTCCGAGAGCCTACGAGCCTAAGAGACTTTGGTTCGTCTGCCGATCTCCTCATTCTTGATTCAAACAGAGAAACTCCTAGCATTACCCTATCCATTACTCTCTGGGTGACTTTAGTCTTCATATGAGGTCCAGTATACATCGCGTCACTGTACCATAAGTCATTAATGGAGTGTAGTAGACCAAAAACCTTCTTTCAAATAAATGGTCTTCGTTCAGCTCTAGACTGAAAGCTGTTGAAAATAAATTATGTAAGAAATATAACATAGATAATAACCTCGAGATGATAAGCAGAGTTGTGACTTAAATTGAAATTACGATAAAATACAATTTCAAATTTTGAGTTTCCGGACATTTCAATATATTTGAATTACAAAAGCCATCACAAATTTTGTAAAGTTACAGTATAAATAACTAAAAAGGGAACATTATCTTAATACTAATGACTTGAAACAATTTGCCACGATATCCGACTAGTCCAAATCTTTGCATAACACCGCTTTAAATTTTGTAAAGTCAAAATTGAAAATAATTATCAAAGTGTCTCCTCCTGAATTAATAAATTAACCCCTCCCAAAGATCACGGTCTAGCTAAGATAATGATATCTGCCATAATAGCTGCTATTAACATTATAATGGCACAACCGTTGTAGCCGTAACGCCCTATAGCCTAGGAGCTTGCTGAACACAAATTTAATTTTTGTAATGTAAAAAATGATTAAAGATTAAAATAATATTTTGTACATAAAAGTTTGTTTTTTTGGTTTAGATCTGACAGTCTTAAACATTGAGTTTGAAAGTTTTTTATTAAGATCATTAATTACTGAGTTACAATTCATTTAGTAAATGTCAAAAAATGAAAAAATAACAAATTTTAACAATGATATCTTTATTAATAACTACATAATTCTTAATTACTAAAACGCATGGACAACAACCATAGTGATAGTTGAAATCGTTACTGTAATTTAATAGCATAAAGTTAATAGATATACCAAATTTTCTAAATAAGGAGCCTCTTTATCTATTTATTAGTTCATTTTTCTTCTTTATACCTACCCGTGTACACTAGTACACAATGTGTTAAATGTTATATTAATCAGCCAAGTAGTATGTAGTAAGATACAAATATTGCATTTACTATATATTATGTAAGTGCACTCATTTCTCAATTCAACATATTATAGAAAAAGGAGAATAGAATCTCTTTGGTCACTCATAATTCCAGTGTCACAGTTCAGTGTAAAACTCCGAAATATATACTTATCTGAAATTTTCTCAGCCACTAGCTCATAGACTATGTACCTCTACGAGGCGCTACGCAGATACTCTGCAGAGGACGGTGTCTCCTCGCTTTAACAAGAAATTTACAACAATGTTTTGGGTACAGATAAATTTGTATAGAAGTAAATTTTGTAGCTGATATTTATTCTGTAAATTCATTGTTTGTACTGTGCCTGAGTGTTGGACAAATGAAGCTCAAGAAATTTTCTAATGATAAACATATTTCTTATTTATGCTTAGTAATTTCTATTGTTATATGTTTTATCTTTTATTTAGCTTGCGAGTAGGTCTCTACTAAAACTGTTTTTCATTGACGTCGAGATAAAGAGTGGGTTTTGAATTCGGCTGCATTTTTCATCCACCGATTTGGATGTTTGGTCTCTCGGTTGACAGAATATAAAAAGTATACTTATTATTTGAAGAAAAAATATCACATCTGTAGTTTGCAGTAAAGTTTGATAAAAAAAATCATGAAAGCATTTGTCTCCTGAACTCAGAAAGTTAAGTAATGTGGGAAACATTTACAATTATTAGAAGTGGGGATTCTTTAATTGTACGTACTCCTCGAGTACAAAAACACTTTTAGAATCATCATCATCAACAGCCTTCAACAATCCACTGCTGGACATAGGCCTCTCCTTAGAATGAAGGTTTTGGCTTACTATACCACCCTGGCCAGACGGGTTAGTATAAGGTTGGTTTCAAGTTTTCCTTCTCTTGGCAGTGATGTTAGCTGCTTATTTTGTTCCTTTAGTCGCTTCTTACGACTTCCATGGAATGAATAGGGGTAGTGACACTTGTATTCTTAATCCGTCACCACACGGACAATTTTAGAGTACATATAATTTAACAGACACATTGCTGAAGAACTGCATCAAGAAGACAGGGACTATCTGTCAATACCGAGGTCTTTTGAAGTCGTAAAATTATTCCGGTGACTCAGCGTATATGTAAATATGAAATAGCCCGCAGCATAATAGATTATTGTATAATAATTTAAATCATAATGATATATCCCAAACTTAATTAATAATACTTTAAATAACAGACATTATTGAATAGGCGAAGTACTCTATGAAAATTTCAATTAAAACATTAATGAAAATTTTAACGAATAGAGAGGAACCTTGTAATAATATCGTAAATATATTGGATACAGAATATTAACTTTAAACTTATGCTACCACTCAATACATCAAGTACCTTTGAATGTTATTATTATTCATTACAAGTTCTCAAAAAAACACATTAATTTCGGACATCTTACACACAACATTATCTAATACTAAATTAGGCAGAGCTTGTATAATGGGTACCTAGACAACTGATATAAATACATAAACATACTTTTCTTTTTTAGATACATACATATTATACATAGAAAACACCCAGACTCCGAAAAAAATATTTGTGGATCACACAAATATTTGGTCCGACCCGGGAATAGAACCCGAGACCTCTTGATCAGCAGCCACATATGCTAACCACTTGACCAACAAGGCAGTCAAAGGTACTTGATTGTATTGAGTGCTAGCGTATACGACTGTAATTTTTGAGGTCTCGGGTTCGATTTCTGACTCGGACCAAATATTTGTATGATCTGCAAGTATTTGTTTCCGAGTTTGGATATTTTCTATGTACAGTATGTATGTATTTACAAAAAAAGTCTGTTTATGTATTTATGTCAGTGGTCTAGTACCCATAATACAAGCTCTGCTTAGTTTGGGACTAGATGGCGTTGTGTGTAACATATCCGAAATATTTATTTATGCGTTTAAGTCAAAACGCTTTACCTAACATATGCTAACATATTACAATGTCTCTTTAACCCATCAAGCGCACAATTTATCCAACTCATCACCTCCTGTATCAACATACCTGGCATGCACCACCATTAAATGACGTCATAAACGCACAAAGCGCTATAAAGTTTTATAAGCGTGGATCATAAAAGCTTGGCAGTGATCACCGTAATGTAACATAATGTTTGAATAATAATGAGTTTAAAACCATTCACGGTAATGTTATGATCATTAACGGTTGGTGAAGAGAGATTTTTGGGGGTATAAAACTTTTGCGGTAATGTATAGTGAAGTCTTTATGAAAATTGTGTTTGTTGTCTTCTCAGATAAGTGTATGTGGTAAGGGTAAGATGTTTAGTATAATCGAATCGTATCTCTCGTGAATTAACTCTCGCGAAAGCACATTTTATTGTGTACTTTTTTTTATTTTGATATTGAAATTTGATTGATAATATTCTCTTAGCCGTCTTCAGCCATCGCCACCGAGGCAGTCATATGATCAGGTAAATAATCTTGCCAATAATATAGGCTAGGATTTTCCTAGCCTTTATAATTTACGAGATCTTTGGGGTAAGACACACTGGCATTTATGCAGACGGGGCCGCGGGCAGCAGCTGGTACTATTATAATATCTATATTTTACTATTACAGTTTAACCGCTAAACTAATTTGCATGAATTTAGATACATAGATTGGATCTTGAAGAAGGACATGGACTACTTCTAGTAGTCGAAATACACGCGAGGGGAGCCGCGGACTAGATCTAGTTATCTATTATATAGTGAACCTTAAAAACAACAACAGCGTATTGTACAAACAGTCCTCTTTTAAAAAGAAGTAATTTGTTAAATTTCCCATAAAACAAACTTCCAAAAAAAACCTTCCATGTTTAAGGGTAAATACAAATTATTCCAAACAAACGTGGAACTGCCAAAACAAACAGAAACTAATTTAGTAGTACATCTGATATTTACATATGGAAGTATGGTGAAGTTCGCGCGGGACACACCGGGCCGCTGTCAGACCTCTGTCATGCGCCATTATCGTGAAAGGTGACGTAATATGCTCCACAAGTATACTGATTGTAATTGTTATATGTTTTGGAAAAAGTTCACGTATTTTCTCCTTTTTTCTGTATTTATTTATAAGCCAGCTAAACTGCCTCGTTGGTCTAGTGGTTAGCGTATGCGACTGCTAATCAAGAGGTCTCTGGTCTGGCCAAAAAGTGTTTTTGGGTTTTTCATAGGAAATTCCTAATAGCAGCCCAGAGTTTGAAAGTTTGGCGGTGATTCACGCCCGTGCCTCGGAGAGCATGTAAAGCCGTCGGTCCCGATTGTCATGAACATCTACGGCAATCGTTATTGGGAAGTCGGTGCCCTCAAATATACTGACAACAAGTTCAATCTTCGAATTTCGATTCTCCCTTAGGGTTGCGGAGGTCAGATGCCAGTCGCTCCGTAGAAAAATTGAAATTCAGGTAAAACCGGTTGAACTAGTTAGTAGCCGACCCCAAATAAACTTGGGAATAAAGACTAGGAAGATGTATAGATTTGAAAAAAAGGCCAAGATTCAGTCCAAAACCAGTTTCTTTAGTTTTAAATCATTACTGTGTTTTAGTATGACAATAGCTTACTATTAATAAATTTCACGTTTACCTACCATCAAATAGAAGCTACCAACTGAAGCTTGTGAAGTGCCAGACAGACCCAAGTTTTGATGGTTTAATCCGGTGTCCGTCAGAGTTAATATTCCTGAAGTAGATTTAGGTTCGGTCTATCGCTGAAACCAAACGAACTAGACTAGTTAATAATTTACGTTTTGAATGAATTGGAAATCTTGAAAGCTGGAAAGAGACTTATAATTATTATTACTAGCTGCGCCCCGTGGTGTTACCCGCGTATATCATTATGGTTGCTATGCAAGTGTGTTATGCAAAGCAACCTGTAAAGTTTTGACAGGAGATAAACAGTGATACATTTTGACATCTACGATTTATGTATGTATTTTATAATCACCTAGTTTTCGCCCGCGTATCTCGATTATTGCAGTAAAAAGCCCATGTGTTATTCTGATATATAAGCTATATTACTCTAAAGTTTCATCCAAATCCGTTCAGTAGTTTTTGCGTGAAAGAGGAACAAACATACATACACATAAACATACTCACAAACTTTCGCGTTTATAATATTAGTAGGATTTTGTATTTTTTGTGAAGTTACGTTCGAAACGTAACATTTTGAAATTATTTATCGCAAGTAAATACCAACCGTTTTTTTTTTCAAATTAAATCAAATCATTTTTATTTCAAATAAACCAATACAACGGCACTTATGAAACGTCAAGTAGTCAGTCGTGAAGCTAATTGTCTGTTCCAATTCGTAGATCCTTTGAAGAAGAACAGACAAGAAACTTCATGGACACTCTTTTCCAACATACTTTTCACAATTTGTTGTTACAGTTTTTTACATCCCATTTATTAAAGAAAACAGTTAAATGTAAGAACAATGTATCAATATTGATATTTACACAGGTAGTGTCCAAAAATAATGAAACAATAATATAATATAGCAGTTGTGAGATGACCAGCCCCGACTGGCGGCGCCCGTATCACGAGCATGACCAATGCACCAGCCATCGTCCAGTTCAACCATATTGTAGGGAGCCGAACGACCCGCTACACACGCCACCGCCAGCAGGACTTTTGAGCGAGCATGACATATTCACAACCGCCAGTCAACAAACAAACTTATGCCACTATTGACTACAAAATGCTCACATGTACAATTCAAAAGCCACAACAAAAAGCTTAAGTATGTGTAAAAGTCGCAAAATTATTAAATCAAACCTATAAAATATTACACAGTAATTTACATTCGTTATTAATAAACAAACAAACCTATGAAATAAACATGAGCCTGTTTAAATATTTCCCAAACAATATAAATCTCGCATCACAAAGCTACAAAGGTGGAACCACAAAACTAACAAGAAACAAAGCGAGTCAGAGGGCGCCACTGTCCACCCACGTCAGCGGTAAGGTCCGTTGGGTAAACATGATCGATGGGTATTGTGGCAAAATCCCGATTTACTCCTAATTTTGTTAGCATTTACTATTCAATTATTACTACACAATTATACTTACACTACCACAATACACGGTATACGAGTATGTACACATTTCATTTTTTTTTTTGTAATTGGCTTTATATATCCTTAATTACACGCTTCACCTGTATGTTTGTTTGTTTGTTCGTAACCGACACCTTTGGGTGCGATTTTGACCTTCTTTAAACGGCCAGATTCCGTTCCAACTTTGTAGATTTATTGAGGACTGATGACAAAAAAAAAACAAAAAAAAAGTTTTTATTATTTCAGTCTTTTTTCTACAAAAAAATAGCTTTAAATATTTAAACAAACGTCCCCCCACGCTTTTTATATTAAAATTATTTTCTACTTTTTAGTTTAAAAGCGTGTTTGTTTAGTTTTTTAAAATTATGATTTTTTTATTTTCGTTCTTTTATTTTTTTTTGTCTCCAAGTTCTATATTGTTTGGACTTCTTATATTATCTGAGAGAGGGTGTTGATATCTGCTACACAGTTTTATTATTTCTGCGGATATCATCGTTTTCAATTGTACTGTCTAAACTTGTCCTTTTACAAGCTTATATATAATTTGTAATTTATGTATATGTATGCATGTTTGATCAGGTGAAATTTTGCAACTCAATTTTGATGCGATTCTTGAGCCAATGTAAACAAGTTCAATTTGGATGAGAATGCGTGGTTAAGTTTGTGTCGTCCTTCTAAATCCAACATTACACGATATAAAATCCTGTCAAATGGTATAAAAATCTGAATCATGATTGTGCAATTTGTGCATATTCTATAATAATTGAACTTTAAAGGAAAACTATAGCGGCCGGGCACGATTTGAAATACACGTGCAATTGTGGATGGATATTCTTCTATTAGGGGGCGTCCATAAATTACGTGAGGTGTATTTTTAAATTTTCTGTCCCTCCCTCCCCCCCCCTGGTGACATGTCGTGAGATTTTATTCAACCCCTCCCCCATCCCCCAATCTCACGTGAGACTTATGAAAATGTAGGTTTCTTACTTAAACGCATTGGATTTTTAATGTACAAAGAAAAAAAAATTGTTCGTGTTTTTATTTACCACTAGATAAGACTAAAATCAATATTGCTGAGTTTACTTATAAATGTAAAAAAAAATTAACAATAGAATACTTAAACCGTAACTACTGTGATTAAAAAAAGAACATCTACTCTAATTCATTGCATGGAGAATCATGGGCGGTCTCAAGGGAGACTATTGGAACCAACATGTCCATATGATTTTCATTAAAATCATCTGCTACTTCCACTTCGTTCTGATCTAGCTACTCTAAGCCGTTGGTGCTTGCGCACAGTAACTCATTACCTCGTCTTGTGACACTCCGTGAGGGCCGCACTTTGCTTTTATGTCAGACACGCAGGCGGAGCCGCGGGCAAAAACTAGTACTTTATGCAGACAAAAATAATTAGTAGTAGACGTGATTACGGTCAGTTCAAAATGTGTGACAATTTTGTGTCATTCTTATTTTTTCGTAACTTCTTCTTCCTAGCCTTATTCCAAATATTATTTGGGGTCGGCTACTAGTTCAACTGGTTTTACCTGAATTTCAGTTTTTCCACGGAGCGACTGGCATCGGACTTCCGCAACCCTAAGGGAGACTGAAATTCGGAGATTGAACTAGTTGTCAGTAAATTTAAGAGCACTGACTTCCCAATAATCATTGCCATAGATGTTCATAGCAACCGGGACCGACGGCTTCACGTGATCGCCGAGGCACGGGCGTGAATCACCGCCAAACTTCCAAACTCCGGGCCGTAATTAGGAATTTCCTAAGAAAAACCCAAAAACTCTTTTTGGTCCGACCCGGGAATTGAATCCGAGACCTCTTGATTTGCAGTCGCATACGCTATCCACTAGACCAATCATAAATTAACTTTTCTTTACGTGACAGGCATAATACATACTAGCATACCTTGTTTTATAGATGTAATAATAAATATCATCAAAATCATCAACAAACATTAGCCTTTATTGTCCAGTGCTAGACATAGACATTATTATATCTAAGGTTTATTTCAAGATCTGACTCTCTTTTTATTTGAAATGCTGCTGCCAGCAGAATTAGAATGAGTAAGAGGGTGTCCATAAATTACGTGAGATGTTTAAGGGGGGGAGGGGATCGAGTCAAATCTAATCTAATCTTAAGTTGGAGGGAGGGGGAATCTCAGCAAATATCACGCAATTTTTTTTCTGATTGAAACAAAAAAAACTATTTTGGTACCTTTAATCCAGATTGTACATGCTTAAGATTGAATCTTAAGCGTAATCGTAATACGATTAAGATCATTCATTAATTCGTTCGAAAGAAAGTAATTTCATTCATACTTCCACGTTATACATCTACTTATTGTCAAACCACAATATTTGTTTCATACCAAATAGCTAAATTTAATCAAAGTCAGGGTCACTTAGGGTCACCTGTTTCCTGTTTCAAGATTGAAAGTATCTCAATTTTGCGTTTTATAGAAATCGATGCAGTGGCTTAGCCATAAAATCATTATCATGTAGACAGATATACAGACAGAGTTACTTTTGAATTTATCATTTTATTATCTCTTCTCAATCGTTTCACTCTTGGCAGAGCGGTCGTGGTCACATTGAGGTATCCACGTCGGTGGCAAAGGCGGACACAGCTCTCTGGATGATTTCACGCCATCGCTGTCGATTGGCAGCTTGTCTCGCGCAGTCAGACACACGGTCACCCACTGCGGACTTCACTTGGTCAGTCCAGCGCATAGGTGCCCTGCCGCGCGATCTGGCTCCTTCCACCTTTCCCTGCACTACCAGCCGCTCTATGGAGTCGCCATCCCGTCTGGAGACATGCCCAAAGAAATGCAGAATGCGCGATTTTACTACGGCTGATAGACGCTGCGTGATGCCGAGCTCCCGGAGTATGGACACGTTGGTGCGGATTTCTGTCCATGATATCCCGAGCATCTTTCTATAGCACCACATCTCCAGAGCATCTATATTCCGCTTTTCGGATTCTCTTACGGTCCACGTCTCCGCCGCGTAAAGAAAAATGGGATATACCAATGTCCGCACAAGCCTGATTTTAGTGGCTTTGGTAATGTGGTGATTTCTCCACACTTTTCGTAGCTTCTCCATCGCAGTTCTGGTTATGGCCATACGTCGCTTTACTTCGTCTACGCAGCCGCCGTTGTTTGAGATCAGGGCCCCAAGGTACACGTAGGTCTGAACCACGTCGCAGTTCGCAATCTGTGTCACTTCCGGCGAATTGTCGTTAACGCGGTCCACGATCATAATCTTGGTCTTTGTCCGATTTATTTTTAGTCCAAACGTTAGGCTTACGCGTTCCATTTTAAGAAGTAATTCTTTCATCAGACCAGCATTACTTGCAAACAAGGTGGTGTCATCTGCGTAACGCAAGTTTGCAATTTTATATCCACCAACAACAACTCCATCGGTCCAGTCTTCGAGAGTGATTCGCATTACAAGCTCGGTGTATACATTAAATAGCAAAGGTGACATTATGCATCCCTGTCGCACACCCGCACTAGGATGGAAACCATCTGACAGTAGGTCATCTGTCCGCACTGAAGCTGTACCCTCTTCATATAGTTTCCTCAGCAGATGCACTAGGTGTTGTGGTGTGCCCATGTCCAGTAATGTTTTCCACAACGTTGGCCATTTCACTGAGTCAAACGCTTTAGAGAAATCAACAAAGCATATGTAGGTCGGCTTGTTGAACTCTCGAGCCTTCTCAATAATTTGACGTAAGATGAGGATTTGTTCACGGGTTCCTTTTCCTTTCATGAATCCGGCCTGTTCCTGCGCAATTTCTCTAGACAGATAAGCTTTCAGTCGCTCGTTTAGTATGTGTAGCATTATTTTACTAGCGTGTGTTATGAGGGCAATGAGTCGAAAGTTGCCACACTTTTTTGTGGAGCCTTTTTTGTGAAGAGGAGTGAAAACTGTGTGAGCCCATTCTTTAGGCCATTTACCAGTTAGCCATATTTTATTGCAGATGACGTGGAAAATGTGAACGCCACGTTCTCCTAATGCTCGTATGGTTTCGATTGGGATTTCATCTTTTCCTGTTGCTTTCCCATTTTTAAGATGTTGGATAGCGGCTCTTACTTCTGATTCAAGAATATCCGGCTCGAACATTTCACTCGTTGGCTCAGTAGGTGTAAAATTCCGCGACTGAGGATCTTGAAATAACGACTGACAGTAGTTTCTCCAAACTTCGGAATTTTTTTCTAGTTCCGTGACTATTTGACCATCCTGATCTTCGATGGCCCAGGTTTTAGACGGCAGCGTTTTTGAAATAAGACGGATCTTATGAAACAGGTCTTTTGATTCATATCTATCTGCATGAGCTTCGATTTCCTTACATATATTCCGAAGGTAGGAATTATGGTCTTGTCTGCATTTAAACTGTATTTGTGTCGATATTTTATTAAGGTCCTTGATATCGGCTCCTGCTGCTTTCAACTTCCGGCGTTTTTCAACGAGTTCGAAGGTGCTGTCAGTCATCCAATGCTGTTTTTTGTGGGTTGTAATTGGAGGTGCGGTTCTGGAGACACTTGCAGTTATGAGTGTTTTAGCTCGCTGCCACAGTGCATCGGGAGTTTCGTTAGCCAAATCCGCGCCAGACCACAGTGACCAGTTCTGTTCGATAATCGAACGAAATCTCGGAACGTCCTTTACCTCCAGTCTCCTCTGCTTTTGAGTGATTCTCGCTGCTGTCAGTTTGAGTTTTATCTTAGATACCAACAGTTGATGGTCAGACCCGCAATCGGCCCCAGGTAACGTATGGGCATTTGTTATAGATGATCTCCAGCGCGACCGAGTCATAACATAATCTATTTGGTTGCGAGTCTTTCCATCGGGTGATACCCAAGTATACAGCCTTCGAGGGTGGTTTTGGAAAAGGCTATTCACAATCAGCAGGTCGTTTTCTGAAGCAAATTGTATTAAGCGTTCACCTCGTTCATTTCGCTTTCCAAGTCCGAATCTACCTGCGCATTTGCTCAGCTCATGAGCGTTTTCCCCGATCTTAGCATTCAAGTCCACTAGGATGATTAATAACTCCCTGTTGGGTACTTTTGTTATTGTGTATTCTAATTCGGAATAAAACTTCTCGATTGCTTCGTCACTTGCGGCAGAGGTGGGAGCATATACTTGAACAATGTTAAGGTTCATCGGCGAAGCTTTTATTTTAATGCTGATGATCCGATCGCTTACCGGCTCGTAGCCCATCACAATTTTTTTCTGGTGTACAGGTATTAAAAAGGCTACACCGTTGCTGCTGCTGATGTCATTTCCTGAAAAGTAAATAACGTGGTCGTCCGTCAGTACATGTCCGCTGCCTTTCCAGTGTGTTTCACTTAAGCCACATATGTTAACACCGGTTCTTACTACTTCTCGTTCCAATACGGTAAGTTTCCCAGGTTGGTTCAAGCCGCGTACATTCCAAGTTCCTATCGTCTGGAGGTATCTCAGCTTGATCGGGGTTCCAGTAGCAGTATTTCCATGGAGGGCCTGGTCTCCTACCCCGCCATGGCCGGTATCCAACTTCACACCGCGCACCCCGGACGCAACACGGCGCCGGTCGCTAATCGGTTCGCAAGGCGATCGTGTCTTATTTATTTGTGCTCTCATGTGACTCTCTTGGGAATAAAGCTGCAGTGGTTTCCCCTTGCCTTCTGCGCCAGAAATTTTAGGGATTATTTTAACCCCAAGGTTACTGAAGCCTCTTCTGCTTGGTTGCCCGTGCAGGTTAGTGGTTATCCCGCCACGGTTCGGTCGCCATTGCCTCGTCTGTTATCCAGCAGGGGGCACCACGACAGCTGGAAAGCCGCCGTACCTAGGTCGTGCAGGTGAGGATGACATTTGGGGCTGACTAGATGTTGTTGTCATTCTCCCCCTTACCCCCATTTTATTATACATAGTTTTAAATTTTCTGGATTCTGCCATGTAAGCATCACCCGCACATCTGACGTTTCCCAAAACTACTATTAATTTTATACTGTGATAATTGAAACGAAAATGAGATGACAAAGTTCTTTGGCGAATGATATAAATGGAACCGTTTTTAGAGTTTCGTAGTTTATGACTCGGAACCCTTATAGATTAAGTCGGTCCGAACGTCCGTCCTCGACCTACCTGCCAAACGGTTAGTGCTAGAAAGATGAAACTTTTAATGGATATGTGTTTTTGTCAAAGTGTCTATAAAGTGTTAGAAAAAAAAAAAAAATTTTTTTTCGGGGTAGCTACAAGTAAAGTGGGTTTTTTTTCTAGCGTCTACTCTATGTGTGAGGTATCATTAGGTAGATATTTTAAAAACATTGCGAGGTTGCTAGAACCATTTTTCGAATGAGGTATCCGTTTTCGAGTTATTCAAATTTAAAGCGCATTTTTTGTAAAAGCAGAGTGTCCCATCCTCTAAAAGCTAAACTGGCTGGCTCGAAAAATCTGAAAAAAATCATGATAGTATTCCCTATATTGAACTTTAAAAGAAAACCTTTATATCCACAACTGGTAGCAACACTACTAAAACAAAAGAAGCTGTGTCATTGAAGTTCAATAAAAATTGACCCAGCCGTTCCAGAGATTAGCTGGAACATACAGACAGACAGAATGAGGATGGTGACCGCTACTGTTGGATTCTACTCATGTTTTCAATCAATCAATCAAACCATTTTTATTTCAAATAAACCAATACAACGGCACTTTTGAAACGTCAAGTAGTCAGTCGTGAAGCTAATTGTTGTCTGTTCCGATTCGTAGATCCTATGGAGAAGAACAGACAAGAAACTCCATGGACACTCTTTTCCAACATTGATTTTACAATTTTTGGTTACAATGTAACGATGCAGATATTTACACAGGTAGTGTCCAAAAATAATTAAACAATAATATAATGTAGAAGTTGTGAGATGACCAGCCCCGACTGGCGGAGCCCGTATCACGAGCATGACCTATGCACCAGCCATCGTCCAGTTCAACCATATCGTAGGGAGCCGAACGACCCGCTACACACGCCACCGCCAGCAGGACTTTTGAGCGAGCATGACATACTAACAACCGCCAGTCAACAAACAAACTTATGCTACTAGTGACTACGAAGTGCTCACATGTACAACTCAAAATGTTCGCAGTTATACAATAATAAAGACATTTATAAAAATACTATTCTCTAAGAGGCTCTTTCCTTCAGGCAGAGTCACTTTGGTAGGCTTGATATGAAAAAAACGTACAATTATGTTCATGTATACACTTGTGGTTTCCATTCAATCTGTAAAAGTAGAACCATTTACCTATTTTTCCACCCACTTTATGTAGTACCATACAATAAATATTACTAATATACAATTAGTTAAAGGTCGAATCGGTTAATTGAACGCTGCTAAAGGTTTAGGCGGCTTGAATACAGGCTAGACAGGCGTCTAGTCTATTCAGGCCGCCTGGAGTGCCTACTGAAGAAAGTTATGTAGGCGTATTAATTAGTAATAAATCTAACTTATATTAGAACACAATATATTAAAAGGTTGTTATGTAACAAAGGACGTCACACGTCAAGATGAACGTTTGGCAATATGTATTGGAGAATGATGAGTAACTTAGGTCGCCCATTAACCACGGGATGTTTTTTAAGGCCTTTTTTAACCCCTCCCTCTCCCCTGGTGATAAGGTAAGGATTAGGACAAACCCCCTCTACTAAAATCACATGTAGTTTTTAGTACCTTCAAAAAAATCTTATAATTTGGCCTGGAAACTGCGAGTCAAGAGGACACTGCACGCCGTTTTCGGTTTACAAATCTTGCGCTTGAGGAAGAAATTAATACACGTGATAATTTATACTATACACCCGTCCCCCCCCATGTGATATTTCGTGATTTTTGTTGAACTCTCTTCCCCCCCCTTTCGAGTTTCACGTGATTATTGGACGGCTATTTTTTCTAGACTAGGTTCGCTCGGCAGCATTACTTGCGATTTAAAACAATACCCGCTGGTCACACTGCAAGACTCAGCTAGTAAAAATAAAAAGCAAAGCATTTTTCATTATATATTTCTTTACGGAAAGTAAAACATAAAATCTTATATTACAAATTGACCCATTCTTATGATCCTATTATCCGAGTGCATATATTGTACACCCAACACCCCGACCGCGCGAGGGGCCTTTTTGTCCCCGCCATAAGTCAAGTTGCCACCACTGCGACACTTATTGCGACATGTCACTTACTACGTACTCGACACACGTGTTCTGACATGTTTAAACTTAATTGAATGTATAGCGAACTTATTTCTTCTTGCTTGTTCCGTCGTAGGGGTCAACAATTATGGTGAACTCGTAGGTGGAACCGAATAACAATGACAGTATATATTATAGCGGCCATGTTTATATATTCTAAACCTATCGTTACACTGCACAATAAACACGTCTTAATATCAACAACGAAATGACAGCCGGAATCCTAAGTGCTCGATAATCGGCACATATCTGAAATGTCCTGGTCAAGCATATCTCTGTATAATTTCCGTCTTTTACTTTAACCAATATATGACGCAGGAATAGATGTAACTTCAACAGTACAATATAATTTAAATAACTGTCTAAGTGTTATTTTATATTGTCATTAGTTTATGTCCACATTTTATTAGTAGGTATATATTAGAACACATATTTTATCTATGGGAGGACGATAGCCGGCTGAATCGGAGTAATACCACCCTTCCAAAACATGTCTCTTGATTTACACTTGTAATGTTGAAAGTTACTCTCTGTCTGTTACGTTTTCACTGTTAAATCGATGCACTGCTTTCAATGAAATTTGGCATTGGGACGATTTTGTTCTTCTAGGAAGAATTTTGAATACGCTCTACCGCGAGAACCGACACAAGCACGGGCAAAGCCACCAGCAAAAGTTATAGTAAGAGCCCTCAAGCCCAAGACATCTATAGTCATTTTCGTTACAAAACAATGTTTAAAACTCTGTTTCCTAATCTAATAAAGAAGAAGCGCTAAAATTGAAATGTTCTTGCTGTTTCAATTTACAGTTTTGAGTTTTACAAATAGTTTCTTGTCCGTCTTGCTTCTAGAATATTAAAACAACTCTAATTTTATTTCGACAAAAGTCTTAGGTTCATTGAGGTCAAGCACTCATGGCTTTAATAACCTTAAATACACAAGAAAAATATATTTAAATTAAATAAGCCACATATATAATAAGCTACGGCTTCAATTTTAGTCTTCAAGCCCGGAGTTTAAAGCAATGATGTTATTATGATTTTTCAGAATATGTTTAATGATGAATCATTGCCAAACTTCCATACTTATTTATTAACAATTTTCTGTGCGAAAAACCCAACAACACTTTTGGCCCGACCCGGTAATTGGGCCAGAGACCTCTTGATCTGCAGTTACATATGCTAATCACTAGACCAACTAGGCAGTCAAAATAAAAAAGAACCTGAGAAAGGACTACTTTTTACCTCGAAAACCAAAATATACATACTTTATTAAAATATTAACATACCTACGCAATGTTGTTTCAAAAATTTAATGGAATGAAGACTCTAAGCTTAATAAATCCGTGTAAGATTTAAAACTTTTATCTAAACCGCAAGTTAAACTTTGTCCATAAATCGTGTCCACATTTAATTCGAGGTCGAGTGAGTGCTGCATCACCGCCAACAGCAAATATTTCAAGTTGCCTCCGGAACCGATCCCAAACACCGTTTTTATCAAAAATCCAATTTTCTAACTCTGTATCGAGTTGATTTCGCCAGTGAACCCTTTGTGGCTATTAAAAAACGTGCCAATATATTATGTTTTTTATCTCGCTGTCATCGGGGGTCGATTCGACCCTCATCGCATTCGAGTGTTATATTTTATTGTGGTTGGGTTGTTAATTGACTTGGTCGATGATACCCCGTTCACACATTGTAAGCATTGATCAATCAATGGTATTGATGTTGAGAGGGTTGAACATAAAATTTTGATGATTGCCTCATTTGAATATGTAGGGTTGAATAAATATTTGAGATGTTTTGGGATTAGGATTTCTGGAGCGAAGTTATTTTGGGTATTTAGTTTGATTATTTGGTTTACTGATTTAGAGAAATAATATGAGAATTTTTTTACACTGTTAATGTTATTGTGATAAAATTATACTTACTAAAGTTAAATTATATCCAGACGGAAAACACAATGTCGTTTTCTTTTTTCTTTTTAAAAGACAACTTCCTCATTCACAATATTAATCCTGTGTTGCTAGGGACTTTATAAACATACAAGAAATGAACACGAAGAACACCCAGACTCAGAACAACAATTTGTGAATCTCACAAAGAGCTATCCGACGTGGAATTTGAACCCACGACATTTGGCGAAGTAGAAACTCTTTCTACTTCGCCAAGTGTCGTGGCGACCACTTAAACTAGCAAGGAAATAAAAGTCATGACGTTTCATAAGGATAATTTAATAGTCAACTGCTGGATATAAGTCTTTCTTTACAAAGGTTTGAGTTTTTTTGAGTTGGTAATTTTAAGTATTCCTTTCTGTGTGTATGTTCTGTGTTTGTTATTTTTCTGCGTACTATGCTCTCTTAGCCGCTTTTTACGACACACGGGTTCATCTAACATATGTACATATATAAAATAAAACAAGCAAAAAGGTTAGTCGACATCACAGGAGACCGAAGAGCTGGCAGCTACCTTGGACAAAGAATTAGTCTAGCTATTCAAAGGGGGAACGCTGCCAGTATCTTCGGAACCTTGCCTAAAGGGACTATTTTTGTTTGTATATTATAATTCATTATGTATGTATATTACAAAATAAAACTAAAGTATTTGATTTGTAATAACGAATTGCGTGAGATAGACTATATAATGTTATCAAAAGTTTGAAGTAGTCTAAATATATTGAGTTGGTTTTTGTACGTTTCAAAAGCCATAAATCTATTGAACTTAAATTTTCAAAGGTTTTCTCTTGGTAGGCAAAGATCACAGAGCGATCATACATAACATGTTTTTACACAGATGTTACCTTAGATTCTCAGAAGCATATTATGTGATTTGAATACTTGCGTGCCTTTGGAACTCGTCCTGCAACACCTGGGTACGTATCGGGTGATAATGGTAACTAAAAATACGTTATCTTGCTTTACTGTTAATGGACAACAATGAGGCATGACTACTGCGTAATAAGAATCCAATATGGCTTCCTACAAAGTTGTAGAATAAGTACTTAATATTTTCACATTCTCATATGGGTATCAAATATAAGGCATTTCAGATACTTTATGCTATATTAAATGTGTTAATAAAATGTATTTTTGCAAATCACGTAATCTTTTGGTCCAATCTAGAAGTCTATCCCAAGACCTCAAGTACAGTATTCGCATAAACTACGCCGAAATACAAGATAAAAGTCACAAATTATATGTCACGAAATTGTAAAAACATGGACTTGAAATACTCATAAACTAATTGACTTTGAAACCAAATTTATTTCGTTTTTTCACACAAAAACATCAGAAATAAAACAAATGAACCTAAAGGCACGTAATAACCGATTCATATTTTGCTCGTCGCTGTGCTCCATCCCTTTCTTACTCGAGGTTGTCTTACCTCCTACCCCCAGACGGTCCCATTAACGAGCGCGTTAAACATTTAATTTTTATACAAATTGTTTGCAAATTAAAACCGTTTCATTTCCCAGGATCGCAGCGAAACAATTCCCAAAGTAAAAAAAAATATATGACTGTAAAGTTGCTTTTAATGAATAGCAATTGTGGGTGTCAAATGGAATTCGATGATTTGGTTAATATCCTTGTTAATTGGTCCGAGTACTCCGGTGTTCAAATATTAATTTATTCGCACCAATTTAGTTGATTCGACTGAAATTATGCGTTTGCTTTCCTATCACACAGAATTGTTGATTTGAATGTGTTCATGACATTGAGTATTTTGCTTTTGAGGAAAAGAAATTTGCATAAGAATTTTGGTATTGTGATTGCTGTTGTTATCTTTCTTTGAGACAAATTACATACATATATATCTGTGTGACGGATTAAGAATACAGAGCGTCGCCATCTCTATTAATACTATGTGTATCGTAAGTCTATAAGAGCAAACTTCGCAGAATAACATCACAAGACAAGGAAGGAAGTATTTCACAGTGTAGAGGCAAAGTAATAAATAAATATTGCGGACATCTGACACAGATCATCATCATCAGATCTAGTCCCAAACTAAGCAGAGCTTGTACTTCTCAGACATCTATTCTTTTCAGACATTTTTACAAGTCGGACTTTATAACTAGTAGGCGTCGGCATTTCCTACGACTCACTCTGGGAAGAAACGCCGAAACAAACCACAGAGGTGTTATTTTTTTATTTTTTAAGTCCTTGTACAATATTAAAGAGAACTATGTGAGTATGGGGTCTGGGTTGGCCTTTGAAGAAAGGACCATAGTTTATAGTCGACCTGTCCATACTGACGGCATACGGGCCCCAGCCATCGTGTAGCCTAACCGATGTAGTCAGGATCCACAACCCGGAACACGACACTGCCGCCAGCAGGACACTTGAGTAGGCCGTATAAACACTCAAAACCATCAGAAAATTACTAAAATATAAACTAACATTACAAGCCTACACTATACTCACATTTACAAACTTACACAAAAAAAAATACTATACAATTCAATTTCAACGAACTTTTACTATGGGTACTTCTTCTTCTCAATTTAAGGGTCAGTCCCTTGTCGGTGGAGCAATCGCCACTTCTGTCTATTTTCCGCAATCCGTACTAGACAACGGATTGAAACACATAGTACCTATAAATTATTTGTTGAATGTAAGATGTCCAAAATCTATATTTTATTTATTTTTCCATCCCTAATTAGACGCAACCATTTCTCTAACGTATTTTCCAAACACTTGATTTCGTAGAATACTGGTTGTCATGATGTTTTAATGATGAAACATTGGTATTTATTTAGATTGTACCGCCGCTTTTGAGACGTTGATACAAGTGCTGAATAAATATGAAATATTAACTCGCTGTATTCATGAATGTTTAGTTGGAAGAAACCACTATTACAATAACGAATAATTAAGATAATTTTACTTTGAAATACATTATATAATTTTATTTTGACTTTGATGTTTTCGTGACTTTGATGTAGGTATAATATTTGTATTTTCTGTTTTGTTGTTGTATTGTTCTCTGTTTTTGCGTTACGTTAGAAGTAAGATACACTTATAGCGGTTTTAACCAAAGTTTTCTACATTTACGGGGTTACTTAGAAAGAGATAGGTAACCCTTAGTGATATTTTCGTTTTCACCAAACTATACGGGTCATCTAAGTGCTTAAATTTCTCATCTAAATACGATAGCTAAGTATATGTAGTTGATAAAAACAAGCATTAAACTTGAGATCCTGAGCTGGTTTTAAGAATTCAGGGCCAAAACATGTTTTTCCCAGTTTTTCAGCATTCATAAGAAATGTTTAAATCAAAGAATGATGACTATATGACGGATATGTTGTTCTAGTGGTTAGCCACATTGACTACTAAGCTGGAGGTCGTAGCTTCGATTTCCACCCAGGAAAGATGTTATGTAATGAGGGAGTTAACTTTGTTCTGTACATAGATGTCTATCATTAACTACCCATAACGTCCCACTGCTGGGTCGGCTCTCCTCTCAGGAGAGGGTTAAGGCCATACATCCCCACGCTGGCCGAGTGCGGGTTGGGGATGTTCCAAGCCGCCCGAAGGCCTCCAAATAAGATTCACGACTGTCATCGTGTGATAACAACCGGGATCGACTGCTTAATGTGGCTTCAAATCACGGAAACGCTCATAAAATATCATGTCACAAACGCTCACCCGTCTAAGTACTGACCGTGCAGTTATTGCTTACCCTTGGTGATTGTTTCCAATCACCTAAGGCCATTTGGCTGTGAGCTCTTCTGAGATGTCTATGTCATGTGTGTTTCTAGAAAAGGATTAGTATGTTTATCAGTATGTATACCTACCTGTATATGTGTATCTGTCATTCTGACTTATCTATGACCTACATAACTCTGCTTATTTTTTATAATTTTTTATTTAATCAGACAACTCCCGCATTAGGACAATAAATTCCTGTATCACGGAGGACTTTACAAATATACATGAAAAGAACACAAAGCACATCCAGACTCAAAACAACAAAAAATCCCACGTGAGATTTGAATCCATGACACTTGGCGCAGTAGGAAGCGGCGTAGCGACCACTTAAACCACTAGGCCAAAGGTGCAGTCAATTTGGAAGTTTGGAATTGAAATGCCCTTTTTTAAATTATTTGTTATGATTTTTCTATATTATATAGTTATTGCACTTGTCATGATGTCATTATATGGAATCTTTGAGCTATTCCAAGATCTGTACTGTTCTCAAATTATATTATCTAGAATATTATCTAGAAAATAAATACACACTTTATACAAACACTGATATTGAATCACTTGTTATTCTACAAGCGACTTATTCATTTATATGTGCGTATCGCCTGCTACAGATAACCATAGAATCATAATGACTTATGAACCAATCAAGGTAAGTTCTGTTAAGACCTGTAATGCATTGTAATACAATTGAAAATCGAGCGTATTTTTATCACTATAGTAGACGAAACTGGAATACAGTCAGATACTAAAGATATGCAAAGGTTTTGAAAGGAGATTTTCGATTATTGAAGGCAAAAGGGAGGTGTGTTATTGGTATTCATGTCACAATGAAGGGGTTCATCTCATAAAAAAATAAGGTGATAGTATTAATTTTGCATAATACCTTTCCTAACACTTTGTTGGTCTAGTTGTTAGCGTATGCGGCTGATGATCAAGAGGTCTCGAGTTCGAATCCCGGGTCGGACCAAATGTTTGTACGATATTCAAATATTTGTTTCGGAGTTTGGGTGTTTTCTATGTAAAATATGTATGTATTTATAAAAAAAAGTATGTTGTATTTATATCAGTTGTTTAGTACCCATAACACAAGCTATGCTTAGTTTGGGACTAGATGATCTTGTGTGTAATTTGTCCAAAATATTTATTTATTTATTTAAGAAACCAGCTTATGAACGTGGCTGAGCTCGCCTATAACCTTCTTCAAAAATGCAGTATCTTTATGTCAAATTGAATTAAAACCAGTACAGAAATTAAGCTGTAAAAGCGTAACAAACAGACAGATGTACATTCGATTTTACAATATTAGTTTTCCAATATATTTAAGGTGCTAGATCAAATATTATAATTTTATTTTAATCAAATTAATAGACAAGAACGATCACTTAGTATTTTTAGTCAGTCAAATTAAAGTCAGTTTTTTTTACCTTTTTTAGAGTTTAGGGAGTTTTCGTTTTGTGTGTTTTTGAAGTTTGTTTAGGTATTTTTTTTAAAGTTTGTAGTAGTTCGTTACAAGCTTTTAAGTATCGGATTTAAAAAGGTTCATTCTGCTCACTCCAACTGAATCAAATGTGTTTTGCCTCATAATATGTATCTTTGTGTAGTTTTGCAGTTTTCCTCTAAATATTCCTCCATTTTCAAATGGTACTCTTTATTTAATGTGTTTTTTATTATTTACAGGTAAGCTTTAAACTTGTTTATTTAAATAATAATCCAACTGCAGTGCTCTGGTATGTAGGTAAGTGGTTCTTTTTTATTTTTAATATGTTAATAATTATTTAAATCATGTATTTAAAATTACAAAAAGATATTCATAAAATTGTATACATCAGTATATTAACTAATATATAAGTATGTTAAGTCGGGTTACCGTGTAACAGGCTATGCCTACTTTGGAAGCAGATGGCCCAGTGCAAGATGTATGAGTTTATCACTATAGTAAAAAATAAGACTTAATACAAAGTAAGTTGACTAGGTAGTAAAAATAAATTTAACAAAAAGGAAACCGACTTCAAAGAAAAACAATTCCGAGTACCCAAATCGTGACATTTGAGGAGTTCCCTCGATTTCTTCAGGATTCTATCAGCAGATCCTGGTTTTCTTTTAGGGCCACATAGGAGGTCCCATAAGCAAACACGCATACCAGCTTTCGAATAAATAAAAGAACTAGCAAAATTGGTTCACCCAATCGATAGTTCCGAGGTAACAAACAAAAAAAAACATCTATCGAACTGAGAACCTCCTCAGTTTTTGAAGTCGGTTATAAAGTAGTTAGTGTTTTTCAAGTTTGTAAAGATTATTTGATTTATTTCCCACTCAAATGTTTCCATAATATAAAAATGACGCCATTTTTTTTATTTATTTTACAATTTTAAGGAAACTTACAGCCAGAAGAAGAATTTAGATATAGTTAGGGCCAATTACAAGTTGCCACAAATTTCATGGCACACTTCAAAATAAACATATGCGCTCTAAGGGTAGACAGTAAATACATTATTGAGCAAAAACATATTCAACCTAAACATTCAATAACAAAAAAAACACATAAATAATTTTGGCATTAGACACAACTCTTTAGGCAGAAAGGCGAAACTATTAAGAAGTTGGCCTACATTTTGCCAAAACATTTTTCTAACAATAAATTACGAACACAATTGCTGGAATACATTATGTCTGAACTATATTTTCATATTAGTCGGTATCCTCAAGGCTTTATTTGATCATAGACTATAGTAATCATATATTTTAGTAACAAAGTTTAGCTTCTACAGTCAAAAAAACTTCGATGTATTTAAAAAGATACAATAGGTACACCTAACATCTATGCATGAATATAAATAAAATTCAAGTATCCGTTTATGAAATAAAATAACATTCTTTTTATAATTTTGTAAATTAAAAAAATCCGACTTCAAATAAAAACTACTCCGACTACCCGAATCGAGACATGTGTGTCTATGATATTTGAGGAGTTCCCTCAATTTCTCCAGGACTCTATCATCTGTTTCTTTATCATGGAAGGCACCAGCTTTCAAATAAAAAAATAACTATCAAAATCGATTCATCTAATCGAAATTTCTGAGGTAAAAAACATAACCAAAAGAAAAATAGTCGAATTAAGAACCACCTCCTTTTTTTAAAGTCGGTGAAAAATGAATATGAAACTCTATATGATACTTACATAAAAAAAGCAACAGTACAGTACAGTTAGTTTGGTAAAGTCAAAATCTGACACATTTATATTTTCAATAACAGTGTAAAATATTTATATAGATGTTTTGGTTGATGGTCATAAACGTATGGAAATATGCCGAATTTGTCCTTTGTTTACGATCCATGCTAAGAGCTGTCTGTTAGTATCAGTAAGGAGGCTGCCAGCGTATTACGCGCCGCGTAAATAAAGAGAACGGAACCAGTCTGGTACCAACACTTAATAATAAATTCCCGTTTGTAGTGACAGTTTGTGTCATGAGCAATGGGCGGAAATCTTTCAATTAGAATTTCTTAAACCCATTATAGGTTAATTTGACTAAATGTATCGGTGGCGCAGTTGTAGCGAATGCAACTGCTGTGCTGGAGGTCATGGATTCGATTTCCGGGTCGTACTAAATGTTTGTATGATCTGCAAATATTTGTTTCAGAGTTTGGGTATTTATTTATTTAAAAAAATAGTTTATGTGTATTAATTTCATTTGTCTAGTATCCATAGTACAAGTTCTGTTTAGTTTGAGACTAGCTGGCGTTATGTGCCAGATAAAAAATATATCTTCACATTAATTAAAATTGAAGTAAGTAAAATTATTTTTTCTGTAACAAAACACTTGAACTACCACCAACTACTCAACAATCAGAGAAGTTTTTCAAAAGGTTTCTTGAAGCCGTGTCACTCCAATTGAATTGGCTCATTTATACCAAAGCATGTCTCTCTTACAGTTCAAGCATAGCTCTACCACATTTCCTTCTCTACTATCCTCATAGTCTAATCCTAACATTATCATCTATAAAGCCAAATAGACCTTATATCTTTTGGCATAAGGATCAGATTGTACTCCTACCGTAGTTTTGATCCCGTTTGCTCAACCTACACTTCGGATTTTTTTTATCCCAGCGCTCACGATACACAAATTCGTTTCCCATGAAGATTATTACCTAGGATTATTGAAATTAGACAGGCGATTGGTCATAAGCCATAAACCATTTGTCATGTTGTACCGGCTTCAAATAAAATATGTAATCGTCAAAGATGATGATGAAGATGACGAAGGATTCCCTCATGCAGCAGCAAACAACAATCTGTTTTAAGTGCAAATACTTGCCTGAGAATCGATTTAATATTTTAAAACTAATTCTTTAAACATCTTGGAACATAAAATTATACACTAACCATAGGATTCAAACAATAATACACAGCTATCAAGTAATATTGTCCGCTGTGTCTCATATATTGCGCCGTCCCCACAACCAGCGGATTTGGTCTCGTGCCAACTGTCTAGTGTGAACCGACTTTGTCTGAGAAAAACTCGATTTGTGTCTCGTATAATGACCGAAACGAATTGTTATAGTTTTTTGTTGTCCCCATTTCTTTCACTCCTAGTGGGTCTACGGCGTAGCTTGTCTACGGTGTAGGTCTACGGACTAGTTCACATTGGCGTTTTATTTTTCTTGTTTCAGTTTTTATTTCTTTGAAAACTTAAATTTTATTTTTTGAAAAATCAAAATAATGTATTGTAACAAAAATGTCTAAAGAGATTTATTTTTTAATACAGAAAAAGTACATAGGAAAAGTACCCTTACATCTAAAAGTAATAAAAAGTATGTAAATGTATTTATATCAGTTGTTTAGTACCCATAATACAAGCTCTGCTTAGTTTGGGACTAGATGATGTGGTGTGTTAGATGTCCAAAATATTTATTTTATTTATTTATCTAGAATATTTAATATTCATCATTATCATCAACCTATCACAGTCTACTCCTCTACATCAACATCTACAAACAACGAAACTATGATAACTGATTTCGTAAACCTCCAGTCCGTAGGCGGCTTGATTAATACAAACTAAGCAATGATCAGAAGGTGAAACTAAGAATGTCAAAAATTTAAGTTATAAAAAATGAAAAATGTATATATGTAATTACCAGTCCAGCTAACTAATGTAGCACCGGCCTTATGCCGTTGTCCTACTTAATTTACTTAAACAATAACGTCACATAATTGTATTAACGTACCACTTATCAACGTTTTTACGTTTCTGGTTTCGTTCACGTTATCCCTGAACCGTATGTACGTTTATTAATAAATTGTTTTCATTAAGGCTTTGACTCTGAACCAAATATACCTTAACATAAAGCTAGCTGATGTCCGCGGCACCGCTCGCGTTCTAAGAGTATGATAATATCCGATATGCACACAAACTTTAATACAAATCGGTCCAGAGTTTCACACGAGATTTTTTTTCTGTCAGATAGCTAATGACATAATGCGCAACTTAAGCCATTTTTTTTAAGACTAGCTTCACTCGGTGGCGTTACTCGCGATTTACAACCGCGGGTGTCACCGCCGGACGCTGCATAAATATAATACTTGGTGACTCGTCTGCGTCTTCAACTATGCACTAACTTCAATTTCATCCACATCTCTGAAAGAAATTAACTTTTCCGTTTTTTTTTACAATTTTCATTAACACTTATATTTGCCGTAGCGTTATATTGTATACATCATATAATTCCTCGATAAATGGGCTATAGAACACTAAATTAATTTTTCTAGGGGTTTTTTCTTAAATGTAAGGCTAACAAAGTGACTCTACTCTGCCTGATGGAAAACATGAGTAGAATCCAAGAGTAGGGATCACCATCCTTAATGTGAGTACAGACAATGCATCATGGTGACCCACAGTATCACGGTTTAGTGAGATGCTTGTGCATCATTGGGCCTCCAGCCTCACACTCACCAACAAAATTACGAAAAAACGAATGCTGTTATTATTAGGTTGGTATTCTGTGTGACTGTATTCCTGCCTCAGTCGAGCCGTCGAATTCATGCTGTAATCATCGTGGCTCTACTTCCTATAAAAGATTACGGCTAGTAAACATAATCTTTATCTTCTTAGCCTTTATTCCCAAGTTTATTTGGGGTCGGCTACTAGTTCAACCGGTTTTACCTAAATTTCAGTTTTTCCACGGAGCGACTGGCATCGGACCGCCGCAACCCTAAGGGAGAACTGAAATTCGATGATAAAACTAGTTGTCAGTATATTTGAGGGCACTGACTTTTCAATAACAATTGCCATAGATGTTCATTACAACCGGGACCGACGACTTTACGTACTCTCCGAGGCACGGGCGTGAATCACCCCCAAACTTCCAAACACCGGCCTGTTATTAGGGATTTCCTAAGAAAAACCCTTAAACACTTTTCCGTCCGTGTGGTGACTGATTAAGAATACAAATTGACACCACCCCTATTCATTCCAAGGGTGTCGTAAGATGCGACTAACGGAACAAAATAACCAACTAACATCACTGCCAAGAGAAGGAAAACTTGAAACAAACCCTTTACCAACCCGTCTGGCCAGCGTCGTATAGTAGGCCAAAACCTCCTTCCAAGGGAGAGACTTATGTCCAGCAGTGGACTGTTAAAGGCTGTTGATGATTGATGATGATGATACGCTTACCACTAGAACAACGAGGCAGTTACGGCAAACAAACTTTAAATAATTAGCATAGATATTTCCAACACAATTACCCTCTATTGTTTATCTGTTATATTCAGAAATATGCTGTGTATCACGCTTTTTGCGTCGTTAATGCCTTTGTCTTATCCACTTTTTGATGTTGTTATCTAGCCAGCGCACATATCCGTTTTATTGTCATAGATAGGAGACAATGTTGTTATGGAATCAGTACAATTTGCTTTTATTTTCGTGAGATGTGTTCGTGTAAATACACTCGGTTCCAAAAATTACGGGTCAGTCACAAAAATTGAAATACCTCCAGAACTGTAAAAGCTAGATCAATGAAATAAAAAACAGAATAAAGACTTTTTAGTTGCGCTTCTAATAGCATATTATTTAAACTGGTTGATGAAAAAAACTTCATTAGAAAAACAAAATTTAAAAAAATGACTATTTTTAAAAACAAAATTTTTATTTCATGTCATTATGGATGCTTTCCATTTCTATTCTGTCACAAAAAAAATTATCGTGAACGTCTTCCACGTGCATAATTATTATTATGTGAGGTGAAGCATGGCAGTCACGCTAGAGGAATGTACCAGAATCCTAACTTTTTTGGAACTTGGGCGGAGCCAGCGTGAAACAGCCAGAAACATTGGTGTATCTTTGTCGACTGTTCAGCGGGTAGTCCAGCGGTACCAAGAGACCGGATCACACCTTAGAAGACCAGGAAATGGCAGACCAAGATGCACAACGGCCAGGGAAGACAGACAACTGGTGGCTACAATGCTCCGAAATCGTTTTCAAACTGCTGTTGGTCTAAAAACTCACTTTATTCGCTTTGGAGGTGGCAATTTAAGCGCTCAAACAGTAAGAAGACGTCTTGCTGAAGCAAATTTGAAACCATTGAGGCCCGCAAATGGCCCCAAACTGGAACGGGGACATCGAATTGCAAGACAGAGATACGTGCGCGAACACCTAAACTGGACACTAGACGATTGGTCTAGGGTAATGTTCACGGACGAGTCTAAATTCATGCTTTATAAGCATGATGGTAGGCAGTTGGTGTACAGAAGACCAGGGGAGCGCTTCCATCAAGCGTGTGTGGAGGAAAAAGTGGCGTACGGTGGAGGCTCCGTACAAGTTTGGGCTGGGATTTCTGCTGAGGCCCGCACCGAGCTGGTGCTCATTCAAAATGGAACTCTAAATGCAGAGAGGTACGTGGAAGAGATCCTCAATGAACATGTAGGTCCTTTCATGGCCAGGATGGACCGGCATGGCATATTAATGCATGATAATGCGCGTCCCCATACCGCCAGAATTGTACATGACTACCTTGAAGAGGTCGGTATCGAACTCATGCAGTGGCCAGCGCGAAGCCCGGACTTAAACCCCATCGAGCACGCCTGGGACGAGCTTCAGAGATGCGTGAAAGGTCGAAACCCCCCACCAATCACGCTTCCCGAGCTCATACAAGCACTGGTGGAGGAATGGGAAGGTATTCCTCAGCACCGGCTCCGAAATTTGGTGTACAGCATGCCTAATCGCCTGGAAGCTGTCAGAAGAGCTCGTGGAGGCAATACAAAGTATTAAATGAAGAAAGTGATGAAAAACAGCAAAAAAACAATCATAAAAAAAATGTAATCTTAAGAAAAATATGACTACTTTAGTTTTTTTTTAATTTAAGATTAATATTGTGGGTGTAACTAAGTTTTATTTTATTTTTTATCTGTATAATTAAATTCTCAATTGAACAGTCTTCGTTTCATTAGGATGGCATACGTAGTTCGGGAGATATTCGGGTTTATGTGACTGACCCGTTATTTTTGGAACCGGCTTTAGATTTATTTGTGCCTTAACTGAGAATGTGTCAGAGCGTGGTATAAGAAGATAAGCCACGTGCCAAAAGATTGCTTTTATTTTTAGTTTATTTTCATTTTGGTCTTGGAATTTGTGATGCATTTTTTGGTTTTGTTTTATGCTTTCTGTTAATTTTCACCTTTATTCAGTATAGGGCCATTGCAAAGATCTATTTCTACAAAAAAACAATTCTATGTATTCAAATGTCTACAGTATCATAGTAGTAGTAAGTATTAGTAACTTTATTATTAACTCGTTATCGCCCGCGGCTGCGTCTATGTCGGATATCGTGGTAATAAGTAGCCTGTGTCCTTTCTCGGGTTTTAGACCATCTGGATTCAAAATTTAATTTCCGCCGCAGAATCCGCCCACACTATGGCGGCTTAGTGAGATGCTTTTTCACGCCCTGCTTAAAGGATCCGGGATCATAGTGGGAAGGAAACACGTGAGATGGTAGTGAGTTCCAGCTTTTGACTGCTGGGCATAAGAAGGAAGAGCCGAACAGTTTCGTTCTTCATTAGACCTCAGTTCTCGCACTCACTAACAAAACACGACACCAAGGTTGCTGACATTTAAAGTGGGTATTCTGTGAGAGGGTAGTACTGTGCCTAAAAAAGCTTTGCTGACTAATAATAAGTGTTCAAATATCAGAAAACAAATACAAATAAATTATGGTAAATATCCTCCTTTAAAATTATGAATACAATTTGAATTACCTTTAAAATAGTTCCTAAATACAGCACGTAAATATTAAGAGAGCTATCAAAAACAGAGTTTCGTTGAATATTAAAACTTTCAACTTTCGGACAATTGAACAATCCATCCGATTCTGTTCGGAATCGTCCGAAACTTTGTCCGGATAATAACTCGTTAACGAATCTTAATTTCGAAATGAATTCCGTTGTTGAATTGTTTCGGCGTCCGTACCGTACTTAATTAAATTTAATTTGTTACAGCCTATTGATTTTGTCGAGTGTTTTATTGTTAAGAGGAGAGAGGAATAAGGTAAGGATAGTGTATCATAGATTGGTATTTTAATGACATAGAAATACATGAATATTATATTTATATATATATTTATATATTTAGATAGCGCTTTCATGTCAACTTAATTGTGGCGACTTTCACATACAGCTCGACGTAAACATACAACAGCGCCATCTACCGAAGAAACATTGAACTACGAAGTAAACACGTAACGATCTATACGGAGTAACTAATCCTGGATCGTGAAAGTAACATTCTTGCGCCGATTAGCATATACACGGTTAGTTTTTAATTACCAGAGAAAAAATAGGGGCAGATACAGAACTTATATACTAACATAAAACACCATAGAACAAATACCCAAAAAACAAAAATAACTGAGTTATTATAGTTTTTAAAATGTTAAAATACGCCCATAATTTATTGTCACCCAAATATTTTACACACGCGTATTTTAATTATCAATGAATAACATTTTCTGTTTCAATGTCTCGGTCTCTTTTCGACACACGACCAATCGGGTGTCGTTAGACACACGACGACAATCTTGTATCAACGGCAAGCAAAGGTCAAACACACATACCTACGTTCTCGACTACCAATGTTTTATAGGTACATACATAGAACTCAAGAAGAGTTTATCTAATTACGTAATAGATACTCACCTAATAAATAGTTTTGAAGTTTAGGTAATCAACGGACGGATATCTACAGAACTTATGTTAGATGTCTATTAGGTACTTACTACCACAGGTAGGTACTTTGTTGCTCGCATTTCGCAATCTCATTTGCCATTTTGAATGCAAACATAAATTCACTTTTAAACACGTCTTTTTACTGTCGATTTTAATTTAATGCGTCAATAATTCTTTGTCAAAGAAGTACACTCACTACAATACGTTTTATTTCACTAAACGAGCCGTGATTCAACAGACATTGGTAGACGTATTTTGTCTGTCGGACATTCGACACAGATTACGATACATCCATAAAGAAGTCACATTCTCACCAGATATAAAATTATGTACGTAATATTAACGTGTATTCACGATTTGTAAATTGGTACACCATAACGATAGTTCGAGGAGATTAGTTTCACAGAAATGCACTGTACGACGCATCACCCAATACTGTCAAATCAGTTCAAAGTTCAAAGCATGCCGCCACTAGGCGCACGCGAAGCATCGTAGGTATTAGGTACCCCGCTCGCACCCGCAACCCGCAGGCTAGGACATTGACACTTTCTTGTTACGTAATATCATGTCGTGAATTATATCATGCTTTATGAACAAAAAATTGGTAGTTTTCGGGATAATATTAACATGTATTTTTTTTTGTTTTAATTACATAAATATGTTCAGTTTCGAAAGCTGAATACCACATATTTTTTTCTCTGGACATTAAAAAATAGTCGTGTATACAACATCCCAACATCAACTGTTGGGCAGTGGCCCATCAGGCATGATCACCTCGCCTGGTCCTAGGATCCTCGCTTTGTGCTGGAGGAATACGACACCCGTTCCTCCACATTAATGACAAGCCGAAAGTTGAAAGGATAGACCTTGACATGTATTGACCGGTTCGATCAAAGTAATACCACTCACACACACAATCAGTATTAAGTAATTTGATTGCGCGGATGGCCTAGCGGTTAAAGAGCTATCCCAGGCGTTTCTTACTGTGCCGAGCGTTGTGGTTTCAAAATGGATTATGACGGGACTCTTGTCTTTGTGTAAACTATAAATTGCTGGTGTGTGTCCTTTATGCCCAAAGCTGATGTGTGTACACTCGTGTTATAAATTTAAATAGATAATAAAAAAAATATTACACATATAATACATAATAATACATCTGTACACATCATCACCTAGTCCCAAACTAAGCAGAGCTTATATTATGTGTACTAATCAACTGATATAAATACATAAACATACTCTTTGTTTTGTAAATACATACATATTATACATAGAAAACTCCCAGATTCCGAAACAAATATTTGTGTATGACACAAATATTTGGTCCGACCCGGGAATCGAATCCGAGACTTCTTGATCAGCAGCCGCATACGCTAAATACTAGACCAACAAGGCAGTCAAATATTATATACTGAGTGAACAAGGTTGATGCTGCCCAACTCATCTTGAAAGGAGGATTCAAAGGACATGTGACTTTTGACTTTCACTCTCAAGCGCTCATAGCCGAGTGGCCTTAGGTGATTGGAAACAATCACCAAGGGTAAGCAACTACGGCGCGGTCGGACCTAGATGGGTGACCGTTTGTGGCATTATATGTAATGAGCGTTTCCGTGATTCGGAGGTCACGTTAAGCAGTCGGTCCCGGTTGTTATCATAAGATAGCAGTCGTGAAGCTTAGTTGGAGGCCAATCAAAATCACGGAAATGCTCATAGCCAACCAACCACCATTTTTTTTTAACGAGTGGAAAGAACCCTCGGACCCTCATTCCACCTGGGGTTTACGGCGGGGTGGTGTGTCGGACTCGAATCGACTAAAACCACACGGTGTGACCTCTCTGCGCCTGTCTTTAGGGAGGGGGCCAGCGTTTTATCTCCTTCTGGACCCCTGGACATTCAATTAAACTCACCATTTGGGCGGCGTCCGGTCACAAGTGGAAATCAACCAACCACCAAAAGTCAAATATCTCGGTACTGGTCGCGCCATCATTGCTTATCGTCGGTGATTGTTCCCAATCACCTAAGCCCACTTTTCTTAGAGCACTAAAAAACATATCAAAACAACAAATTAAGATAAAAAATACTCCATTTATATAAACCTACTTACTACCTACTTTGAATAAATACCAATTTGTATCTATGTATTATTAAAGTATCATAATATTAACTGTAACTAATATCAAACATTCCGCTCGCTAGCTCACTGGAAATTAAGGGCGAGGTGCGACTGTAAGCGATAAAAGTTGATAATAAATTAACTTATTACGTTTCGATATACGATAAAAATTCGGATGTATAAACGCATTATCACGTATATTTGTACTTTTCATATCTTAAATACACGTTGATGGAGTTAATCTTAACATGATTAGATATTAGAATAAAGCCTAGTTATTAATATTACTTGTAGAATTAAAACTAGTGATTTTTAGGCACTTTGATAGATTTTTTTATTCTTATTCTTATCTCGAAAGAAATATGAAGTTATAATTTTTAAATGACTGTGTATCGTGTGCGACTTTACAAACATATATAAAACGGACACAAAGTACACCCAGACTCAGAATAGAAAAGCGTTGCTAGATGCGGAATTTAAGCCCACAATACTTGGCAAAGCAAGAAGCGGTGTGGCGGCCTAGGGTGCTTAGGTCTAGGTCATATGTGCTGTTTTTTATTACAGTCTATCAATGCCTATGTATAATATTATCTAGATAAGATATATGTCTTGTTAGGCCGCTCGCAATGGGACCACGGCTTCTAGCAAATAATTAACTGAAATATCCAAACAGTTTGAACACTTCACTTCTTAGTAACACAAGAGCCAGTACTGATTTCTATTCGACAGGATTATATTAAAATATTTCAAGTGAATTATTATTAAAATTATTTAGACTAAGTTTAATGTGATTTACAGGAATTTTCACTTGATTTATATTATTCTAGATAATATACTTTCCTGCTTTTATAAATTCGAGAGTTTGTATATTAAATTTTGAAATGCTTAAAACTCACTCGTGCAGAAACTTCTGAACATATTTAGATAATGTTTTACAGTAATATAGCTTACACATCACAATAAAATAGAGATCCAACATAAACTGCCTAACGTTGACAGCGCGCTTGGCCTAGTGGTTTAAGCGGTCGCAACACCACTTTCTACTGCATAAAGTGTTTTGGGTTCAAATCAACATACACATACTTTTTAGGGTTCCGTATCCAAATGGAAAAAAACGGAACCCTTATAGATTCGTCATGTCTGTGTGTCTGTCTGTCCGTCCGTATGTCACAGCCACTTTTCTCCGAAACCTTAAGAGCTATACTGATGAAACTTGATAAGTAGATGTAATCCGTGAACCGCATTAAGATTTTCACATAAAAATAGAAAAAAAAACAATACATTTTAGGGGTCCCCATACATAGAACTGAAACTTAAAAAAAATTTTTTCATCGTACGCATACGTGTGGGGTATTTATGGATAGGTATTCAAAAATGATGTTGAGGTTTCTAATATCATTTTATTCTAAACTGAATAGTTTGCGCGAGAGACACTTCCAAAGTGGAAAAATGTGTGTCCCCTCCCTGTAACTTCTAAAATAAGAGAGTGACAAAACTAAAAAAAATATATGTTGTACATTACCATGCAAACTACCAACGAAAATTGGTTTGAACAAGATCTAGTAAGTAGTTTTTTTGTAATACGTCATAAATCGTAAACCGCAATTTACCTTTCATTCAATCAATACACTATTTTAAAAACATCGATCAAAGTTACAACGAACTACAAGAACTTCTATATGATGTTATTTGCTGATACGGAACCCTTCATGGGCGAGCCCGACTCGCACTTGGCTGCTTTTCTTTTGTAAATACATACATATTATACATAGAAAACACCCAAACTCCGAAACGAATATTTATGGATCACACAAATATTTGGTCCGACCCGGGAATCAAACCCGAAACTCTTGATCAGCAGCCGCATACGCTAACCACAGGACCAATAAGCATTTGTTTCGGAGTTTGTGTGTCCTATGTATAGGTAGTATGTATGTATTTACAAAAAAACAAGTATATAAAATGTATGTATTTATATCAGCTGACTAATATCCAGAGTACAAGCTCTGCTTAGTTTGTGACTAATGGTCGTTAGTACAAAGAATAGTCATCTGATAAAAAGTTACAACCATCATCTACGAACCAGTTATGTGGTAAGCGTATACGTCTGCTGATCAAGAGGTCTTGGGTTTGATTTCCGGGTCGAACCAAATATTATTTGTGTGATTCACAAATATTTGTTTCGGAGTTTGGATGTTTTCTATGTATGTATTTAAAAAAAAGAAAATGTTTATGTATTTATAATATTTGTTTCGGAGTCTGGGTGTTGTCTATGTATAATATGTATGTATTTACAAAAAAAAAGTATGTTTATGTATTTATATCAGTTGTCTAGTACCCATAATACAAGCTCTATTTAGCTTGGGACTAGATGATGTTGTGTGTCAGATGTCCATAATATTTATTTATTATATCAGTAGTCTAGTACCCATTTTTTTTTTTTTTTTTTTTTTTTTTTTTTTTTTTTTTTTTTTTTTTTTTTTTTTTTTACGTGTGGAAATCCCCGCGGACCGTCACCCCGTCGGGGGTTACGGCGGGGTGGTGTGTCGGACTCGAACCGACTAAAACCACACGGTGTGACCCTCTCTGCGCCTTTGTATTGGAAGGAGTCCAGGGAGGGGATTTCCTTCTGGACTCCAACCGGCGCCTGCCCGCACTGTTGCGGGCACCATCTCACAATTTACTCTCTAATTAGGCAACGTCCGGTCACACGCGGACGTCGCCCCCTCGCGGTTGGCCTCTACTGCGGACGGACGGGAAACCCGTCCCGCCCATCCGCGGCCACTCTCAGGGCGGCATGAGACGCAGGTATGCGCGCCTCCGCCGCCCGGGGCGCCGGCGGCGGATCGGGTCCGATTGGATGGCATCCTCCCGGGCCTTCTCCGCCACCTCCTTCTGCAAGATTACGTCCTCGCAGAAGGTTGCGACCGCGGTAAAACAACTGTCGCTGCCGACCATCGATCTTATGACGGCCGGCAGCGAGAGATCCCCTCCGATGACTGCAGTGAGGACCCGGCGCTGCGCCGCCCAAGCGGGGCAGACCGCCAGCGTGTGCTGGGCCGTGTCCTCACTGCAGTCGCAGTGGTGGCAGGCGGGACTCGGTTCCCTCCTAGCGACCGAGTGCAGGTACTTTCCGAAGCAACCGTGCCCGGAAAGTACCTGCGTCAGCCGGAAGGAAAGGGTCCCGTGCTGCCGCCCTGCCCACTCCTCGAGGACCGGCTGAAGAGCCTCCACGGCGGCGAAGCCAGCGCGTGGGGTCTCCAGCCGGAGCGACCATCTCAGTATGGTGGCTCGGCGAGCGGCTTCGCGCCACTCGCGCACGTCCTCGGGCGGAGGGCGAAATCCGCTCTCCGCCCGGAAGTCAGCCACTCGCCGATAAACTTCGGCGAGCACTTCCGGCTCCAAATCCCACGGGGGTGTTCCGGCCAAGGCACACGCCGCCTCTGTGGACACCGTGCGGTATCCGCGTATGGCTCTGACCGCCAGTATCCGCTGGGGGCGCCAGAGGCGCGCCCTGTTCTGGGCGGACAGAGCCGCCGCCCACACCGGTGCACCGTAAAGTGCCATCGACCGGACAACCCCCGTGTACAGCTGCCTAGTGGGGACACTGGCCCCGCCCAAATTGGGCAGAAGTCGCCCTAGGGCGGAGGCAGTGCCCACCAGCTTAGGACCAAGCTGTCGGAAGTGCTCGTCGAAGAGCCACCTACCGTCGAGGACCAGACCCAGGTACCTCATCTGGGCCCGGACCGGTACGAGGACCGAGTTGACCTCGATCGAGGCGCCGGCGGGCAGTAGTCTAGTACCCATAATGCAAGCTCTATTTAGCTTGGGACTAGATGATGTTGTGTGTCAGATGTCCGAAATATTTATTTATTTATTTATTCGAGTCAGTTTGGGACCAGATGACGTTGATGTAACATTTTTTTTAAACATACATTATTAATAATAATAATATTAATGTACCTTTTTATTAGTAAAAGAATTGTCAGAATCAGTTCAATAGATCCAAAGACTACTTCTACAACGTCTCAAACTCACAAACTTTACCTCTATAATATTAGTAAATGTAGATAAATAAATACTTGTGAAGCTTGTTCAAAAGTTTGAAATACTAAACACGCGATCTAACAAACTTCACACAAATCTCACTTCACCTTTATCTCCAATCAGAGCAAATCAGATATCCAAGATTGGCATAGTTTATCCTCACTAGAAGTACCATGTTAAACAACTATTCGGACCGGGTCCGGCCGAGGGTTTCGCCCCGTACAAGAGCAAAACGAGTAATAAAGGCCAAAAGGGGATCTCTATTTAGAATTCCAATCCGTTTGAGTATGATGGCTCTGTAATTGGCATAAGTGGTTTGGTATAGCTATTAGATGGGTTCAACTAAATTTCAAGTATTTATAATGTTTATTTTCGAAGTAACTTTGTTTCTATAGGAATAATCTTAATGGAATCGTGTTTGAGTTAAGGGGCATGTATGGGCTTCTTTGTTTCTTTTATGACAGGAGGGGCTACCTGGGGCTACTGCGACTTACACGTACAGTTTAACAAACTACAGCGCCATCTCTCGAAGTCACGCAAAACTACGGAGTAACTAATCCTGAATCGCGATTTAGATATTCTCGCACTAATTATCATAAACATCGACCGTGGGCAGAAGCCCGCTAGGTATGATCACATCTCATGATCAGAAGGTCCTTTCTTTGTGTTCCAGGAGCAAGCCACCCGTCCATAACTACCATAGACCATGAAAACTTGACTCATGAATTATAAGCTTGTCAGCTTTTGATTTACAGTTTAATAAATAAATTTAAATATTTCGGACATCTTACACACAACATCATCTAGTCCCAAACTAAGCAGAGCTTGTATTATAGGTACTAAACAACTAATATAAATATATAAACATAATTTTTTTTTGCAAATACATAGAAAACACCCAGACTCCGAAACAAATATTTGTGGATGACACAAATATTTGGTCCGATCCGGGAATTGAACCCTCTTGATCAGCAGCCGCATATACTAACCACTAGATCAACAAGGCAGTCAACAATATGGAGAGCTGATTCCAATAAAACCTAATTCCTCTGAATTAATAACTCCTTTTGATTAGTCAAAAGTTAGATAACTAATAATACAAGCCACGAAGTTTTAGATACGGGTGTTTCGTGTGCGTTAAACCTTACTATGGTTTCGGGTCACGAAATAGCCCTGAGTATTACACGTCCCGGAGGCAACAAGGGAATTCACCAGTGGGATGGGCTGTCAGGAATAAAATTGGTCGATGTATAAAAGGGTACATTGAAGGTAATAGGTTATATACTTTATTGTTACATGATGTAAGCATGTGTTGTAGGGGAAGGTCATTTACCGCTAAAATATGAGGTGCTTACGTTTTGTTTTTTAGTTTTTTTTTTTTGGTTGCTTTGTTATTGTAAAAGTGTATATGTGTGAGTGACACAGTAAAAGATCAAAGGTTAATGAATAGACTCATAGCCAATTAGTCCAAGGCGTTTCCTCCTCCTCCCCGCGTTGTTATCATCATTACTGAGGGTCGTCGTCGAGTTGTGGGATGATATTTTCATGAACAGTTGCTTGCCACCTGTTCCTCTCCTTAGCCGAATGAAGAGCATTGTACAGATTAATGTCAAAGCTAATTAGAATCAGTCAAAGGCGGCGCGGTCAATACCTGGATGGGTGACTATTAGTCCCATGCAATCATGAGCATCTCTGTGAATTAGAGGTCAGGTTAAGTAGTTGGTCCCTGTTGTTATCGTAGAATAATAATAGTTACATAACGACAACGTTGTCTTGCCAGTCTCTGAACCCGCACTTAGCCAGTGTGGGGACGTACATCATTAACTCTTTCCTGGGAGGAGACCCGAACTCAAGCCCAGCATCTTAATACATCATCGGAGCGTTAGCCCCGGTTGCCCAGGGTCCGCTTTTCTTTTTCCACTTCGCACGGTCTTCAGTATCCCGTATTGTGAGACCATTGGCACGCACATAAACCTTTAAGACGACAAGCCAGCGCTTCTTGGGTCAACCCCTTTTGCCAGAGCTAGGTGGAGGTGGCATGACCAAACATTTGTTTTCCACGTAGCTTGGTGGATGCCGCAAGCCGAGCCCAGCAGTGGCACATTATGGGTTGTTGATGATTGATTGATGAAGTTCTGATGCTTTAAGTCCGTTTTATTGATTATAGCTGCATTTGTTTTTCCTGCAAGTGTATAATTTTCCGTTAGTCTTTTTACCTATTGGAAAAAATATGTTAAATGTCATATAGAAGGTGGAATACAGTGTACATGTACATAAAAATATCTGTGAGGCTTTTCTATCCTATTTTATCGAATAGCTGAGATTACAGGTAATGGATATCTATAACCCCCAACAAGTTCCAGACTTGACTGTAGATTCTTCACCAGACCAACTTAAAGCATTTCTGTTACGAAGCACTGAAAGCGATAACACAGGGCGTTAAAAGCGTTATTATACCAACACCTCTCCTTAAAAAGTTATTAGGAGGTATTAGGCCCGATGATGTTAAAACACCACAATAGGCTGCTTGAGTGTGGATCACCACTGCATTGCCTTTATTCATAATAGTTATGATGACCACAACTCTTAGATTGTACTCATGCTTTCCATCAGGCAAAGTGGAGTCACTATAACAGGCTAATAAACAGTAAATGTCCACATATAGCGCAACAGAATATGCTACACACACATACTCAAATTCATCTACACACAACAATAAAACCCTTTCCTTAAGCTCCTGCTTTCAATTGTTATACCCATATTATCAGAGCATAAGCAATATAAGAAAATAACAGAATGATTAGACGGAAATGAAGAAAAACATTTCTTTAACGATATTGAAACTCCATCTAGAGAACTGTTCTCGATCAATTGAAAATAAAACGAACATTATACTAAGAAACATATAAGGGCCGCAATAGTCCGCAAAATGTTCTCTTATCGTGCCTTTCATTTAAAAATAAAGCACCTAAGATGCTTTCCAAGCCTTCAGGAGACAACTTAAAGATTACGTCGTGTACATAAATTGAACCTTAACTTATCAACATAAGGTACCATTTTGTTAACCAGACTGTGAAGGTATCGTTTCGCCTTTGCGCATTTGAATTTGCTCCAATGAATAAATTCGAAATCTGTAGATAAGCAAAATGGATCTGCAAAGAGTGATATTGTGGAGATCTAACAGAATGGCGAATTTGTACTTTTGTTGCCAAGTTGTTCGTAGTGACCATTTTATGATGGCCTCGACAATTTTTTTCTTATGGAGTACCTGATGTCTATTTTTAGTTGACTTCAAAAGTATGGGGAGTTTTTTTGAGAAGTTTCCGTTTTTATTATTAAGTGATAATTCTTTATAATGGCATCAATTATTCTATTCTTAGGAAGGGATGTCCTTAGAATAATTTGTTTGTTGAGGAAAAAATTTTCACCCCAACGGAACTATATTATTATTCAAATTATTTTGGATAGGTTAGACAGTTGTAGTTTCAAATTTATTATAATTTTACTTTAGTAGAGTATATTAATTACGTTCTACTACTTTATTAATATTTCCTTCATTATATTCATCATCGTCATCATCATCAGCCTATCGAAGTCCACAGCTAGACATAGGCATCTCCCATTGCACACCACTCTGATTGAACGTGTCTTGCCAGTCCCCAACCCGCACTCGGCCAGCGTGGGGACGTATGGCATTAACCCTCTCTTGAGAGGAGATCTCTGCCCAGCAGTGGGACGTTATGGATTGTTGATGACCAGCTTGATGGTGAACACTTACTTCTACAATGCTTTGGAATGATCTGTTCGAATTATCCATAATCAAACTGAAAATACCAAAAAAAATATGAAATTACAATGTCTTGAATATTTCCTGTTCAATTTTTTTATTTTCCGTACTCAGTTCACTGTTACACATGACTTACCAAGGAAATATTGAATTTCGTTACGAAAATATCGAGAACTTTTCACAGATTTCTAAGAATTAACTTAAATTGTCGGGCTTTTATAAAAAGGTTTAATAGTAGATGAAAGTTATCAGTCATGTAAATATAGAATAAGACGACGGTCTGTACTTTCTATAAATTCTAAAGAGAGAAAAGCATAAGCTTACGTTTAGAGAAACGCCCATAGCCGAGTGGCTTTAGGTGATTGGAAACAATCACCGAGGGTAAGCAACAAAGGCGAGGTCAGTAACTAGATGGGTGACCGTTTATGAAGCTTAGTTGGAGATCTTCGGCCAGCTGAAAAATATCCAACAGCAAAATTTAAGTAGCGATAACGTGTCTTGCCAGTCCCCAACCCGCAGTCGGTCAGTGTGGGGACGTATGGCTTTAACTCTCTTCTGAGATGCTGCTGCTGACCCTCTCATGCGTGCCCAGCAGTGGGACGTTATGGGTTGTTGTTTTTACGGTTTATATGTATATTTAGTATTACTTGATGTGTGCGTTTCTATGATCCCGGGTCTCATTCACACTCACTCATGCTCAGGAGAGGGTTAAGACCAAATATCCCCACAACGGTGTGACTCCGTAATCTTGCCATTGAATGTTTTCAAGCTTCCCGAAGGCCTTCAACTAAGCTGTATGACTGTTATATTAGGATAATAACCAGGACCGATTGTTTAACATGATCCGATCACGAAAACGCTCATGGTATGATATCATCACATTTGGCTCATGCTTACCACCAAGCACGCACACAAAGTATTGTTCTGTGTGGATTTGAACCCACAATACTTGGCCCTGTATATGTCCATGTCCGTGACGACGACTTAAACCACTAAGCACAAATCTAATTCAGTCTATATAAAACTCATTCAATATTATCCTTTAGACCACATCACATCTGCATCACTTATCCCTGTTAGATGAACCCCTTTTTCTTCTTTCTCAATCAAGGGCAATGTTGAAAATCAATCTGTTTTATGTCTTATTCGTTTGTTCCTAAAAACTTTGAGACCAATCTTCCCAAATGTATTCCCAAACAGAACAAATAATATTTCTGCTTCTAACGGATGTTAGATATGTGAATACGTTACGTATTCAAATTATATACTTCTGAGAATTCCGACTAATATTAAAACTATGTTATAATAATAAAGTTTTTGCTTTCCTATCCAAGCTTGTGTTATAGAAATAAAATTTGTACATTATTGCGTGTTATCCCAGGGAGTCAATTAGACGACACGTTGATTGTAATGCTTTAATAATGACTCTCTTATCTCTGTAAGACACCGTAGTTTGACTTTTAATGACGCCAATTCTTGCAATTGAAGTAAAAACTTAATGAATTTGTTTCCAATTTGCCTGATAAACGAGTTTTGTAATCGTGCTAAAAAAATAAACTACACGTTTACTTGCTATAATGGTAACTCTTGACAAATATTTAACCTTTACGGGTTTTTTTCTTATAGTTATCACATAAACCTTATTTAATGGTATTGTTGGTCATTTCACATATACAACGTAAATAACTTAGTGAAACTAAGGAATTAGACTAAGACCTTCATAACTTTTTACGATGAATTACAAATTTAATATGCCACTTAACAGTCACAAAATGATTTGAAACTTACTCGTAAATACTGCATCTCTCTGTCATATTATATTTATTCTTCCTTAAAGTCAATAAAATGAAATAAAAATATATTATTTCTACCAATTTTTCTGTAAAAACTTTTACCGCCTTAGGATTACTAAATATGTTAAATTAGTAACTGATGGTACCATACCCAAAGCAACGCAACTTATAAGGTTCTTTTGTTTTTTCAAACCATCAAGAAACACAAAATTTCATCCTAATCGATCTATCAATTTAAGAGGAGTTTAGAGACAAACACACGTACAAAAGGATAAAATAATACATTAAAATTAAACTATAAATACTCACAAACAAAAGTCTTTTGCAACTTATAAACAGCCAGAATCTCGTATCCTGTTCAAATCCTTATTATACCTGTGACGTTGCCAGCGAACGACACAAAAACATTTTACACATTCCATTGCGCGTCACACACGGGGAAAGAGAAATGCCTTTCTATTTTACGCTTATACAGATTCGTATTTTTTGTGTTTGTGAATCGATCGCTTAGAGTCGAAGGAGCCTGCTGAGGTGGAAAAATGCTCCAGTAGACAGACGATTTAGTTCAGGGCTGCCACAATGAAAATGTTCTATTTTAAATTCAATTCAGTTTACGCCACAGTACGACTTGATACAAAGTAGATTGTATCGCAATGAAAGTATCAACTTGCTTGTAAAATAAGAGTATTATGACTGAAGGTACAAATACAAGTTGAATAAGTAATCTTTATATATAGTAGGCCAATACCTCCTTTTCAAAGAGAGGCCTATGTCCAGCAGTGCACTGTTAAAGGCTGTTGATGATGATGATGAAGTAATCTTTATTGATTTATTTTATTTTCTGGATTATGAATCAAGGAGTATAACTTGATAATAAATAAATGATAAACGACTGTTTATTTTTATCAGTAAGTTTTTTACGTAAATTATATTTTTACAAAAAGGACTCTGCAGCTAGAAGGCGCCGGCATTTCTAAATGCCTAAACAATCTACATGGGTATATATTTTTCAAGGTTCGTAAAAATTGTTTAATAATAAATAAATATAAGGGAGTATAGTTTCAATTTATTTATTTACTAACGTTTACAATAATCATTACAACATATACACATTAATAGCAACTTAAAACCACCAAGGTTTATACTTATGCTATTTTTTTTTCAAAATAAAATCTAGTTTATGTTAGCAAATAAAGGGTCATAGTTTTGAGTAGACCTGTCTATACAGACGTCATACAAACACCAAGGAAGGTTTATTTAAGTGCACCATAAACCTTTAAGTCCTCCTGCACCACTCCGCTGCATTTTGAAGAAGTGAGGGTTTGGACTTCTGTTTTATAATAAAATTATTCACTGGGTGAAAAACAACGAGAGAATTGCTTCTCAACGGTTCTCTGTGAGATAGCTATGTGTCACTCTGGCTGAGTATAGTTTATTAATATACAATTATTATTAAAAGGGAAATCTAAATTTACATCTCAAACTTAAGCAATAATATGGTTGTTTAAGTTTAATGAATATTATATTTTTTATTTGTGTTTTTTTGCTTTCTAAGGGTAGGCCTGATTACAGTTGTAGATTATGAAAGGCTGTTTAAGGTTGAGGAAACTTTCTTACAAATACCTGTATTTGTATAGTTAAGTTGTTAAAAAAATTAAACAACTTTAAAATTAGGAATCTTATAGTC